>JAREIK010001181.1:0-63960 GCA_029783825.1 Sapria himalayana
TCTATTTATATATCAATCTATTTATCTTATCTATCTATCAAATTGATATATATATATATATATATCAATCTACTTACTAATCTATCGTTAAATCTAATCTATCTATCTATCTAATCTTTCAATCTATTTATATATCTAATCTATTTATCTATTTGTATATCTATTTATCTAATCTATCTATCTATCTAATTTATGCATCTATCTATTTAATCTATCTATCTACCTATCTAATCTTCTATCTATCTAATCTTTTTATCCTTCTATCTATCTATCTATCTAATCTATCAATATTTATATCTATATAATCTATCTATCTATTTATCTATCTATCTATCTATCTAATATATCTATACATCTATCTATCTATCTATCTAATATATCTATACATCTATCTATCTAATCTAACTATTTATATATCTCTACCTTTCTAATCTATCTAGCTATGTATCTGTCTATCTAATCTTTTATCTATATATCTAATCTATCTATGTATTTATCTATCTATGTATTTATCTATCTGTGTATTTATCTATCTGTGTATTTATCTATCTATGAATTTATCTATCTATGTATTTATCTATCTATGTATTTATCTATCTATGAATTTATCTATCTATGTATTTATCTATCTATGTATTTATTTATTAAATCTATCTATTTATCTAATCTATATATAAATATATTTATCTATCTATTTAATCTAAATGAACAATCTAATCTTTCTATATATCTATTCTAATTCTTTATATATCTGATTAATATTTAAATCTATCTATTTATCTATATATCATCTTTATCTATCTATCAATCTATCTTTATATTTATCTATCTAAAAAATTTATCTAATATATCCTTCTATTTATCTATCTAATATATCTATATATTTCACAATATAATTTATCTATTTATCTATCTATTATTCCAATATATTTATCTATCTAATCTATCTATCTATTGATGAGTCATTGGTGGATAGATTGGCGATGTTACTGTTCACGATACCTTAAATGTTCTAGATGGACCAATTACAAGGTTAAGAGCTAAGAAGATCAATGTTATAATGGTTGGGCTGGGGCGATCTACTTGGGCCAATTTGGACACAATGTTAACAAGACTTCTACTTTGAAGATCAGCTTCAATTAAAAGGGAGTAACCCTAATCAATTTGCTTCAATAAACTGAAGAGTTTGGCTAACTTATAACATGGAGCTGTGCAATTTAATTAGCCAGAATAATTTATTTTTTTTATCAAATGGAGGCTGTTTTTCATAAAACTAAGACCAAATTTGTATTTTTGTTGGGCTGGGCTAAATTGGTTTTGTTTTGTACTGATTTATTAACCTAGTTAATTAGGGTTCTTCCAATGGTCATATAAATAGGCCAATATGATATTGAAAGTACAACTTGATGAATGATTTTCTAAAATTTTCAGATTAAAAGAGTTGTGTTTTCTCCTCTAGTTCTTGAATAAACTTCTGAACTTATCAAAGAAACATTTCTTTGTTGTGTTCACCCATCAAATCTGAGTTCTTAAAATGAGTTTTCATTGGGTTCCTAGAGTAAGATTTCAGTGGGTCCTTGCAGAAGTTTCAATAGATTTAGATTCATCATACCCCTTGTTCTTTGTTCCTTGTTAATCATTGTGTCAAGATTTTTATCGATTACCTGGTTCATTCTCTTTCTTTATTGGGGTTTGAAGACCATTTCTGAGTGTTGGTTTAGAGAGGTTTTACTTTGTGGTTTCACGTCATTTGGCATCAGAGCCTAGATTTCTAAGTCAGGTCTTCAATCTTTATTATTAATTTTTCTCCTTCATTTCACTATTGTTCATCACATTTTTCGTGATGTTCATTTTCCAGAATTTTGTGTATACCCAACATCTATATTTTGGATCAGTTCAGGCGTTTAACTGTTCATCATAACTTTGGCATTATTCATCATTTTTGCACTGTTCATTTCAGCATTTAGTGCAAGCTCTAGATCTTCATTTTTTGTCTTTTTTTTTGAATTTACTTCATCTTTGATAATTTTTTCTTCATTTTTCGTTCTGCATCTTGTGGCTTTGTCTATTTCGATTACTGTAGCTCCGGGAAAAAGAGAGAAAAAAAGAAGAAAAAAAGAAGAAAAAAAGAAGAAAAAAAGAAAAAAAAAGAAGAAAAAAAAAGAGGAAAATGAAAGAAAAGAAAAAAAAGTTTAATGATTGTATTAATTTCTAGTTTGTTATTGATATGTTCTTTCTCATAGTTCACTTTTCTTGCTTTGTGTCTTCTACGAACCATAACACTTGTTTCGCTTATTTTTGATTCTTGAATTATAATTGATGGTTGGACAAAATTTTGGTTTATGAAACTTATTTGAGTTCAGCTAGTTCTTAAAGAACGTGAGTAAAACAATAGTGGTAAAAAGCAAGAGTCTAGGAGATCAATTTCGGAAAAAAATGCCAAAAAAAGAGTGAAACATGAGTAGAGTGTCATCCTTCGAGCATGAACACGTATGGGAGTGTGTGTGAGGTTTTATTACTAATATTGTTCTTGAAGGCATTCAAAATATGTCCAACGAATGTGGAAACTAAGGAATCGAGATAGATGGTACCTTCACAATGCGTGCCATGTACTAACAGTTTGAGCGGCTAAACAATATACTAAATAAAATTATTGGTAGAATAGATACACAATATGCTACCATAGCCAATTTACAAATGGGTCAGCTTCGAAGAGTTCCTAATGTTTGGAGGCAACAAAGGCGTGTTCATGAACCATTGGCTGAATCTGATGAACAAGATAAGTTCGACCTCGAGGATGATTATGCTATTGGAGCTTATATGGGCATAGGTGGATGGGTTAGGCATGAAAGGGGGATTAGAAAAAACTTATTGTGTAGAGATAAGGCAGATGGGAACCTTGGGAGTATCAAAATGAAAATACTACCTTACCAAGGTAGAAATGATCCAGAGGCATATTTAGCGTGGGAGAAGAAGATAAAGCTAGTAGTTATTGAGTTCCAAGAATATGCACTTGTTTGGTGAGACCAAATAGTGACCAACAAGAGGATGAATCACTAGAGGCCTATTGATACTTGGGTTGATTTAAAGGGTCTCATGAGAATAAGATTCATACCTGGACATTATTATAGGGATCTTTTCCAAAGGCTCCAAAGTATGATGCAAGGTTCAATGAGTTTGGAAGATTATCACAAGCAGATGGAGGTTACTATGATTAGAGCTAATATTGAGGAGAATCGAGAGGCTACAATGACAAGTTTTTTGAATGGTTTGAATCAGGACATTGCTAATGTGGTGGAGTTACAACATTGCGTAGAGTTGGAGGACATGGTACATATGGCTATGAAGGTGGAAAGGAAGTTAAAAAGAAAGGGACCAGTAAAGTTTTCTTCAGCTTCTATTCCTGCATGGATATCGAAGTGGGGCACCAATGAAACACATGACAAGACTATTTACAAACCCAAAACTATACCCTCCAAAAGCAAGGAAAATGACTCTTCTAAGTATAAAGGTAAATTTGAAACCCAAGACAATCATAATCGTGACATCAAATATTTCAAGTGTTTGGGTTCAAGTCATTTTGCTTCACAATTCCCAAACAAAAGAGTGATGATTATGAAAGACAATGGGGAAGTTGAGACTGCAAGTGAGAATGAATGTGATGATATGCCACCTTTAAAAGATGTTAGTGGTGGTGATGGGAAAAAATACATTGAGGAAGGCGAACTTCTTGTTACTAAGCATGCTCTTAATACTCCAAGTCATGGTGGAAGAAACATACCAGTAAAGGACAAATATATTTCATACTAGATGTAGTGTTAACAACAAGGTATGTAGTATGATCATTGATAGGGAAAGTTGTACCAATGTTGCTAGTGACACCATTGTTGAAAAGTTGGGCTTGCCTTTGTTGAAACATCCGAGGCATTACAAGCTGTAATGGTTGAGTTATTATGGGGAGGTCGAGGTGAAAAAGCAAATCTAAGTGTCTTTTAATATTGTGAGGTACAATGACAAAGTACTTTGTGAATATGCTACTATGCATGCTGGCCATATCTTGTTGGGGAGACCGTGACAATATGATAGAAAGGTGATGCATGATGGGTTTAGAAATAGGTACAGCTTTGTAAAAGATGATAAATCAGTTACACTTGTTTCTTTGTCTCCAAGGAAAGTATATGTTGATCAAATGAAATTGTTGAGTGAGGTTGAGAAAAAAAGAAAGAGAGGCTGAAACTTCAAGAAAAAAAAGTGAGTAAAAAGAAAAAGAGTGAAAAAGAATCAGTTGAGAGGGAAAAATAAAAGTGAGCTTATATGCAAAAGAAAGTGAGGTTAAGAAGGCTATTATAGCAGATCAGCTGGTAATTTTTATGGTATACAAGAAATCTTACCCTACTACCGATATAACTAACCAATCACTTCTTAGTTTGGTTGTTTCTTTGTTGCAGGAGTTCGAGGATGTGTTCCTAGAAAAAGTTCCTACTGACTGCCATCCATAAGAGGAATTAAACATCAAATTGACTTTATATCTAGGGCTGTTATCCCAAATCGACCAACCTATAGAAGTAATCACGAGGAAACAAAGGAGCTTTAAAGAAAAAATGAAGAGTAGTTGAGCAAGGGAAATGTGAGGGAAAGCTTGAGTCCATGTGTAGTACCAGTACTTTTGGTATCAAAATAGATAGATTACATATATAGATAGATAGAATCGATATATAGATAAATTTTTAGATAAATAAATAAATAGATAGATAGATAAATAGAAAGATAGATTGATTGATTGATTAGATAGATAGATTATTAAGATAGATAGATAAGATAGATTGATATATAGATAAATAGATTAGATAGATCGATACATAGATAGATAGATAGTTAGTTAGAAAATAGTTTATATAAATAGATTAATATATACATAAATAGATAGATATATAGATATATAGATATATAGATAGTATAGTTAGATATATAAATATATAGATATATAAGATATAAAATATATATAAATAGATGGATAGATATATAAATAGATTAGATAGATAGATTAGAAAGATAGATAAATTGATAGAAATATAGATAAGAAAATTTGATTGAATAGATAGAAAGATGGATAGATTAGATATATACATAGATAGAGTGATTATATAGATAGAGTTTAAATATATAGATATATTTTGTTAGATACATAGATTAGATAGATAGATAGATAGATAAAATAAATAAGAGATAAACAGATAGATAGATTAAATATATTAGAGAGATAAATAGGTTGATAGATAGTTATGTTGTTTAAAGAGATTAAATAGATTAGATAGATAGAGTGATTTATTAGATAGATAGATAGATTAGATAGATATATAGGTTATATAGAGAGATAGACTAGATAGATAGATAGATAGATAGACAGATAGATAGATTAAATAGTTATAAGATAGATAGATTAAATAGATAGATATATTGATTTAAAGTTTTGAAAGATAGATAGATAGATTAGATAGATTGAGAGATTAGATATATCTATAGATTAGATAAATAGATAGATAGATAGATAGATTAGATAGTTAGATAAATAGATAGAAAGATTGGTAGATTTGATAGATTAGATAGATAGATTAGATAGATAGATTAGATAGATTGATAGAATGATTGATAGATTTTATAAATAGATAGAATGAAAGATAGATTAGACAGTTATAAAGATGGATTAGATAGATATATGAATAGAATAGATTGATATATAGAAAGGTTGTAAAGATAAATAGATAGATAGATAATTAAATCGATAGATAGATTAGATAAATAGATTGAATATATAGATAGAGTAAATAGATAAGATAAATATAAATAAAGATAGATTAGATAGATATATAGGTAGATTATATAGATTAGATAGATATATAGGTAGATTATATAGATTAGATAGATTTATAAATAGATTAGATAGATTATATAACTAGATTAGATAGATATATAGATAGATTAGATAGATAGATAGATCATATAGATTGATAGGTAGATTATATAGATAAATAAATAGATAGATAAATAGATAGATCAAATAGATATGTATATTGATAGATTTTATATATATATATATATATATATATATAGATTTGTTAGATAGTTAAAAAGATTGGATAGATAGATAGATAAAAAGATTAAATACATAGAGAAATAGATAGATATAATAGATAGATAAATAGATTAAAAAGATTGATTATATAGATAAGATAGAAATAGATAAATTAGAAAGATAGCCATATTAGATATATCGATAGATTGATTAATTAGATTGATAGATTGGAAGATTAGATAAATAGATTGATTAATTAGATAGATATAAAAGATAGATTTATAGATAGATAAAAAGATTAAAAAGATAGATTAAATAAATTAGTAGATATATATATATATATATATATATAAGATAAATAGATAGATTTTATACATATAAAGATATATAGATATATACACACACACACACACACACACAAAGATAGATTTGATAGATAGATAAAAAATTAGATAGATTGAGAAATAGATAGATAGAATAGATAGATAAATAGATTAGAAGGATAGATTATATAGATAAGATAGATAGAAATAGATAGATGGAATAGATAGATAAATAGATTAGATGGACTGATTATATAGATAAGATAGATAGAAATAGATAGATTAGAAAGATAGCTAGATTAGATATGTAGATATTTATATAGGTAGATAGATTAGATATATATATATATATTAGATAAATAGATAGCTAGAATTGATTGATAGATAAATGATATATACATAGAATGATAAATATGTAAATTAGATAGATTGATTGATTGATTTGATAAATAAATTAGATAGATAGATATTGTAAATAGATAGATAGATAGATAGATATATTAGATATCTAGATAGAGATATAGATAGATAGATTGAATGATAGATAAATAGATAGATAGATAAGAAAGATTAGATACATACATCTATAATATACATAGATTATATAGATAGATATATAAGATATATTGGATAGATAGATATATTAGATATATAGATAGATTGGATAGAAAGTTATATTAGATTAATATATAGATTTGTTAGATTGATAGAATGATATATAGATTAAATAGATACATAGATTAAATAGATTAAGATATAATATTGATTAATAGATTAGATAGATATATATATATATATATATATATAGATTTGATAGATAGGTAGATTAGATAGATAGATTTGATAGATAGATTAGATAGATAGATAGATAGATAAATATGTGTGTGTGTGTGTGTGTGTGTGTATTAGATAGGTAGATAGATTAGAAAAATTAGATAGATAGAGACATTAGATAGATTAAATATTTAGATTGATAAATATATAGAAAGATATGTGTATAGATAGATTGATAAATAGATTGATATATTATATGAGTAGATAGATTAGATAAAAAGATAGATTAGATAGATAGATAGAGATAGATATATTGTTTAGACAGATTAGAGATAATATATAGATAGATATATTAGATAGATATATAGATATATAGAGTGTTTAATTAGATTGATATATTAGATGGAAATATTAGATAGATAAGATAGATAGATAGATTTATTAGATAGATAAATAGTTAGATTAAATTGATTGATAGATTAGGTAGATAGATAAATTCATAGAGAGATAGATAGATTAGATATATAGATTAAAAAGATAGAATACATAAATAGATCAAAATATAAATAGATTAGAAAAATAGATTTAGTAAATAGATTGATAGATAGATTAGATATATAGTAGACAGGCAGATAGATATCTTAGATAATTAGATGGTCGATATATTGATTAGTTAGATAGATATATTGATTAATCAATTAGATATATAGATAAAGAGATTAGATAGTTGGATAGATAGATTTATATATAGATGATAGATTAGAAAGTAATATTAATTAGAAAGATAGATAGGTACAAAGATTAGATAGTAGATTTGATAGATAGATTAATATAGAGATTAGATAGAAAGATACATAGATATATAAATAGATTATATATATCTATTAGATATATAGATCTATTAATTATATTGATTGATAGATATCTTAATAAATAGATAGATATGTTAATAAATAGTTATATTAGATAAATTAGATAGATTAGATATATTAGATAGATAGATATATATATATATATATATATGTTAGATAGATAGATAGATAGAATAAATAGAATGATAGATAGATTGATATAAAGATAGATAAATAGATAGATTGATTGATATATAGATAAATAGTTAGATTAGAAAGTTTCATTGTTAGATATATTAGTTTGATAAATAGATAGATAGGTAGATAGGTAGATAGATTAGATAAATATATAGATAGATAGATTAGAAAGATAGATAAATAGATAGAAATATTAGATTGATTGATAGATATATAATTATTATTATTAGATAAGATAGATAAATAGATATATAGATATATTAGATAGATTAGATAGATAGATATATAGATTTAATAGATAGTTAGATTAGATTGATAGCTAGATACCTTAGATAGATAAATAGATAGATTTATAGATAGATAGTTAATAAAATTTATAGAAGGTTTTAAACAATCTATCTATCAATAGATAGATTGATAGATATATAAGATAGGTAGAAACATTAAATAGGCTGATAGATTTTATAGATAAATAGATTAGATAGATAGATAAATATATTAGGTAGATAGATAGATTAGATAGATAGATATACAGATTAGAAAGAGATTATTTAACTAGATAGATAAAATATTAGATAGAAGGATAGATAGATAAATAGATAGAAAGATAGATAGATAAATAGATAGAAAGATTAAATTGATAGATATATAAATAATTTGTTTAGATAGATAGATAGATATATTATACATAATATTATATAGATTAGATATAATAGATAGATAGTATATATAGATAGATAGATAGATAGATAGATTTGTTAGATAAATATTTAGATTAGATAGATATATAGATAGATTAGATAGTGAGATACATAGATAGATTAGATAGATAGATATATTAGATATATAGATAGATAAATAGATTGATAGCTATATAAATAGATTAGATAGACTAATAGATTGATAGTTTATATATATATATATATATATCTAATCTATCTCTCTATTCAATTTAACAATATATCTCTCTAATCAATTTAACTATCTAGCGATCTATCTCTCAAATCAATTTATATATCTTTCTATTGATTTATTTATTTAACTATCTATCTAATCTATATATCTATATAACTAATGAATCTATCAATCTATATATCTATATATCTAATTTAGTTATTTTTCAAATATATCGATATATTTATATATCTAATCTATATAATCTGTTTATCTAATATTCTTTCTAATTTATCTATCTATCTAATCTATCTTTTTTAATAACTATTTATCTAAAGTATCTGTCTTTCTATCTGTCTATCTATATAATCTATCTATTACCTAACTAATTTTTCTCTATTTTTATTTATCTTTCTATTTATCTAATATGTGTGTGTGTGTGTGTGTGTCAATCAAATCTATCTAATCTTGCCAATATATTTATCTATCGATTTATTTATCGATCTATCTATCTATTCTATTTATATATCTATCTATTTAATATATCTAGCTATACATATATATATAATCTAATCTAATCTATACATCTATCTATAAATAAATAAATATATATATATATATATTTATATATCTAATCTATCTATTTATATATCTATCTATCTATCTAACTATTTATAAATATGATCTGCCTATTTATATATATATATATATATATATATATATATTATATCTCTCTCTATCTATCTAATCTATCTATATATCTATCAAATCTATCTAAATAATCTATCTATCAAATCTATCTATTTATCTAATCTATCTATCTACTCTAACTAACTATCTATCTAATCTATCAAGCTATTTATCTCTATATTTATCTAAACAATCTATCAATATATTTAACTATTATATTCATATATCAAATCTATCCCTATATCTATCTGTTTATAAAATCTATCAATCATTCTATCAATATATCTTTTTTTTTAAGTTTGTTTATTAATTTATAACTCTCTCTTTTGGCGGAGGAATACCATTTGTACAAGCTACTTCTACCCTTTTCCCTCTTACATCCATGCCCCATTTCTAAAGACTAGTTAAAATGGAAATATTCCTAGTACTAAATAACCACTAGTTTTTATAGAAACTATATTAAAAGAATTCTATATGGGCTTAGCTTTCTCGGGATGCTTCACCCTTTAATTTCCTTAGCACTCCTGGAGATGAATCATCTTTCCTCTTGGTTGGATTCCTCACTCCATCTACTTTGTATACATTATTTACCTGCAAGATAACAAGATATATCCTATTTTCCTTTTTACCTTTGAACCATGCTGAAGTATTTTTTCCAGCCCTTAATTCCGCATTTGTCCTTGCCCTTTATCTCTATTTGTAAAGCTTTAAACTTTCCTTTTCGAAGCTTTTTCCAATCCTCCTATCAGCATCTTTAACCTTCCCGAATACCTAACCTTGACACTTATCTCTCATATCTCTTTTTGTTTAAAACTTACCACATTTCTTGCAGAAAAAACAGACTTCCTCTCTCTCATTATTTCCACACTCATGGCTTTATATATATTAGGATCCATAACACATGACTTAACAATACACAATACAGACTCTTATGAATTACAATCTGGTTTTAAAACAGAAAATTGATGACCCTTAAAGGACTATCCTGCAAAATAAAAAACCAGCAAACCCAGAAAAAAGAAAAAAAAAGAAAACAGAAATTTCCAGCTTACCTTTCCCTTATTTGATCCTTGCAAGGCGAGGCTTTGTAGAGACAGAAATCCCCCTACAGAGTTAGCTGTCCAGTTATATTTTCATTTTCTCAATATTTTAAGTTGCTTCCTATTTACTATGATTTAATCTTACATAAGGGAAGGATAATTTGTCTAGTCGAGCTACTCCTTTTAATTTAAGCGGCAAGGAGTTCTCATCATATTCTATTTCTCCTCTGGACGAACCTATTCTGGCTAGGTTATCTGCTAGTGTGTTTGCCTCCCTGTAAATGTGTATTAATGAAGCTATTTCTTCTAAATCCTCCTCATACCTCCAGAGAATTCTTCTATTGATGATTGTATCTACTAGTAATTTCGAATCCACCTGAATTTGAATGTTTTTAAATTCTAATTTTTTACATATATCTAATCCAGTTTTCAAGGCTTTTATTTCTGATTTGAGAGCTGAAGAGGCTACGCTAGAGAGAGTAAAAGCTTTCATTACTCTTCCTTTCGAGTCTCTTATTACACCTCCCCCCCCCCCCCCTGCAATTCCGGTATCCCTATTGAAGCTTCCATCTGTATTAAGAGAGAGCTTTCCTACAGGGGGGCTATTCCAGCTTATTCTTTTGGCCCATTGTTGTTTATTAATTTTAAACGTAAGGTCCCATGTCCTCTCATCCATCTTATCTGACTTCTCTTTTTCTATTCTAATAGGTTTTATAATCGATATATTGCTTATCTCTTTTCTAATATCTTTTATTATTTCTGTTGAATTCATCCTTATGTTTTCAAATCTACTTTTATTTCTGGCTTTCCATAAACATCAGATTATTACATGTAGTAGTTTTTGATTAAGCCAAGTTCTAGTGGGATTTTTTGAAGGTTTACTTCCCCATTTTTTAAGTCTGTCTATTAATCCATCCTCTTTTTTTCTTAATTGATTTGCTTCTTCCAGCTCTTTCCAGACTTCGACTACAATTATACCTTTAGAGAATAAGTGATCCATTGATTCCACAACTTCAGAGCAGCATTCACATCTTGATGCCAATTTTATACCTTTTCTTTGTACATTCGTGTCTACCGGTAAGGCATTAACAAGAGCTTTCCATGTAAGAGAGCACATTTTTTGAGGGACATTATCTTGCCAAACCCACTTGAATATCATTTGGGCAGGTTTTTTGTTCCTAAGCAATTCCTTTACTGACTTTAAGGTGAAGTTTCCTTCAAAACTATCTATCTATCAATATATCTAATCTATATATCAATATATCTAATCTATCTATCTATATTTCTATCAAATTTTTTAATCTATCTAATCTAAACATCTATCTAATCTATCTTTCCTTCAAAACTTTCAATCAATCAATCTATCTAATCTATATATATTTATAACTATCTAATCTATCTATCAATCTAATATATATATCAATCTATATAATTTATATATCTATCTAATCTATCTATTTATCTAATAAATCACTCTATCTAATCTATCTAAGCTCTCTAAACAACCTATCAAACAATCTATCTATCTATCAATCTATCTTACATTTATTTTATCTATCTATCTAATTAATCTATCTAATATATCTATCTATTTATTCCCTCTATCTATATAATCTATCTTTCTAATCTATCCATCTATATATCTAATTGATCAATCTATTTTATCTTTCTATCAATTTACCTAGCTTTCTAATCTATATATCTATCTATCTATATATCTGTCTATTTATATATCTATCTATATTTTTATCTATCTTTTGTATCTAATATATCAATATAACTATTGATCAATCGATATATCTTACTATCTAATCTATCTATTTATCTATCTTTTGTATCTAATATATCTAAAAATCTAATTAATGTATCAATATATCTTACTATCTAATCTATCTAATCTATCTATCTAATCTATCTATCTATCTATCTAATCTAATTATATATCTATCAAATGTATATATATCTATCAATATAATCTATCTATCTATCTATATAATCTATTTTCTATCTAACTATCTATATATTGATCTATCTAATCTATCAATATATCTAAATTATCTATCTATCTAAATTATCTTTCTATCTAATCAATCTATCTATCAAACTATTTATCTATCTATTTTATTAAAATATATATATAATCTATTTATCTATTCACATATTTATCTAATATATCTAATCTATTTATCTATATATATATCTATCTAATCTATCAATATATCTATCTATATAATCTATCTTTCTATCTATATAATATATTTATCTATCTCTCTATCTATTATCAAGCTATTTGTCTAATCATTCTATCCTTCTAATCTATCTATCAAATTAATCTAATATATATCAAACAACTAACAAATCTATTTTTTAATCTAATCTATCTATTTAATACATCTATCTATGTAATTTATTTATCCTTCAATATATATATATATATATCAATCTTTTTAAACTATTTATGTTTATATGTAAATAATCTATATTATATATATATCTAAAACCAATATAATCAACATTTTTGTTTCTATATATCTAAATCATATATCCACAATTAAACCTTCTACAATAGTTTGAACTATTTAATAAGATGTATAATTGATGTAGCTTCAGGTGGTTTTGATACAAACTATATAAGGTTAATAAAACCAATATATAGAGTAAGGAACCATGACCATTCTACAATCAGGTTTGAAGGAAGAAAAAAACCAAAAGCCAATATTTATAAAGAAACAAAAATGTTGATTATATATGGATGATAAATCAGAAGGAATGCAACTATAAATCCTAATGAAAGAGCATTTGGAAGGAAGCAAACTAAAGTATTAGAGTTAGATAAGCTGATAATGGAGAAGGCTAAGCTTGACATATTTTTTAGTAAATTCGGAGCTGAAAATAACAAAAATCCTAGTATGAAAGAATTTCATTTTGCTATAATAGAAGCAACTAATTTGACCTTATTTATTAAGTGGAAAAAACCAATATACTATAGAATAGAAGATATATTTTCTGACAAAACAATAATGCCCCTTTATATTACCATCTGAATGTAAGAAATGAATGAAAATGGAATACCAAATGCAAGCAGCTTTGAGTTCAAATTACAACCACCCAAAGGGAGGTGAAAAGTCATTATTTGAAGATAGTATTTTTTTCACTAGTTACAAAGACATAGAAAAGAAATGATATGCAAGAATATCAGATGGAATGGATGAAAATAAGACTCGATCACACAAATACAATGTAGAAGCCTATTGGGAATCAACTTGAGAAATTAATACTAATGATTAATGAGAAAATTATAAATGGATTACCAAGCAATATAGAGATGAATCAAAATAGGTGCATTTTTACAATACTTAGAAGTGGAAAAGAATTAAAAAGTAAGAAGTTAGAAGAGAAATCCAAGGGGATTTCTATATGATTGTTGGTCCAAAGAAGATGGACAAATTGGTGAGCAAGAAAAAATTATGAAAGAAGAAAAGACACTAGATTTGGATAAAAAAAATTAATTTGAAGTTATGATATTTTTCAAAGTCATGATAGTATAAAAACTAAAGTAAAGCTACCTTGAAGATGCAAAAGAAGGGATTGAAATGGTAGAGTTCCCAATGATGAACATGAAGAATTTATAAAGAGAACTTTCGAGATTTTAGAAGAAGTAGAAGAGGAGGAAAGTCCATTACTAATTGTTGATATAGTAGGAGAGAAAGACAAAGAAGAGACACTATCAATGAATATCAGAGGGAAAAAAGGTTGAAATTTATATACAAAAAAAAATCATGACTTTCACAAAAATCACAACTATACAAGTGGGATCGATGAAAGAATGAACCATATCAGAAGAAAAAACCATGACTTAGACAAAATAAAAGATTAAAGAGGAATCCATGACTTATTCCATAGCCTTGACACAACTATTCTAGAGAGTGAATGTTGATGCCACAACTTCACAAAAAATCAAGGTATAAGTGAATGTGATCACACTCAATGATGTCATGACTATTAATAAAGTCATGAAATCTACTAAAGAATATTAAAGAAAGGAACCTAATAGATGTTTGATGTTGAAAAAGAATTTTGGAAGATATACTAAGGAGTAAGATTATATTGAGAAGATAACATAGACTATTAAAATTACTAATTGAAATATAGATCAAAAAATTAGTCTAGCTAAATAGGTTAAATATAATACTTCTTGGAAGGAATCCCAAGATTTATTTTGTGTACTATAATTTATTTTTTGTATACATTCACACAAATACTTGTACATGCACCAAAATAAGTTGCAACACTCAGACATAGTCATGACTTACTTACAAGACAACTAAGTTGTAGCACTCAAACCTAGTAATAACTTTACTTTAAAAAGAAAAGTTGCAACCACAAGCAAATTCATGACTATTTTGTATTAGCCACGACTAAAACCCTAACCCTATAAAAGGCCACAAACCCAATTATTTTTCAAAAATTATTCATCATATTCTCCAATACCAATTAAACTTGCCATGATGCCAGTCTTTAAAAAATAAAGATATAATAGAGGATGAAATACTAATTTTAAAATTTAGGGCGAGAAGAGATGAACAAAAATGATTCTTAGGCTAAAAAAAGAAACAAAATCTAACCTCTATTACGACTTCATCCCAAATTATGGTGCCCAAACTAACATTTTTGATGGGAAGGGAGAGGAAATGGATGATGTATACACTCACTAAGAAGAGTATTGTGGGTGAGTAGAGATTTGGAGAGTTTATCTCACCTTTCTAGTCAAAGATAGAAAGGAGGAATTGAGATAGATTTTTCACCCATAAGGACAATAAACAACATGAAAATCATGAGAAAATTACTCCAGTCTTAAAGATATTCAAAATAAGAGGTGCAACATACGAGGAGTTTTGGTATATTTTGTTAGAAATTTTATAAATGAGGTATTTTGATTGTAGGGGACTATAGGTGGTATGACCTTCAAAACTCTAAAATAGAACTACAACAAAATCACCAAGACACTAAAAAATCATAAAGGTAGTGGGAGTTTCATCAAAATGTGCCTTTGGATGCTTTGTGAGGAAAAAATAATAGAGGAGAGTAGGATTTAGTTATATTTTTTGTGCTATATTTTGTAGCTGACCCTCTACATTATGTAAAATATGGTAATCTTGTTCTTTTCCCTGGTGAGAGGGTACATGATCCATATGCAAAAATATTTGGAGAAGTCAATTCTCAGCTTCCAAAGAAAAGAATTTTCAAGCCATATAATTTGTCCCCCCTTGATTATTATGCTATGTTGAGCTGAAAGTATCTTGACTATTCAAAGAAAATGAATGATACCCATGGATATTCCTCCAAATATTAGTGGATATTTAGAGAGGACTTGAAGGAGATAAAAATAAAAGATTAATTCTCATAGGAGGAAAATTAATTATCATGGGATAAAAAGTGTTAGTCTTTTATGAAGTTGACATAGATGCAATGGAAAAATTTGGAGAGAAGTTTGATAAATAATCATCGCCAAAATATTAGTTTCTATTGCATAGAGAAAAAGTTGAATTAGAAAAAGTCCTTGCCCTTTTGAAGAATATGAAGTTGGAGTCTGATACAAGGGAGATCTAATTAAAGGGGGAGATAATGATGATATATATAGTTCCTTGGAAACAAATTTGGAGAAAAAGGAGAATGACTAGGATGAATACATAAGTAGAGAAAAACAAAGTAAAGGTATAGTAATGTAGTGCATTTTTTGATATGCATCTCAACAAGGACTACTAACTTGTGTTTGACCAAGAAAAGTTCGTGGATTAGGTTTAATGATCTTTAAAAGAGGCAATGAAAAAAGTCGAGACCAATGTGATAGCAAACATTAAAGTATCTGGGCAACTTTACGAATCCATTTCAAATGACTGAAAAAAATACAAAAGGGTAGAAATAAAGCAATACACTATAATGTGATGTATAAAGAGAAATAGTGGATAGATGACTTATTGAAGTTCAATGAGACTTGAAAACTATGTTTTTTTTTCCATATGACTCTTAGAAGATTCACTTAACTCAATCATGCGTTGTCATGATACTTTATGTAATATGATTTCAAGGATTATTGAATGGGAAATGAGCAACAAGGGAGATATAGAGAGGCCTTCCCCATCAATGCTCAGATTTGAGCCATCTAAAGCATAATTCCTACTAAAGAATTTGGATGCCAAGGGTTGATCACTCCATCAAACCTTTTTCTCCATGTTGATGCAATGCTTGATTATTTTCTTTTTGTGATGTTGCATTTTTCTTTCTTCTTGTTATTCTAGATGATTTTTAGAGAGAGAAGAGGCCATTGATTAATGAAGAATAATTTTTTTAGTATGCGAGTGTGTATGACACTTCAAGTACCAAATGTTTGAAGTTATTTTTTATTGTTTGTATGATGTGATTGTACTTAATTTAGGTTTTAAATGAAATGATTTTTCTAAATTATGATTTTTATCGAATTACATGAATAGTAGTAAAAATCGATCTAAATTGAGTATAATTAGTAGACTTGGTAAAAAACTAAGATGTATGACAAAAAAACAATGGAAAGACATGATATTTCCAATGTATTAACTTAGTTAAACTAGTACATGCCTATTGAGAAGTCATGATAGCCTTTATTGACAGTGACTCAACAAATAAGTCATGGTAATCTTTGCATATTAGGACTTTAACACTATATTATCACAATTTTTTACTATGCATGATATTATTCATGATAGTGATATTATCTTTTACTAAAAACTACATTAGCACTAAAATATAATTCTAGCCATGACTTTATTTCTATGTCACAATAACCAAGTGCGAAACTTATATAAAATTCATGACATTTTTCTAATGGCATGGAATATTCATTAATGAGTCAAAATTACACAAAAAAGTAATTTTTATTCATGACATTCTCTAATATCATTACTATGTGTTCTAGAGAGAAAATTCCCAAGTCATGATATTTTTTTTTGTCGTAACTTTGGTTTTTAGAAAAGAATTAACTCAATTGCATCATTCTTCCCATTGCGACCACCTACTACAAAGAAGAACTTCTATTATCACAATATTCATCATTTCCATGCCTATGTGTTCTATAGAGAAATTATCACCGCCATGATATTCTCTTGTCATCATCGTGGCTTTGTGCTTTAGAAGGAATACAAAGAACTAATAGTTACAACTTCAATGGATCAACCTAAAGTCATTACTTCCAGCTTGCAAAGATAAACAACAACTCGATGAGACCTAGATGATATAAAAGTGAGACTTAGAAATTTTCACGAAAAAAACGGGGATTCAGAGTTCAAGGCCAAAATATACAAGCCCCTAGGTAGCATGATTTCCAACTTAATTAGGTGTAAATTCAAGCTGAACGCAAGCAAAGATTAATTGGGAACTAGATTTAAGACCTATATTTTTATTATAGTTTTTATTAGGAACCTTCGATTTGATGAGATGAAACACCAAATATATTGGTCAAATTATTTCCCAATGTGTAGCTAAATATGAATCTAGGGTGGTTTATATGTGTGTATTATGATTGTATTTGTATTATTTTTTTTTGTTGAATATTATGTTTTCAATATTGATGAATATGAATGTTAATTAGAATATAGATTTAGGGTTCCACTCGAATATAGATTATATGTGTTGGTCATGGGGAATGGTGATATATATGTTACAAGATTGATTCATAAAATTTGATCTAAAAAAATCATAGCCCTTCTATTCTTATTACATGTGGTGAATCATTGTTTTCAAATCTAGATATATATGAGTTTAATTGATTCAAGTTTGGTACTTAGTAAGCTAAAAGTATATAGAATATATCACTTATGGGTTTCATGATAGTGTGCTAGTCACATGTTTGCTTTTATAAATGATGACAAATAAAGTTTATGGAATAAATGCAAATGAATGTGATTCATAAGGTGGTGACATCCATGTAAATCATTTCCTCTTATATGACTTATATAGGTTAAATCAATATGAAGATATTAATTGATATGAGTATGAGATGAAGCTAAAATCTCAAACATAATTATTACCATATCATTTCATGTATATTATGACCATTAAGGTCAGAAAATAAAAATGCACATTTTAAGTAGTAGTTAAGAGTAATTGATGTATTACATAAAATGAGTAGAAGTGTGGATGACCTATTAACATAGAAACCATGGTTTTGTTGGTATAATATCAAATGCACAACTATTAGAAGACCATCCATAGTAGTGACAATCTAATGTTGAGAACCATCTTATATGCCAAGGTTCAAGAAGAAAAATTTACAACAATCTATCCTTCATCAAATAATCGAGCATAACATTATCCTAATATTAAAAAAAATTATTATATACAAAAAAGTAAGTCAACCCTAGAATCTAAGTATCTATATGAGACCTAAGTTTATCTTCTCAACTTGAGTAGCTATTAGTTCACCATTAAATAGTCAAACAACTCATATAATTTTTGTGGAATCAATATCTAGACTTGCATTCAGTTTACTACTTCTATGAACCATATACTCATGGACCTCCTTTAGATGTAATCAAATTTCAACTAGCTTTTGGAATTGTGACAGAAACAACAAGTTTTAGCATTATAATAAATTCTCAATAATAGGTATGTCACCTTATAAATTAGTCTGTGTGAAGGCTTTTCACTGTCCAATTGAATTTAAGCATTAGGCATTATGGCTTTGTAAACAACTCAATTTAGATTTCAAGAAGGAGTGAAAAACTACTCTATCAACTGAGTGAACTTGGAAGAGCTAAGGAATGATTCTTATGAAAATATCAAAATCTACAAGGATAGAACTAAGAGATTGTATGATAAGAAGTTATTGAGAAAAGCATCCACAGAAGTAGAAAGTGTTCTAATTTTCAAATCCATACATAAAATTACTTTCAAGAAATCTGAGATCTCTATGGTCAGGATTAGTCATAATCAATTCAGTGATTCCCTACTATGCCATATTTTTGAAATCAAATAATCTAAAAGAATTCAAGGTTGATGGGCAAAGACTAAAGCACAACCATGGAGGGAAGACTTTGGTGAAAAGCCTAATTTTTCCAAGTATATTAATCATGAAAATGTAATTTGGGTGAGATACTGATAGTAAACTTAACTCTCCTTGGGAGGCAACACAAGCATTATAGTTATTTATAATTTAAAAAATACCATGAAAATAGAAGAATAGAGAACAAAAAAATTTATGATGTTTCATGGTTGCCACAACACTTATGAGGCATTGACATCAATTTATTGAGTCATGACATCAAAATTATTTGATGAAATGAGGATCAAGTCGTGACATAATTTATCTATCATGATATCATCTTTCAAATGTGACAATATTTCACAACTCATGATATTATTTATCAATCATGATATTATCTCTTAGTCATGACAATACTCACTAAATCATGATGCTTATCTTTAGTCATGATAATGGTTTTTTGGCCACCACATCATTACATCATTGCAACCCTATTTTTCAGTCATGATATTTTATTTTTCTATGACAATACATCACTATGTTGCTACATTAATTCTCGATTTCCATATAATTACTCAACCACAACATTATTTTTTCTATCATGACATCATTCGTCAGTCATGACATCATCGTTTAGTCATGATTATATTTCACATGTCATGACATTTATTTAAACTCTCAATAATATTTCCAATGTTGTGACATTTTTTTAATCACCACATATAAATCCTTAGGCCTACTCACATTCTAAACAACAACTTGCCTTCTCTCCAAGAGAGAATATAAAACACCATTCTTTCTCCATTTCATTGTCGACAAAAATTAGAATCTTTGTAAGGTTTTCTGGAATCCAACCTGTTGCTCAAAATATAGAAGAAATTAAGGTGGAATGTTTGAAAGGAAATGAAGTGCAAGTAGCAAAAAAACAAGGGGAAAATACCAAAGAAGCTAGGAATAGCAAAAAAAAATAGGACCTAAAAGAAAGAGAAGTGAGGGGGTTGAAACTGAAGAAGGGAGTAAGTCCAAGAAAGAAATCTTCATGTCATTAAAAGGGAGTGAAATGGATGAAGAATACCTCCATCAAAAAAAAATTGATTGGAGAATGAGAATTAGGTGAATTTATCTAGCCATTTATGGAGAAAATATAGAGAGAAAATGGGAGACCTTTTGCAAGCACTTCGACCTAAGAAATGTAGCAATAGTGAGAGAGTTCTACTCCAATCTAGAAGGAAATAAAGAAGAAAGCATGCTTCTTGGAAGGCATTTGGATGATTTTTAATAAGGAGAGCATTAATCACATCTTCAAGCTCCAAGAAGTATCAGATAGAAAGAAATTAAAGAAGCTAAAGAAGTACCTCAACATTGAGAAGATCATTAAGACAATGATTAATAGAACATGATGCTGATATGGGACCAAGAAAAGCCCCATGGGCATATACTAAGAGGAAATCTAAGCTTAGCCCTTCTTCCCTTGTTATATCTCTCCATAATAAACCATGCTTGGTTATGCTTTTCTATGCCCTGGTAAAAGGACATGAAGTCAACATGGAGAAGATTATCGAGAAGCCTATTTATGATTATCAAAGAGGTGAATTTATGGGTCACACTGATCCATGCTTCTCTCATTTCATAAGTGCGCATCTTGGAAGTAGTCAAAATAGAACACCAAACAGACAAGAGCTACCCAAGAAATTCACCTATAACACT
This sequence comes from Sapria himalayana, assembly GCA_029783825.1. Lineage (NCBI taxonomy): Eukaryota > Viridiplantae > Streptophyta > Magnoliopsida > Malpighiales > Rafflesiaceae > Sapria > Sapria himalayana. The sequence goes on from JAREIK010001181.1 coordinate 21,567, forward strand.
AACTAGTGTGAAGATAGGACCAACTATAAAAGGGATGAATAGAGAATTCGAAAAAGAAGAGAAACCAAAAATAACAAAAGGAACAAGGAAAAAAGATATAGAAATAATAACCAAAATATGACCATTTGCAGCACATGTGCCCATCACAAAATATAATGAAAATGATGGAGGAACATACAAGAAGATGAAATAAACTTTATCTCCAAAGGAGCCAAGTTAAATAACAATAAAGTAGGACAATGATGAGAAAATTTTGGCTCTGATATTAGCCCTAAAACATGAATTTTAGGACAATGATAATAAATTCCAAGAAGTATTGAAAAGCATGAGCTTCTATCTAGAAAATGAGAACGAGTTGAAGGATGATCATCTAGAAGCATACCTAAAATAAAAAGTTGAAGAACTATAAGTGGAATTGGAAAAATAGGATACCATGTGGAGGATGGACCTGAAAGAAAGGGAGATTTTTAATCGTAGACCAAGAGAAATGGTAAGAGGTATTAAAGAAGATATTGGAAAAGGTAAAGAGAAATAAATGGAAAAGAACTTCCTAATGAAGGAAGAAGTATTTGGCATGCTTTATCAGATCACCACCAAAGATTGGAGGGAAACCATCAATCAAAGAGATGAAGCATTAAAGACTTCTCTCAATTACAAAGAAAAAATATGGATGGAAAGTTTGGATATATGTAATACTAATTAAAAAAATATGTAATATGCACAAGAACCTTTTGAGAATGCAATGAATTCTCTTAGCAAGTGATAAAATGAACTGATTAGGAGTAATGCAAAGATGATGTAATAGGTAGTAAACATTATGGTCAACAAGAAGAAATTTAAAATGCCTACCTTGTCTATTTCTCAGTTTCAGCCATCTAAAGCCTAGTTGCCTCTACAAAACTTTAGTGAAAAATCACATCTCTCCAAATCTTATAAAAGAAATTTAAAAATGAAAATTATATATTCTATCAATGAAACTATAGTTTGCTTGTAAAAAAAAGAAGTTTTAGCTGATTATTGTACAAATGATGATGAAACATTCATTTTTTTTGATTGAGGACAAGCAAAGCTCTAAATGTGGGGGAGTTTATAGGCATCATATATATATATATATATATATATATATATATGAGAGTCTTGTACATTTTAAGTGAAAAGAATGAATTCAACAAAAAATGAATGGAAAAATACCATAAAATGATGATGTGTTTATGATGTCATAGTAATGACCACATTAAATAAATAAAAGGAGTAATCTCAATTGTGACATTGGTCATGAAATTAATTCTTATATGCTACATTAAATTTCTCTTGCAACACTATTTTTTCTATCATGACATTATTAATTTGTCTTCACAACAATCCTCATTGCGAACTTTATTCATAGATCATGACATCCTCTATGGCCACCACAATATATCATCATGTCATGACATTCATACTTGGGTGCGACAACCATTCTTGGTGGTGACATAATCACTCCATGAAATTCTCTCTTGGTCAAAATGCTATTGTATCGTCACTTATGTACTAACATTTTTGGATAATTTATTGAGTATATTTTATTGTGCTTGCACATATTTTAACATTTATTTAAAATATTTTACTAAATTCTTATTTTGAGATAAATTGGAAAATAATAGTGAAATCATAGTAATTTTAGGTAAAATTGATAAACTCAGAAAAGCAAAGGCTTGGAGGAGAGAGAAGTGATAGAGAGTTGTGATAATTTTCTTTTCATGACTTGGGTACATATTCCTCACTTTTTTTTGAATAGTTTTAGTATCCCTTCTTGTCCATTACTTTATAAAAAATAATTATGACATTCTTTGTATACCATGACACTACCACTGAATTGACACATGAATTTTACTATACAACAAAATCATCATGTCTATTACATTTTCTTGGAATCACATTTACAGTATGTATAAAATATTTAATGACTGTGCCATTATTTTATTGTCATAATAATCAGTCTCACTAGAATAAATAGTCATGATAATTTTTAGAGGCATGACTTATTCAATACAAAGCCAAAATATTAAGTATTTTGAGTCATGCTATTATTTTCCATCATTACTTGTCATTCCAAAAAGTATTGACTCTAGTCATAATTTTTTCAATGATATGATTTAGTTCTCATGAGAGAAAACATCAAAGTCGATGCATTATTAAGTGTCATGAATTTGTATTATAGAGATTAATTATCTTAGTCACAACAATCCCAACACCATGATACTTACTAAGAAATCCAAGAGTATATCCATGGAAAATTTTAATACTATGATTTTGTATTATAGAGAGTAATTATCTTAGTTAAGGCATTCCCACCATTGTGATACTTTGCTCAAAAAATCAAAACCAAAGTTGCGGCAAATTACAATTTTGCAACTTTGTGTTGTAGATAGTTCTATAGAATAGTTACTTAAGTCATGATATCCATTACCACCACAACTTTAGTCCTCCAGAGAAGATTTGAAGAGATAATAAGTCACTACCTCAAGCCTGCACCATGACTTTTAGCTTAAAACATCCATGGATCCCTAAATTATAAAAGTGATAGTTTTAGGAAAAAAAGTATAAAAATGAAGAATTACAAACCATTAATGACAAGTATCATATGTGATGCAATTTCAAACCCCATTTAGAGAAAATACAAGGCAAATACAAAAACACTTAGATTTTCACTTGGGCGTTCATCAAAAATTCTCTAATCCATGAGATGTCTCTTCAACACATCTTGCATAATTTTCTTCCTAATGTATAACTAAATTGAGATATATGGTTGGTGTTTTTACTTATGTTATGATAAATTAATGATTATATGAATTTGTGTTTTTGTTTTTTTTGATGTCTGGATATTGATGGATATGGTTGCGAATTAAAATTGAAATATAAAGTTTTTACAAATTCATCAGTTTATACATATTGGTTGTGGCAGGTGGTGATAGGTGGGACATAGAACATACTCATAAAATATAGTAAGTAGAAATTGACAACCCTACTAATCTTAGTATATGAGGTAAACCATTGTATAAGACTCAGTTGAGATAAGTTTAATCATGATGAGTATGATACTTGCAAACATAAAACATGAACATATCTAAGATCAATCTATTATGTAATATCTAGATGATCTAACCCTTGAATAATGTGGAGATTAAGTAGAATATATAATCAATGAGTTTTATTATAGTGTGGGAGTCATATGTGGGTTATGTTGCATGGACAAGTTTTTCATGAGATACACACAAGTAGAGAAGACTAGTATGGCGGTGACAACCCTATAAGTCATTCCTTCTTGGATGGCTTCTATATGTGAGATTCATCAGAATATATATGTTAATAGTTAAAAGAATAAAACTTACAAAGCTAAAAGCTCAAATACATCTTTAAGATAATTAAAGGTTAGAGAATAGAAATGCATACTCAAAATGATCATCGAGGGTAATTGATGTATTTCTTAAAAGGAACAAATGTGTAAATGACTTTTGCAAAGAATAACATATGAATTCAATGTTGAAATACCAAGGGATAACTATGGAGGAATCATACTTGGCAGTGATAGACCAAGGATAATGGCCACCTTATAAGCCAAGAGGGGGCACCAAATATTGTTATACTAATTTATCATTCATCCAACAACTAAACACGATATTAACCTAACACAATAGAATCATCATCATGTACAAGGGTGTGAGCCATTGCTAGATTCTTTGCATCTTATCAACGACTAAGTATATCCATTCAACTTGAGTAGAAGTTACTTCACTATTAGTTAATTTAACTACCTACACAATCTTCGTGGAATTGATATATGAACATATGTCTACTTTATTACTTATATGACCCATTAATTATGGAGTTACATTGGATGAAAGATTCTCGCCCAATGAGAATTTGAGATTATGTCATTTAATGACACATTTGGCAACATCAAAAAGTCACAATAAGTTTTTAGAATTATTACTATTTATTATTTTATTGTAGTTCGATCAGTCAACTTTAGTTGATATAACTATCCATGCAAAAGGATACTTCTATTTCTAGCCATGTAGATGTTAGTATTGCTTAATATTTTAACTGTATTTGTATTTTGTTTTATGCTTTTCTTTTTATTTGTTTTATAATAGCCACTACTTACATTGAAGAACTTATAGGATTGAGTTAAAACCTCTATACCCAAGAATTTAGAGATTAAAAAGATAAATTCATTTTAAAGTAGTAGCTAGTATTTCAGACCAAAAAATGATTTCCATATATACTATCATTCTTATGTTCCAATTCATAAAGGTATACTAGATAGGAGTCCATAACAAGCATCACAACATGAATATTCATATTGGATAGACAAACCATAATTAAAAGATAATATGTCGGCATTACTAATGGATAGAAAAAGGACCAATGATGCAGAAGAAGAGTAGAATTGACTTGGTGAGAATCAAAGATTGTAACTAGCTCTAACAAAGAGGAAGAAATTTATCATTGGTCAAGATGAGATATAAAGGAAATCCAAAAAAATACAAATTCATAACACTCTGATATAATACTAAATTAAAAGGATGAGAACCTAAAGAAAGAATCAAATGAGAAGATGGGAAAAAAGATATTACTGACTTGGTAAATGTTATGACTTAACAAGCAATAGAAGAAGGAGCCACAATGTTTATGAATCCAAGTAATGGAGATGTCATAGCGTATTCCATCACCATGACTATAGAATTCTAAGGAACAGATGCTGATGTAGTGACATTATAAGAAGTCATGACATTGAAGGAAGAAGCAATAACTAATATTATAGTTGCAACAATCATGATGGATGACATGTTTTATAGTGCCACGACCTTTACAAAAGTCATGGAAAATGAACATGAATGCCTCAGAACATGTATAACACTAGATGGACTAATCTTCAAAATGATACCTAGTCATCTGTGTCATGCTTTCTAAGAAAAAATAAAACTAAGCCAATCATCATTTTAGTAGTATTGACTAACATGATAAAGAAGATGGTGGTGAAGAAAATAAGGAGATATGTTGAGCCTATATCCTAGTCACTTGTAGATATCAAAAGTATTAGTCCATCAATATGCATGCACAAGATACATATGAATGATAGTACAAGGCTTATAGTTGAACACCAACATAGGCTAAATCCTATAATAAAATGTAGTAAAAAAAGATTTTGTGAAATAGCTTAATACATGGATCATAAATATCATATCAGATATTTCATAGGTTAGTACCAAATATGGAAGATTTGATGGTAGTGAAAACTTTAAATGATGAAGAAATCTAAACATGAGCTACTGAATGGTGCATATGACTAGATTAATGAAAATTGAACAAGAAAATAAGGAATGATTACTACCTTCAACTATTCAAGGACCAAATCCTATATATAATCTTAGGGCATTCCTTCAATTACTTTCTAAAAGAATATTTTGGATATAATCAGATTTTGATTGACCTAGTAAACCATGAAAAAACCAATCTCACTAGCTATTATAAAACCTTTACATTTTTGAGGATGCTATTTGGTCTTTTCAATGTGCCAACTATATATATTAGAGATGCAAGAATGTGTTCTATGCTAACCTCAATAAAAAAATCATAAAGATATTTATGGGTGACTTCTTTATGTATAGATATTATTTTGAAGTTTATTTGAAAATAATAGAAATGGTATTGAAGTAATATAAAAAGAACAATTTGGAGTTTAATTGGGAGAAATGTTATTTTATGATAAAAGAAAAATTGTGCTAGGATATTTAGTCTCTGCTAAAGAACTAGAGGTAAACAATGTAGATTTTAGTAATAAAAATACTACCTCACTCTACAACTATTAAGGGGATACATAGTTTTCTTGGTCATGTTAGGTTCTATCAGAAATTTGTTAATAACTTCTCAAACACGAATAACTCTTGTGCAGACTATTAGAGAAGGAAAAGATTTTCAACTTTAATAAAGATTGTGTTGACACTTTTGAAGAGCTAAAGAGAAAGTTTATAGAATATCTGATCTTAATGACACCACAATGGGGCGAGCCATTTGTGATTACGTGCAATACAAGCACATACACATGTGGAGTAGTATTATGGCAGAAAAGAGAGTTTTAAAGCCATTTCATATGCTAGTCGGACCTTGAATGAATTCCAAGTAAAATACATAACTAATGAAGAAGAAATATTAGCCATGATATTCTCTTCTGACAAATTTTCATCATATATCCTATGGGAAAAGTAGTGATTTACATGGATCATGTAGTAGTGTAGTATTTAATGGTGAAAATAGAAGCAAAGACTAGGCTGATGAAGGATGCATTGAAATTGAAGTTGAAGTTTGGAGAAATTCTTAGATGAGTTGAAATGATGGATGACATTTCATACTATTTATCTCACTTGGAATCCAATGGAAATGATGGATGATGAGTTGAAGTTTTGGAGAACTTCTCAGAAGAGCAAATTTTGATGTTGAAAATTAATTTACCCTAGTATGCTAACTTCATTAATTATCTAGTATGTGACATCAATCCATCTGCTCTCACATCACACCAAAAGATAGTTTTTGAATAATATGAGAAATTACCTATAGGATGATCCACTACTATTCAAAAAATATGTAGATAAAGTCATAAGGAGATGTATAATAGAAGACGAAAACATTGAGATTATTCTCAAATTCCATTCTTCACCTTATGGAAGGTATTTTATAGGCAATAAGACTGCCAAAAACTTTACAATCAAGATTATTTTGGCTATCATTGTTTAGAGATTGTCTGAATATAGTTCGATGATATGATAGATGCCAAAGAGTGAGCAACATATCTAGGTGGAATGCTATACTACTCAACATCCTTAAAGTAGAAATTTTTATTGTATAGAGGATAGATTATGTGGGACCATTTCTAATATTCTTTGGCAAAAATTACATACTATTAGTAGTGGATTACATGTCTAAATGAGTTATAACAATAATGATACAAAAGAATGATGAAAAGATGATGTGAGTTTCTTATGTAATAATATTTTTACATGGTTTGACACACAATGATGTATCATTAGTGAATAACTATTTTTGTAACAAACTATTTGGAGCCTATTTAGCCAAGCATGGGACTAAGGATAAAGGGGACTCAAGTATCATCCATAGACAAAATAGCAAAGTGAAAATATCTAATTTTGAGATCAATATTATATTTAGAAAGACAATTAATAGGTCAAGAAAAGATTAGTCTCAAAAAATAGATGTATTGTGAGCTTATAGAATGACATTCAATACACCCCTTGGATTGGAATGTATCCTTATAGACTCATTTTTTAAAAAAATTTTCATTTTCTTGTTGAAATTGAACAATGAGCATGATAGGTAATAAAAAAAATGAACTATATGGTGGCCAATATAAAACAAAGAAAGTTCTTGAGTGAACTTGAATAATTGTGTAATGAAGCTTATGATAATGCATAGATTTACCAACACAAAACAAAAAAAATGGCACAAAAAGAAAAGAGATTTCTTGGTAGGAGAAAAGGTATTGATTTTTAACTCTCATCTTAAGTTGTTTGTAAGAAAGCTGAAGTCTCAGTGATATGGATGATTTATAATCAGAGTTGAAACCATATAAGATAGTTATAGTTAAATCAAAAGGTTGAATGGAAATAAAATAAATGGGTCATCATTGAAACATAATAAAAATGAACAACAAAAAGCTGGCACAACTTCAATATATGATATGACTTTACATACTGATATAATGATGAAAGTTGATGCATGAGGCAAAGCCATGACTAATATGATTTAGAGAGCAATTCCACAAGTCATGACTACACAAAGAGTTGCAACATTGTCCAAAGAAGCTTTAGACAATAATGTCGTGGCTATTTCCAAAGTCAAGGAATTCATGATAGAATACCTTAATGAGATATGATGATAAATTATGTGATGTTGAAGGAGAGATTAGAAAAATAAGCTTAAGTGAAATATTATATGTATAAGTTTGCTTGGATAGTTGAAGATGTTGACCAAATTGGACATCTATTGAAGGTCTAACTATAGTTGTTGAATAAAATACTACTTAGGAGGGAATATAAAAAATATTTTTTTATTGATTTGATAAATAAACATATGACACCATGACCCATACACTTCATAACAATTCCCAAAATTCTAGATCTCTTTTCCAAAACAAGAGTCTACCATAACACTCAAACCTAGTCATGGTTATCCTTAACCTAGATATGTACTTCTTCTTTTGGTGCGGATCTTTGGAGAGAGATTTATTACTTGAGGATGAGCAACATATTTAGTATGAGAGTTTCTTAGGTGCTCCACATATTAATTGTTTGAGTCATTTGGTGAGTATATCTTGCTGCATTTGTATCAATTCTATATAGACATTTATCTAAATTCTTATTTCGGGAGAAGTTTACAAATGTTAATGGAATCATAGTGATTTTAGGTGAAATTGATAAACTCGATGGAGAATAGGATGGAGGGGAAAAAAGTGATTGAGTATTATGATAATTCTATTATCACAACTTGGGTACATTGTTCAGTACTTTGCATTGATGAGTTTATCTTATTCTAGTATTTATTAAAGAGATTTCATGAAATCATTATTTGGAAAGAATAAAATAACTGATAGTGAAATCATATTGATTTTGAATAAAATTTATAGACCTGATGGAGCAAAGACTTAGAGAGAAGAGAAGTATTGGAGTGTCAATATTAATTGTTTATCTCTAAATTCTTAGGTGCTCCACATATTAATTGTTTGGGTCATTTGATGAGTATATCTTGCTGCATTTGTATCAATTCTATAGAGACATTTCTCTAAATTCTTATTTCGAGAGAAGTTTACAAATGTTAATGGAATCATAGTGATTTTAGGTGAAATTGATAAATTCAATGGAGAATAGGATGGAGGGGAGAGAAGCGATTGAGTATTATGATAATTCTTTTATCACAACTTGGGTACATTGTTTAGTACTTTACATTGATGAGTTTATCTTATTCTAGTATTTATTAAAGAACTTTCATGAAATCATTATTTGGAAAGAATATAATAACTATTAGTGAAATCATATTGATTTTGGATAAAATTTATAGACTTGATGGAGCAAAGACTTAGAGAGAATAGAAGTATTGGAGTGTCAATAATTCCCTTGTCATGATTTAGATAAACATTCCACAATTCTAGATTAGTTGTTGTATCTTTTCTTGACTATAACACTATAAGGAAAAGACATAGTATTTTTTGTATGTCATGACTCTACCACCATGTTGACACAATAATTTCATTATGCAACACAATCATGATGCCCATTATATTTTCTTTGAGTTGTGGCCAGACATTACATCACAACGATGAAAGTATTTTCTTTCATACCACCAAAGTACTCCACTGGTATTAATTATCCCGATAATGTATAGAGCAGTGACTTATTTGATATAGATCCAAAATACCAAGTATTTTGAGTAACAATATTATTTTCTATCATAATTTTTCATTCCAGAGAACACTACTATAGTTATGGTTTTTTCAGTGTCACGACTTTGTGCTCCATAGTGAAAACACCAAAGCTACGACCAATTCCAAAGTTGTGACTTTGTGTTATAGATATCAATTATCTCATTCATGACAATCCCAATACTATGAGCCTTAGCTCAGAAAGCCATGACCAAAACCTTTACCAATTCTAATATCAAGACTTTGTGTTACAATGATCAAATGTATCCATCATGACCATTTCCAGAATAACAATATTAGTGCTCAAAAGAAGATCTAAAGAGAGGAAAAAGTTATAATCTCAAGTCTATGATGTGAATTCTAACTTAAATTATCACGTGGATCCCAAAAATATTAAAGTGATACTTAATAGAATTGAGAAAAAGATAGAGAAAATAAAAAGAAATATGAACCTTGCATGCCAATAATCCTAGACGACATAATTATTACACCCAATTTGGATAAATCCAAGTGGAGACAAACAATCTTTGATTAGAATAAGAAGGTTTACTTAAATATTTTATGGGAACCATCAAATCCATGAAATATCTTTCAATAAATCTTACATGAATTCCTCTCTAATGTTCTACTAAATTGACATCCAAGATTAGTGAATGGTCTTGTGCCTTAATGAATTAAAGAATTTATGAGTTTATGTTTGTGTTTATCTGTGCCTAGATATTGATGGACATCGATGCAAATTAGAACTAAAATATAATATTTTCATGAATACATAGGTTTATCCATGTCGATCATGATAGATGATGAAAGGTAAGTCATTAGACACACTCACATGGTATGGTAAGAAGAACATAACAACTCTTCTAATCTTAATATATGAAACAAACCAATTTGGGAAGACTCAAAACTTAGTTAAGTTTAATCATTACGAATATGACACATACAAAGCTCAAAGTATGAACATTGTTAAAACAAATCTATTATGTACTTTTTAGAAGGAATAAACATCAACTAATGTAGAGGATAAATAGAATATCTAATCTAGAAGTTTCATTATAGTGTAGAAGTCATGTATCAATTATGATAGACAGTGATAACTATGTCATGAGACACATACCTATTGGAAAGACTAGTATAGTGGTGATAGTCTTGCAAGTTTTTTCATCTTATATAATTTTCATTGGTGAGATTCATAGGAAGATATATGTTAATTTTCATGATTATGGTATTTATAAAACTAAAAATACAAATATATTTAGTACCTTATTATTTTCCATCTCTAGGATATATGTGCATATTTGAAGTAATCAAGGTTAGTTGATATATTTCCTAAAGGTGTAAATGGGATAATAACCTTTGCATGGAATGATGTGTTATTTTGTTGGGTTATAGGTAAATTTAATATCAGAATTATGCAGTGGACTAGGATCCCACCAGTGATCCAAGTAAATACAATTAAACATTGGACAAGGTTGTTACCTTTTGTAGCATAGAAAACTTTTGATTCCAAATGGTTCGGTTGAATCCTAGCATAGTCAAGTGTCCATGCCTCTAGTGGTATCCACACATACATATCTTCATTTTTACTCGTCTTACATGCAGGATTTTTTTTTTTCTAACTCTCCCATTTCTAAAACCTTGAGAGACCCATTTTTCTTATTGGTGTTCAAAAACCAAAGTGTTAGAAGTGCTAACTTCTGTAAAAGGATGATTTGCTATTTAATCAGATTCCTCAAAAATCTCTCATTTGGTTTTGCACACTCCTATCTATGAGGATGTATCCTTAATTAATAAACCCAACATGACCTTATATGATAAGATGCGTTTTTATCTAAATGGTTAAGGTTAACATGATCTTATCAGATAAGACATTTTAGCCTCCAAGTCTTATCTAATAAAATGATTTTTGGAGAGATTAAATCTAATCACCTAATTAAGTAGAAAATATGTTAACAAACAAAAAAAGGGATAAAATATGGGCTTTAAGTTTGGGCCCGTTTTAAAGGTCCAAACATCTACTAATTGGAGCAAACTCTTTAATCCAATTAGTTTAAGATCTGAAACCAATTTCAGACTTGAGATTAGGCCCGATTTATTTTAGCCTAACTAAAATAAAATGAACTCCAAATATATGTATATTTTTATGTGTGAGATCCAATAAGTTCTCATAACATTAATAGTGACTTTAAAATCTCATTTTAAAGAAACAAGCAATGAGTGGCATCTGGCAATACATCATTGCTACCCAAGTAACGAGAATATAATAGATTCAACTTAATCTATTTTTGTGACTTATTTTATTGTATAACATAGTCTTATTATCTATGATATCTAAATTGATTTATGAGTTGCAGATCATGTCATCCTCACATCAATTTATATATTTCTTGATCTTTGAGTGGACTAACTTAAATAAATAAGCTCAATATCTCATATTGAATTATTTGAGTATGACCATGTATTTTAGTAGTCCTACTCAATCAAGGGGACACTTGATATCATTTTTTTATATAGACGGGACAAATTCCATCTACATCAATTACATCCCTCTGTGCAATTTATTGTATACCTAATAAATAACCCTATATCCAACCTTGTTATTGGTGGCATTAGATGAATCTAAAGTTTACAACTTCTTATGTAGGGAACCATTGTGACTTCGATCAAAGGATAGTTCATACTAATGGTCACTATGAGAATGTGTGTGACACTTTTAGGGTATACACTAATAGTTTTAGAATTGTAATATTGAGGGAATAACTATGAAAAAATTATTCTTGGCAGTAACAAACCAAGGATATGGTCATCTTATATGCCAAGAGGACACGTGAATATTTTCACATCAATCTATCTTTCATTTAATAATTAGACATGAAATTGATTAGATACTAGAGAAACAATCATCATGTAGAAAGATGTCAACCCTTAACTCAAGGTATCTTTTCAAAGACCAAATATATCTATCCAACTCAAGTAGTTGTTAGTTTACTATTTGTTGATCAATTTATCTACACAATCCCTAAATGATTGATATCTAGACAATACATATACTTTATTATTTGTATTACTCATATACTTGTAGAACTTTTTTGGATAAGAAATTTTTTCCCATCAAGATTTTTAGATAGTTTTGGCACCCTCACAAATTCACAAAGAGTTTTTGTCATGGTTGCTAGGAATTATTTTATTATTATTTGATTAGTCAACTTGAATTGACATAAATATATTTATGTAATGATATTTTTGATTCTAGTTGTATGGATGTTATTATTACTTAGTGTTTTTAATATATTTGTATTTTATTTTATAATTTCTTTATCTATTTTGTAGCCACCACTAGACACCTTAGCAGATCTTCTAGAAATGAATTAAATTATTTGGACCTAGAAATTGAGAAAGCTTTGAGAGAGCTTCTGAGATGGAGAGCTGAAAGAGAACTTATGGATGAAAATAATAGTAATAGAGACACTAAGGCAATGAAGAATAAACTATCTAATAACCCAATCATCATTGTACATTGGAAAATTTTTGGTGGCCTACATTGATTGATAGCTATAATGTGATTAGGATGTAACCCATGAAAGTAAATTACTTTTAGCTAAATCCAAGTTTGATAGCTCTATATAACAATAATAGTAGAGTGAAAGAATTCTAAAAGATTCGAATAGCTGCATCATAATTTTTAGAGCCACATATATAGTAAATATGCACAAATTTAGCTCTAATACTTTAATTTTATGACTCTTTAATTTTTTTTGAAAGATAAAGCTCATAATTGGTTCTGATGCTTAATCTCAATGTTTGATTGAGAGTTGGGGTGAACTTATGCAATACTTTCTCACCAAGTTCTTCACCCCTCAAATTATTTTTCTACTAAGAAGAGAGATATTTCAATTTTTCCAAGATGAGCAATGGATGTCATATGATGTTTGAGAATGATTTAAAGAGATTTTAAGGAGCTATCCTCATCATGAATTTGATTTGTAGTTCCAAGCACAAACTTTCAATAATGGGCTGAACTATATAACTTAGCGCACAATTGATATGACCTTGGATGGTTCCATTATCAAAAAGTCACCTGAGAAAGTATATTTTCTATTTAAAGAGCTAACAAAAAATAACTATCAAACTTCAAATAATCGAGTATACAATAGGAAAAAAGTCAAATTATTATAATTGGATGGATTTATCATTCTAGAGGTGAAGATTAATATGTTTTTCAACAAGTTTGGATTACAAGATTACAACTTGATAAGCATACAAGTGTGAGATAAGTTTTTGTTTTGCAATAGAAAGAAACACCAAATTTTGACCATGTGTATCAAGTGGAAGAAATTGATATTTTGCCGAGTAAGCGGTAAGTGTTCTGAACCAACAATGCCCCAACACACAATCTTCTAAAAGTGAGAAATCATGAAACCTTTTATTTGGTATATAAAATACTGAATAATACTTGTCATTTGATGTTAGTTTTATGTTGTATTTCCTTGAAAGAGAACTTTATTTGTAATGATTTCATAAAAAATGATATTTTAAGAATTTTGATGAAAAATTATGAAAGTGAGAGTTTTTAACATAAAATGTGTGTTTTTGATAGAATTGATAACTTGAAGAGAAGTAAAAAATCATACAAGTCATAGCATATGACATGCTATGACTTGGTTACATATTTAAGTAGTTATAGATTGATTTTAGCATTTATTATTGGCCAAAACTCTAAACATATAGTCATGATAATCTTTGTATATCATTATTCTTCTACCTTTTTGACATAATGTTTTTATTATGTTATATATTTTTTTGGCTATCAAACTTATTATTGTCACAGGAATACTAGCTCATTATATTTTTTACAATATTGATATTAATTTTATGTCATATTAATTATATACCCGATTGGTGCTAAACATTGCAACAACTTATAGATACCGTGAATTTTCCATTATTAAACCATATAATACTCAAGCATAAACAATGGCATTGATCTGATGTTACGTGCTTTAGTTACATATTATTATAGAAAGATGAATTTGAGTCACGATCAAAATAATCATCATGACTTCTAGCTAAATAGAGAAACCAAAGAAGTAATTATTCTTCAATATCATAACTTTAGGTTATATAAGCTAAATGCACAAGTCTCATCCAAACTCAATGTCATGACATTGTGTTATAGAAATTAAATTACAAGCCACGGCCACACATCATCATTGTGACATTATGTTATAGGTGCTAAATAAGTTGCCATGACTTTTCTTAGCATCATGAATATCAAGTAGAGCAAAAAAAAAAAAAACAAAATTGCAGCTTGTACCTAGCACTGTGATTTTGTATTATTGTGGTTAAAAGAGATGCTAAGACTTTTTCTATTGTCATAACCATCAAGTAGAGCAAAGAGATAAAAATCATGGCTTATACCTAGTATCACAACTTTGTGTTACAAAATCAAAAGATCAAAGAATTGACTTTTATTTAGTGTTGTGATTTCCATGTATAAAACTTATTCCAAGCACTCATATAGATAAAAAAAACTCTAAAAATCCACAAAAAAAATCTATGATAAGCATGAGGAATATGACCCAATGGACTCCTCAACTCCATTTTTAGGGTGATCCATGAGCAACAATGGTGATAGAAGGCACAAGCATAAATCCTAGAAAGAAGTATGTTTTCCAACTCCTTCCTCCTAAAAAATCAAAGTAAAATTGAGTAGGTTTTGAGGTATTTAAATTTTAAAACCTATATTCTCTCTATTGCTAAAATTGGGCACCCATATTCATATGAGATGAATTTATATTTCTCTCATATATTATTCTTTTCAATTTTAGGTAGAAAGTATAATTTAGGGATGGTTTTATGGATCAAAATATGATCAATATTATTTTAATGCTTTTATATAATATTTTTTAGTGAATGTATTTGATTATTGATCATTAGTAATTAAACAGAACTAAAATTAGGGTTTTGGCTATTGGTGAGTTCGTACATGATTTGAAGGGGGGTGGTGATAGATAAGCCATAAGAAAAATTCATGTATATGGTAAAAAGAAAGCGATGATCATTCTGATCATGAAATATAAGACAATTTCATACACTTAAAACTCAAAATTGAGATATGTTTAATCATTGTGAGTATAATACTTTTGTTGGCCTAGCCCCTTTTTTGGTGGCTCAATCAGGCCACAGTGTTGTGCCCGACATAACACATCTTGAGAACCACTGGCCTAACACGACTCGTCGGCCTAGTTCGTACCTAGTTTGGGTCGAGGCATACCTAGTTTTCTAGATTTCTTAAAAAAAATTTATCTAGGTCCCCGAGCAAGTTTACTATGCCATCGGGCTAAATACACTAGCCATGCTTGGCTCGGCATGAGGCATGGTTCCAAACCATGCCATTCCAGCCTAGGCATGGTTGAATTGGGTCGGGCCCCAAGCCATGCCTAGGCTGCCCAGCCCATTTAACACATCTACCTTCAATTGATATTAGGTGGTAAATAGAATGTGTTCCTAAGGATTTCTTCTTTAGTGTGAGAGTTATCTATCATGATGAAGGACAATGATACGTAAGCCATGTGCTAGGCATGTTCGAATTTGATTCATATGTAGGTGATAGCCTTGTGAGTTAGTTTATAGCATAAGATTGTCACTGATGAAACACGAGAGAAAATATATGTTAATTATATAATTATTATGCTAACAAAGTCAAAAGTGCAAATACTTTTTTACCATATCAAATCTCATTAAGAAAGAAACTAGGTGGAGGATAAGAATGAATATTTGAAATACATGTTAAGGATAGTTAATTATTTTCTAAAAAAATGAAGACATATGAATAACTTCTGAGCATATATGATTTGTTATCATGATTTTAAAATTCTAAGGGTACAACTATGAATGAATCATTATTGAGACAAGTTCAATGGTTAATAACCACATTGTATGTTAGTAGGGAAAGAGGTCATTCACAATTATCTAGCTTTCATTATATGACTAAGCTTATCACAACATTGTCATTTAAAACTCCACCATTTATAAAAATGCCAATCATCCATAAAATCTAGGATTTATAACTTGAATCTTATTTATCATGTCTACTAGAATAACTATTAATTATTATTGAATGACCTAACTCTAAGTGTAGTCATGTAGGATGATATCTAGACTAGAGGCCTAATGTATCACTTGTATGACTTATATATATTTAGAATAATGTTTAATGAGAGACCCTCGCCCAACTAGATTTTGGGACATATCTAACTATAAACATTAATTATTGTAATAAAGTCACAAAAAGTTTTTGGTACTGTTGTTGGGGATTATTATATAAATGATTGATATTTAGTTTAGTTGGTCAAATTTTGTTGAATTAACTATTCTTTAAATGGTAGTTTTACTTTTAGTAGTTTTAAAAACATTATTTTGTTTTATTATATTGAGATTTGTATTTGACATATTGTATTTATTTTGTAATTGTGGTGATGTTTTTCTTCATTTTTTTTTCTTTTCTTCATTTTTAGCTGCCACCCTTATATGAGCAAATCTCAAAAAGTCAGCTAATACCTTGGGACCCATAAAACAAAGGGGACCATGCATGGATCAAATTGTCATTATAATGGAGCACATTCTTACCCTTATGGTGAATTTTATTCCTCATGATAACATAAATCAGTTATACTATCAGGATTACATGAACTATAGAGATCTAAAATATGAGAGTAATGAATATATCTTACTTGATACATCATATCTAACAACTAGCTCATCACTTGATGACATCATTACAAAGCTTTTATTCAAGATAAAAAAGCAAATGAAGGCAAAAAGAATGGATATGAAAACTTGATATGGTGTGGAAGGCACTAATTTGAGTGCAATGTAGAAAAATTCTGCCTTTAAAGTTCCATTGGTAAGTAAGGTTATAATATGTCACAAGGAGGAAGACTCTACCTTGGAAGTTCGATTAGTTAGTATGGATATAATCATTCATAATGAAGAAGATGCTACTTGGAAGTTCCATAGGTTTGTATGGATATAATCATTCGTGAGGAAGATGTTCCTTGGAAGTTTCATTGATTAATATTGATGTAATTGTTCATGGAGAAGAATATTCTACCTTGGAAGTTCTAGTGGTTAGTATTGATATCATGGTTAGTGAGGAGAAAATTGCTACTACAAAAGTTCTTGTGGTAATTATTATCACAATAGTTAAAAAGTGGAAGTCAAAGAAGTTGAAGAAGTCATGATAAATTTTAATATCATGGCTAAATTAAAAAAACTCTAACATTTCTTGACATCATAGCACAAACAAAAAAGAAGTGTGCCCCTTCATTATCGAGACTACATGTAAAGAATACCATTCAAGTAGTTTTCTACATAGCAATGCTAGTGGATACAAATTAAACAAGGTAAAAAGAAGCGAAAGATTACAGGGAGAAGCTACCAAGGGCAACAAAAATTAGAGGCATAAAATAAAAATGAAAGATTGTCTTGCTATGGTTGTTAAACATAGAGCTACTTGGGAGGCTATCCAAGAAATATTAATTTTTGTTATTTATTTTTGTGTGAGGAAGTTTCATTCTACATACACCTCGTACCTTTACACTAATCCACACATAATAGTTTCAAACTACTTGCTAATTTGATTTCACTCGATAAAAGGTCGATACAAACCTCCACCACCACATCCTTTTAGTTAAAAAGTTACAACAAACTTCTACCATAGTGACCTCTCATTTAAAGAGTCATGGAAAACAACCACCACCATGACGTCTTATTTAAAAAGCCACCACAAATTTTCACCATTTTGATTTCTCATTTATCGAGTCATGGTATTCCCTTATTGTTAGTACTTATCAAGAATAAAAAGCCACAACATGAAAAGTTCATATCCTAATATCATGAAGCTATAGCACAATAATAGCAAAATCATAAAAAAAAGGCTCATAGTCTAAGCTATAATGGAAAAGCATGGTGAAAGAAATGAGTAGCAAGGAAAAAACTAAGTGGCAGAGATTTAGTAGCACTCAAAGTAGGTGAGAGCAATGTCACCCATGCCAACTTGTTGCATAGAGATAGAAAGAATGTGGATGAATCTGGTTCTTGCCAAAATGGGCTTTATTGGGGAGTATGATTTTAATGAAAATGTTCTACCTTATTAGAAAATTCTTGAAAAGCAAGTTTGGTTTTATTTTTCATGCATAGAGAATGGAAATATGCCTCAATCATGATAAAATTTTATGCTAATTTGTAAGATGGAGATAAAAAGAAGTGTTATGGGTGTAAATATTGGATACATTTTGATAGAGTGAGTTTAAATAAATTGCTTGGATTTCTAGGAGCAAAAAATGTGACACTTTTCAAGACACTAAAAGAGCAACCCAATTTCAAAGAATTTGTAAAACTTTTCATGGATGGAAAGGAAGAATGAAGGGTGACTTCAAATAGTGCATATGAATTTTTGATACATGGAGAAATTACATTGGTGAGTAAAATGTTATTAATATTTTCTATACTCCTTTTTGTATCCTAGACTTCTTCTCTCGACCACCACATATAAGAGACTAATTTCTCTCAATGCCCTCTCAAATGGTTGTACTTTTGATGTGGATAAATAAATTGAAAATTTCATTCTCATTTTTAAAGTATGTTAATTTACTAGCCACATAATTCACTATACCTTCATTACCCTACAATGTGGAGCCAATAGAGTCTCTATAAATGAAAACATAGTTGAAATGTGTTCGAGGTTGTAACTCTGACATTGTCATGTATTTAAAAAAGGCTTAAAAGAGATAAAAAAGTAAATATGTTGATTCTCAGTAGGGGATAGTTGACCTATTTGGGAAAGAAGGGTCATCTTTCATTGAAGTAAGATAAGACACGAAGAGAAAGACCAATAATGAGTATTTTCTAGAAGAATAAAAAGATATGATTGATGATTTTATTCATGATTGGTAGAATATATGGTTGGAAGCTAGAAATAGTGAAGCATGTATTATGGAGAAGTACATTGTCTTAGTACATCGATAGTAGTGGACATGGTAAGATTAGATGAATTGAAAGAAGGCAAGACACATTGTGCAACATAATTGTGAATATTTTGAATTGGGCATCAAGTTTAGAGGAGATTCGAAGAGACCATCCACTTCACTGCTACTATTTGAGAACTCTAGATTAGATTTTATCTTTAATGAGTATGATCCTAAAAATAAATCATATTAGGAACCACCTTGAGCATATGGATATGTACTATTTTATTTTTCTATATACTTAAAATTATTTGGATATGGTTGTAATAATGTAAAAGTTGTATGAAATTGATCTATTTTTATTTGTAAGTGAGGGATGGATTGTTTGAGGACAAGTAATAATTTTAATATGTGGGGGTTTTAGGTATGAAAATATTAAATAATACTTGCCATTTTGTGTGATTTTTATGTGGTGTTTGTTAGAAAGATTACTTTATTTGTAAGGATTTCACAAAATTGAGATTTTGAGAATTTTAACAAACAATTGTGAAATTAGAAGTTTTTAGAATAAAAAGTATAGCTTGGTAAATTTGGTAACTAGAAGAAGAGTGAAAAGTCATGCAAGTACTAGCATGTGAATTGTTATGACTTTATTATGTCTAATGAGTACTTATATATTAGTTTTGACATCTATTCTTGACTAAAACTCTACACATATAGTCATAGAAATCTTCATACACTACAACTCTACCATCTTATTGGCATAATTCTTTCTATTGGGTATCATGATATTAAAAACAGTGAAAAAATAAGATTTTATCGCATACCCAGAACAAGGATTGATGTAATTTGATTAATTGATATGTTATGGTTTCCAAAACATTACCTCGTTTGATCATATTTAAATATTTTCAAATGGATGCATCCTCTACTAGTATCTACACGAACAAACCTTCAACCAAAATGGGTGTGCATATGCTAGCAATGTTTTTGATTGTCTCACAATCAATAATGAATAAACTATGTGTTTCATTTTTCTCTCCATCTTGAGAAAAACAAATTTGGTGGTAGGAATAATGTGCAGTGTTTATGAAACCCTAAAGAACATGAAGTATATATAAAGTTTTGAATTAGGGTTTCACTCACCAAAACTCTTTTTGGTATATTCCACTTTCAATTCTGATTTTATTTTTTTTACCAAATAGAAATATATATTTACTTATTTATTAAGATAACAATTACCTTTTATATATATATATATATATATTAGAGTTTAAATGGGCTTGGTAACCCCATATTCACTTTGGATCTGTTCTAAGTGTGTGACTCTGTAGGTTCACATGACATTAATAGTGGTCCTAAAATCTTTATTTAGGTTTATAAGTCATAAGTGGCCTCTAGAAGATATTATGACTACCCAAGTCATGTGAAGGCTAATAATCCGACATAACCTACTTTATAGTGAATATTGTAATCTCTTCATCACGTAATATCTTGATTGAATATAAGACATAATTTCTCTCATCCTTATATATGATTCAATCATATTATTTCTTGATTCCGAGAAGACTGAGAATGATAACTTTTTATCAATTCACTTTAGCATTTCCATGCGTTTTCCTCAATCTATCTTATCAATGGGCCCATTGATATCTTACTCAAATTAAATGAGGGATAAATTTCTTCTCAATCACTTATATTTCTCACATAACTCATTTATATCCAACAATAATCTATTTAATCATCCAGTTAAAGACAATGTTAGAATGTGTCGACACATAAAATAGTTATATTGAAATCCATGAAGATTGTGAGGTCAACGGATTAAATTAATATTACTCTGATGAGAATTACTTATGACAATAATTTATGTAGTATTTTCATAGTGGGTCAATCCAGTACATCATTTCTTAAATAAGTACCTATGAGTTGATTTAATATCTCATATTCATGATTAGTAAAACACAATCATCAATCAACACCATACTAGTCTTAATTTATTATTAGTTCAATAATAATAATAAATGGCTAGGGATAATAAGAATATAACTCATGATTAATTTAAGAGTTTTACTATCAAGTCACATACTTGATTGTCTTAGAATGAATTAACTATTCAAATAATTATCATAATATAAAATAATAATGGAAATGTCTCATTATTAATAAAATGATAAAGTCAAAATATGGCCATACATGATTGACCTAGTACATATCACTAACACTTTTACTGTATAGCATATTTTTTTTTGACAGTGAAAATTTTTTAGAGTTGCAGCTGAACTAGCTCTAAATAACTTCATGGCTATAAATTCAATTTCATGTCATACCAACCAAGTGCCCGATTGGTGTTAAAAGTTATGTCATCCTCTAGATATCATGACTTTTTCTTTACTAAACTATAGAATATTGAAGCCAAAGTTGTGGTTTTGATCTTATGACACAACTTTTGGCTATAGATTGTTATAAATAGTTAAACTCGAGCCAAGGCTAAAATAAGCACCATGACTTTTGGCTCAAGAGTTATAGAGACTTGATTTACAAGATGTGGCCAAACTTTGTGATGTGTTATAGTGCTACAAAGACTAAATGCATAAGTCATGACCACACATCAGTATCACAACATTGTGTTTTGATACTAAATGAACTTCCATGACTTGTCCCATCATCAGGAACATCAAGCAAATGAAAGAGACCAAAGTCATGACTTGTACTTAATACCATGACTTAATCTTACTTAAGCTACATGACCTTTCATTACATTTTCTAGTGTCATGACCATCAATTAGAAAAAAGAGATCAGGGTTGTGGCTTGTACTCTGTGCCAAAACTTTGTGTTACAAAACCAAAAGACCGAAGCCATGATATTTATTCAATGCCATGACATACAAGTAGAAACCCACACCATATGCTCATGTATGTAAAAAAACTTTAAGAATCCAAAAAACATTCATGAGAGGCATGAGAAAGACAACCAAAGAGGCTCCTCAACTCCATTTTCAGGGTGATCCATGGGCAAAAAAGGTGATACAAGGTACAAGCATAAACTTTAGGAGGTGGGAATGCATTCCAACCTCTTCCTAGGGGCAAATCCAAGTGAAATAAAAAAAAATTTGAATGACTTAGATTTTGAAACATAGATTCTTTCTAGGGCTAATATTTAGCACCTAGATTCATACAAGATAAATTTACACTTATCTTATTAGTTATTCTTCTTAATTTCAAGCTAAAAGAAAAATTTATGGATGATTTGATGTATTAATATGTGATGGATTCTTATTTTAAGATTTAAATGTGATGTTTTACTGTGAATATATTTTGTTATGGATGGTTTCATAGTTAAATAGAATTGAGTGAATTCTATTAGTGGATTCATATGTAATTTGAGTGGGACATGATAATAGGTAAGTTATAAAGTATACTCGTGTATATGGTATGATGGAAGTGATAGCACTTCTGCCTGTGATATGTGAGACAAACCCATATGTCAAAATCTAAAATTGAGATAAATTTAATCATTATAAGTATGATACTTATGAAATTAAAAACATGAATACTATTGTAGGCAAATCCATTATGCATGTCTTAGAGGAACTAACTATCAATTAATATTGGGCAATAAATAGATTGTGTTCTTAAGGGATTCACCTTTAGTATGGGAGTCAATTGTTATGACTTTTTATGCTACATAATTATATTATTTTGGGAATGTCCCAACATTTCATTAATGAGAGTACCTTGTCAACTGAGATCTTAAGTACATGCACCATACAAGTCAAGTAATAGACTTTCATTCAGATATCAATTTCATAGGAATTGTATCAGAAATTTGGTTATTAAATAATGAAATAATTAATTTTTAGTAAAATAGATATTAAGATTACTAGACAAACTTATGTCCATGGTTTGTTTAATTAATCTATGTGATGCAGTTTAAGCCACTCAACCTATAGTATGTTGGACATAAAATGAAGATTTATGTATTGTGTAATGATTTTTTGTCCTAGAGGAGTACAAAGTGATTGTTATTGTTTAGTCGATCCTAATGGTGGTCCCCTCATAGTTATTCCCTTGGTATATAAAACTATGTCTAGTCTATTCATTCAAAACTATTAGTGCACTCAACTCAAGCCACTCAGTTAATTTTAAAACGCAAACTGGTAAGCTCAACATGAAAGTAGTTGATTCCATTTGGGTGCCTAGAGCATGCGTAGATGCTTGCACAAGAAAAAGGGTAACACCCGACTCAAGGGCTCATTGAAGACTAGACATCTATTAAAGCTATGGCATAAAGCACATACTTTTACTTAATTAAGTTTGATCGGGCAATAAACCCTATCCTTAAGAGGACAGTGCTTGCTTTGCATTATTTATGACACAACTATGAATATTTTTGGAAGGGTGTATTTTCATGGGGAATCCACTTACATATAAGTAGGGAGAAGTCTGACACTTCTTCCCTTTGGCACTATACTAACTACCCACGTGCCACAATTCAATCAGGCTTCGAATGCATAGATGTTGAAGTATGCCTTGGTGTGGGCTATTGAAAGATAATGAAAGAAGATCAAGCCACAACAAAAAAAAATTGCAGGAAGTAGTTCTAATTTAAGACACTCGACTAGGACCTTCTACGTGGATTATACACTCACCTTTCCTACCTAGTTCCCAGGTCCTAAAGAAAGCTTTTTTTGTTGTCTTACTCTAAGTTAAGAAGGGTCTGCTAGCATGCTTGGTGTTGTCAACCATTTGTACCATATTCTATTACCAGACCTATTATATAAAATTGAAATGTAATAGCCCTAATAGAGAAGAGTAAGCCAAGTAGTAACTAATCATAGTAGATGTAGTTGTGAAAGACTAGGAGTAGAGATCCATTTAGAGATTTCGGGGACCAAACTTAATCTCAAAAGAAAAAAAGAGTACTAATGATTGCCTCATGCATGTTAGGCTTAGCTTTTCGATTCACCATTTAACCCCTCTTGCCAATCCATCTTTTCTAAGCACATAAGATAACTACAGTAAATATTGGATAAGCCATAACACCAGAACTATTCGTATGTGGGGTCAATGAAGAGGATATTTCCGGATAATGGGTCTTGTGCTTTTAATTCATAATGATATGGAAGGGGTCCTCCATCACAAGAAAGAAAGCATGTCACCTCTACCTGTCCTTTTAGTCAAAGCTTCTTTCCCTTTTTAGTCAAGGTTTGAAAACTCCTTAGGAGTGGACCTATTTTTAGAGACCTAATTCCATTAGTATTGTTGTAAATCCAAATTTTTTTAAAGAAATAAAAAGCTTATATTAGCATGGCTAGTTGGCCAGTGCAACCAATCTAAGCTACCACCATCTCTCCATATTAGTTGAATAGATAGGTATTTCTGATTATCTCCTTACCTATCGAGCAAGCAACCCAATTGAATAAAACTTATATTAACAAGCTCTTCAATCCCTTTCAAATATATGATTGTTGCAAGCAAAATCACAACATTGTTGCATGTGCTATAGATAAGAAACAAGCTTAAGATGAGATTTTGCAAGCAAGATCACTTAAGGTAAGATCTTCGAACCAGCCCAAACCCACAGTCAACTCCTTGACACAAGTTAGGTCAAAAAGTCAAACTCATGTAGAAGCTTCAGACATAGATCTTGCAAACCTCATACTCTAACTTTTTTGTGAATTATTTTCTCTACCCTTTGCTTATGATATTTTTCTTAAGTAAGAAGAGGAATGGAAAAGAGGTTGGCCTAAGGAAGGAAAGGTAAGGGGAACCTCCAACAAATTTTTTGGGGGTAAGGCCTAGGAAGGATTTGCAAGGAAATGTTATAAGCAATGAAAGTGATACTCACTTGGACAAACCAACTAGGTCACAATTGCCTTAAGTAAGAAGAAAAAGCTAGTAGCATTAAAGTGTGAGATAGTGGCAGTCACCAACAAGGTCATGATTGAGATGGGCTTGAAAAAGGACCCACGAATTTCCTTTTGCGCCAAGCTAAGGAATACAAAATTTGGCTTGGATCAAGGAAAGGAGGGGCTCTTGAAAAAATAAAAGTAAGGGAGGATACCCAACCAAAGCAAAGGTGACATTGACCATACAAATGACCAAGGTCAGGAAAAAGGTTGACTTGAGGTTTCATATAACAAGAAATCTCGTAAGAGAGGTAAGAAACTTTTATGCCTAAACCCAAGGACTCCCATGTCTTTCTTGGTTGGACTAAGGCGATTTATGATATGAAAAGTCTTTCTAATTATGTGATCTTAGAGCAAAAATCAAAACAACTAGAAAGAAATAAAAAGTATTTTTGACAATTATGCTCAACATTCCACTTGAGCAATATGTGATTCTCCCATTGATTCTTATTAATATAGAAAATTTGTCTTTCTCATTCATAAATCCTTCTTTGTTTATGTTGCTAACTCTTGGTTTAGTCTTACTTATGGTTCATTTGTTACAAACAATGGAGGAGGAAACTCAGTACCAAATGCTTGGCAATCTTTAGTAGAGCTTCTTTATGATTTTGTGTTGAACCTGTTACATGAACAAATAGGTGGTCTTTTTGGAAAATTGTAACAAAAGTTTTTCCCTTGCATCTCAGTAAATTTTACTTTTTTATTATTTTATAATTCCCAAGGTATGATACCATATAGCTTCACAATTACAAGTCATTTTGTCATTACCTTAAGTCACTTCTTTTCTATTTTTATTAGCATTACTATAGTGAGATTTCAAAACAATGGGCTTCATTTTTTAAGCTTCTTATTACTTGTGGGAGTCCCACTACTATCAACATCTTTTTTAGTACTTATTGAACTAAGATTCTTTTTGTTTTTGTGCATTAAGCTTAGGAATACGTTTATTTACTAATATGATGGTTCGTCATAGTTTAGTTTAGATTTTAAGTGTGTTTGCTTGGACTATGCTATGTGTGAATTTGTTCTATTTCATAAGGGATCCATGTCCTTTCTTTATAGTTCTTGCTTTACCTAGGCTATATCACAAGCTCATGTTTTTACAATCTTAATCTGTATTTACTTGAATGATACTACAAATCTTTATCAAAGTGGTAATATTTTAAGTTAATTGAAAAAAGGTGAGGAGCAAAGCATGCTCCTAAGTTAATGAGGTGAATGAGCAATAACTTCTCCTGACCCTGGATCAAATCAAAAATTTGCCACTATGTTTTATTTTTGAAGTAGGACATCTAACACTAGATGAGATATTCACCTTTTGATAGAAGGGAAAGGCCTTTTTTTGTTCGGTGGAACAATTTTGGTTTACTCGTTGAACATATAATGGGTGAGATGATGAACAAATAAATGAGTAGCTAAACACTTTATTTTGGGGCATAGGCTTCACTTTTTTTTTTTTTGTGAGATTATTTTATATAAAAATAATGCATGAAGATCAGTCCAAGCTATATTGTCTTCAAATCTCTAGCAAACTCTTTTTAGGAGAGTCGAGGATACCTATTTCCTCTCACTTTTTAAAATGGCTATTATGAACAGTTTTATGTGTTTATATGACTTTATAAAAAAAGTATGTTCTTAATCAAATCAAGGGAAAAAAAAGAAAAGAAAGGTAGTATAGGATAAAATTTTAGTGAGTATTACACCAAGAATTGACAAGCCAACACATAATGTGAACCAATTGAAAGACTTTCATTCTTGCAATGAGTAATAGTCATCTGCTTTTCTCTTATTCCCTAGATCTAGGCAAATGAAAAATGATTGGCTAAAAAAAAGTCGTGGCAGCAATAGTAGCACTTTTATTTTGTTACAGTAGGAATAAGGTAGGAAAGATCAGAGAAAAGGGAAGTAGTCTTGGGATAATAACTAAGGGTGAAGCAACTGGGAATAAAGGCTTGTTGCACCATTTCCCCTAGTTTGAGAGCTAGGAACTATGAAAGAGTGAGATAAATATGTAAAATAAAGAAGGAAAAGAAGTTATAGTGCTAGCCAGCAAGCATTCTCTATTGAAGCATGCAAGAGTTTGTAGTATAGTTTTAGGTACTCTAAGAACATATTCATTCAAAATAGCAAATCAAGCAAAAGTATCGGACAAAGTAAGTTAGGAAAAGTAATAAAGTAAACCTTCTAAGCTTCAATTAATGACCAATACGGGTTGTCAGTTATACTTCCTCTAAGAATGCAAGAAGATTATCGATGAAAAGATTAAACATACCATCCTTTCTAAAAAAAATGTTAAAATGTTGCTTATTTTTAAGCACAGTTAGTAGGAATTTATCTTTGCAAATCACTATTAAATTGCTTGGAAGTTTTTATCTCTATATCCCTATCTCCATTTAAATTAGAGTGAAGAAGTACATATTAGTTAAGCTAGCTCCTCTTTATCTATCTTTCCCAATTTAGCAAGCATGATTGAAAGGAGTCATTCCCTTCTCCTTACAAGATCTTTTAGAATATCTCTTACATAGGTACCATATAAGTGACCATTGGGATGATCATCCCCATTTCAATTCATAGCCTCCATGAGCACCCAATCAAATCACCTGCTAGACTAGCCTTCATGATTGATCTCTATGTAGCTTTGAGAAACTTTACATCCACTTTATCCATCAACATTTTTGAAAGGTAAGGCCTGGTTAAGAAAAAGAGTAATACCTATGGATATTCCCAACCTAACCACATTAATATTCTAGGGCATAAAACCCCAAAAATTGGTTGATCACTCTTTTGCTTCTACAAGGTTTATAAAACAAAAAATCTCTACCACTTTTCTATTTCCAAATCAATACTTACAATTTGAATAGCCGAACCTTTTACTCCAAAGAAAAGAGTAGATAGGTGTGGATAAAGCGGATAGAGAAAGTGATTTCTTTTTATATAAAAAGCATATTGTTTGACATGGCTCTTCTAGGAGTACTAATGGGTGCACTTTAGAACAATATCAAAGTCGGCTTCCCTCATTCTATCTAATTAATATGAAATGCCTCCTCTTTCTTATAGGAAAGACTTGATCCAATAAATAGAACCATCTTTCTTTGTATTTCATATAGCAATCTCTAGGATTGATTGGTATGACCTCTGACTCAAATGTCAAACTCATACTGCTTTTTCGTAGACCACCCATGCCATGTTTCATGAATAGATATGCCTAAGAATGAATTGTGGTATAACACCAAATAAGCCCATGCCATGTTCCTAACATAAAATCCATGAAGGACTTTAAGGGAGAACTTCTCTCTCTATCTTATTAGCTTTTCCTACTACCAGCACAAAAGATACTTTTTATCTTAGAATTTTTCTAACTTCTCTCTTATCTCGCTTATCTTAGAATTTTCTCTCTATCCACAAAAAATACTTTTTATCATAAAATCCATGTTTGTCTCGGTTGTGGAAGCTATAATTGACCTAGCCTATCTTTCTAATATTCCATTACCAAATTGACTTTTGAGCATTTGAAAAGGAAAATCTTTCTCTGAATTGCCTACTCTCTTCTTTTGCATTCTTTAGCAATTTTCCTTTTTTATACTATTATCACTCATACAAAAACAATGTCGTGAAGAATTTGTGCATTGAGACTGACATATGAAACTAATGAAATAAGTTACTTGCCCTAGTGCTACTTTCTGGCTTTCTTCCTAAACAGAAGACTTGCTAGAATAGCTTGTGTCACTTCCATGCATGGATGGCTACCACCTCTTCTCTTTACTTTCCACCACAAGAAAATGTTTATTTAGCTAGGGATAAATTTCTAGCTAAATTGTGAGGGATTAGCTAGGGAATAACAAGAGATTTATGTTTTTTCATTGAAATAAAGATTTACAATGGATTAGCGACGGAATATTTTCGTAAATTCTGATCAAGAAAAGTGGGGGAATTTTGCGAGGGATTAGCGATGAAATATTTTTGTAAATCGCGCTCAAGAAAAGTAGGAAATTTAGCTATGGATTTAGTGATGGATTAGTGACGGAATATTTTCGTAAATTCCACTCAAGAAAAGCGGGGAATTTATCTACGGACTTAGCAACGAAATTTCCATAGGTAACAAAATTTTGGAATTTAGCAATGGATTTAGGGATAGATTTTCCCTAACTAATAAAATCTTGAATATATGAACTAATTTAGCGATGAAATTTCTCTAGATAATAAAATCCGGAATTTAGTGACGGATTTAATGATGAATTTAGCGACGGAATTTCCTTAACTAATTTCATCCGGAACATAGCGACAGATTTCAGCGATGGAATTCCCGAGCTAATTATATCCGGAACATAGTGATAGATTTTAGCGATGAAATTTCCCTAGCTAATTACATCCCGAAATATTGTGATGAATTTAGCGTCGAAATTTCCCTAGCTAATTACATACTAAAAATAGTGACCTATTTTAGCGACAGAACATGCCTAGCCAATTACTTCCTGAATATAGTAATGGATCTTAGTAACGGATCTTCACTAGCTAATTAAATCTTGAATATATCGACGGATTTAGTGACATAACTTCCCTAGTTAATTAAATCTGGAATATAGCGACGAATTTAGTGACTCAACTTTTCTAGCTAATTAAATCTTGAACATAGTGATGGAATTTCCCTAGCCAATATTTGATTATTTATTTTTTAATTTATCATTAGTTTTAATATTTTATTTAATTTTGTTTATTAAATGTATATTAATGGTTTATAGATGAGCAATCCTAGAAAGATACATTCTCCTCGTAAAATCATAAAAAATGATATTATAAATAAATAATTTAAAAAATATAAAAATACAAAAAAAAATTATATTAATAAGGACTAAAATAATTATTTTTATGATGTATTAATTTTTTAAAAAATTATACAAAAAATTTTTCTAAAATTTTTAATCAAGAAACTTAAAAATATATATTAAAGTAACATTAAAAAATAAATTCAATAAGGATGAATTTTTTTTTTGATATTTTAAAAATTATATTAACTTAATTTAAATTTTCTACTAATATAAATGTAAATTAATTTATTGTATGATAAAATAGAAAATATTTTCAAAAATATCTAAATTGATGAATAAGCTAGTAAATATTAATATTATTATAAGTATAAAAAAATTTTATGATTATAAGACTCTTTTAAAAATATAAATAATACACATTTTAAAAATCTTGAAATATAATAAAAATATAATTTTTTTTAATAAAGTTAAAAGACAATAAATTAATATTGATAAATAAATACATAGATGTTTGCTCCTACTAAAATTTTATAAGAATTAAATAATTGAGTAATATTTTTACTATTAACTTTTAACATTAAGTTTTTATTAAAATAATAAATATAACTTTTTTAAATTATCTTTTCACTTTAAGAATTTTTTTGAAATTTTAAAATTTTAATGTTATCAAATAATATGAAATTTTATGCCTTTAAAATTATTTCATATTATCTTCATAAAATTAATATGAATTCTTAAAAATTTATTACCATAAAATATAAATTTTTATATATTTTTTAACATTAAGAGTATTTTATAACTCTTAGGCGAGTGGCTAGAAGACAAATCATCTTTTCATTTATATCTTATTATATGAAGTTTGTTAATTTTGTACTTATTTGATATTTTTTTTATAAGGCTAAACATATTTTTTTTAATTGTTTATATACTTATTGTTTAATTAATATTATAATAAAAAATTATAAGGTGTTTGTTTTTCATGTGTACCTTACTACACACACATTAATTTTGTTGAAAAAATTGTGATAGTAAATAAAATTAATGAGCCTTTTTTTGTATTTTATATATATATTTTTTGTTTATTTAATGTTTTAATAATTAAAAATATAATAATTTGCTAATATATACATTCACATGTCGAGACGTGATCATCGCTAACAAGTGAAGCGAACCTCCGCATTCTGTCATCTATCGCTAGACACTGACTCATCAAAATATAGTCTAGGTTTAAGTTTTAATTTGTTATTGATTTGAGGTATGTTTTATACATTTATTCTTCATCGATTATCTTGGATTACTTAATCAAAGATTAAGCTTAAGCATTTTGATTCTATTATTTATTGTTTCCAAAATTATTCTCCTTTAATCACCATGGTTTGCTTGGATTGCGTATATATACTTATTCGTATATATACTTATTCATATATATACTTATTCGTATACATACTTCATGCGTTTGAGATATAATGCGTTGTCATTGTGTGGATTTTGATGGCACATAGTAGGTATGCCGAATTAATATCTACATCAATATACATAACTATATATAGTATACAAAAACATTATACATAAACAAGTGTATTTTATATAAGTGAATTTAAACATAACTATATCAATATAATTCGAATTTCTTATATTAGTGTATTTTACTATATCTATATAACTATAAAAATAGTATACATAAACATAAATATATATAAATATAACAACATATATTTAATATACATACATACATACATATATATATATACATACATATATATATATATATATATATATATATATATATATATATATATAACTAAATATAAATGTATTTAACAATATGTATATAAATATATTACTTTATATAAATGTATTTATCTACATTAATATACATAACTATATATAAATAGTATACATAAATAGTATAAGGTAAGTCAACTTGATATCTACATCAATATACATAACTATATATAAATAGTATACATAAATATTATACATAAACATAAGTATATTTTATATAAGTGTATTTACACATTTCTATACATCAATATGCATGTGTGATATAATTTGAATTTCTTATATATGTGCATTTTACTATATCTATAACTATAAAATAGCATACATTAACATTACTATATATAAATATAACAACGTATATTTAATATACATACATACATATATATATATATATATATATATAACTATATATAAATGTATTTAACAATTTGTATATCAACATATTATTATATATAAATATATTTATCTACATTAATATACATAACTATACATAAACATTATACATAAATAGTATACATAAATAGTATAAGGTATGCCGACTTGATATATACATTACTATATATAAACTGTATATATAAACAGTTTACATAAAGATAGGTGTATTTTATATAAGTGTATCTAAACATAACTATACACCAATATGCATGTGTGATATGATTCGAATTTCTTATATAAGTGTAATTTACTATATCTATAAAAATAAAAATAGTATACTTAAACTTAACTATATATAAATATAACAACATATATTTAATATGCATATATATATATATAGATAACTAACTATATATAAATATATTTAACAATATGTATATCAACATATTACTATATATAAATGTATTTATCTACATAAATACCTATACATAGTCATATGTCTAAATATATAAATTTACATGAAAAACTATATATAACTACATATACAACATGTATAACTAAGTGCTCTCTGAACTTTTCTTCTAATATCTTTCTTCTTGTTCCTCAATATTCGGAGAATGCGGCGTTGTCTTATTGTAAGTTCTCTCTTCCGAACATTTTTTGAAAGTAGACGACAAGTTTGAAATCTTAATGCAGGCAATGCTTTAGAAACTTAATATCCATTCATATTATGCATCTCATTTATACATCTTTTTTTGGATATTATATAAATCTTTATCATTTTCCCATATATTTTAGGAACTTAAATTTAATTATTTCAATCTTAAATATTTTTTTATTATATTTTTATATGTTTGTATAAATCATTATGATTTAATATGTTTAGGGTTTGTATTTTTGTATCACTTAATATCATTTAACTAAAATTAATTTCTAATAAAATGTTTATTTGTTAAAATTCAATTTGTAATTTTTAAAACAAATAACAATAAGTTTGTATAATAAATATTATAAAACAATTTTAAAATATATATGTGATGTAGTTTCAATTTACAAAGATAAAACTTTAAAAATAAAATAAACTTACAAAAGAAAATTTGCACCTCATAATATTTAATATGTTATATTTATTATAAATAAACAATGTTTGAGATGTATCTATTAATTACAAAAAAAAACATTGTAATGTATTAAATTATTTTAAAAAATTATTAAAAAATCAAATTCATATATTTATATGGTCATTTATATATTTTGAATAAAATAAAAAAAAATAATCACTTATATAAAAATTTACTCTTGCATTTATATGATAATCTGTTTTGTTTGAACATAATTAAAGAAATAATTGATTTTTTACAAGATATTAAAGACATGTATTTATATGCACTACATTATATTTGCTTGAATTTTAAAGTTTCTAAAAATTTATTAATAACAATAAATAATAGGTAAAAATTTATCATAGTCATTAATATTTTAATAAAAAAAGTATATAGACAAACAAAAATAATATTATCTATTTATGAACTATATTTTCATTTTTAACATAAATGTAAAACTAAAATAATTTACAGATATGTCAACTTTATTTATTTATATGAGTATAATGATAGTTATTTTAATATAAATATAAAAAAACAACTATTTGAATATAATAGAAGCTCATATATTTAATTCATAATTTCATTTTACGCATTAATATGCTTCACACGCACGCACACGCACACACATAATAGTTTCATGTGTAACTTTAAAAATACATTATGTATATAGGTATATGTATGTGTTTTGTGTGGGTGTACAATAGTATATGCATGCATATAAGTATATACACACTACTTTGATAATGTAGATACATGTGTGAATATATACAAAAGTACAAAAAATGTGTATGTTGATATATAATGTATAGTAATGTATATGGATGTATAAGTATGTGTATGTGTGTGGGGCAGTGCATATGCACATATATATTTATGCATATATATGTAAATATCAACAATAAATTTTGAGAAGAAAAATACTCGAGAACATAAATATTAACATGTTTCACAAATTCATGAGAGTATGAGCAAAAAGTTACATTATTGCAAGATACAACTAATCTCCCATCTATAACACTTTACCTCAAAATTTGATCAGAGTAATACTTGCAATGATAAAGGTTCATTCAAAACTAAATACCATGGTGTTACGTTTTCATTCTAACTATAATTTATTCAAATAAAAAAAATTTATCTAATATCTTCTTCAATAACTCTTCTATCTTCTTTTTCTAGTCTTGATAAGCTATTTTTAATTTTGATTATTTGTTCATTTCTTTTCTAATATCTCTAGTTCAAACTATTGTAATAGTAAAATCCATCAAATTAATCTAGGCCTGACATCTTACTTTTCTATGATATCTTTGATTATAGAATATTTAGTATATACTATTACTTTGGTTCCCATTAAATATGATATTAATTTGCCAAAATAAAAGATTGTTGATACAAGTTCTTTCTCTATAATGGTGTAATTCAATTGGGCATTTTAGGGTGTGTTGTTATCATAGTATATGACAACTATTTACAAATATTTGTATAACTATATAAAACTCTTCATAATTATATTTAACTAAATTTTGTAACTATGTAAACTATTTTTTTAACTAAATTAATAACTATATATAATTATTTTTTAAACTATATAATATTTTATAACTATATGAGTAATTCTATATAATTATATTTTTAACAAAATATATCATATGTATAATAATATATAACTATATATAATTGTATTTTACTATATGTATAACTATAAAAATATAATATATAACTATATCTTTAACTACATACATATTTATAACTGTATGTGTATAATTATATATAAATATTTGTATGTCAATGTAATACTCTATATAATTAAATACAACTATATTTGTATCTATGTATACATATATGTATTCATATAATTAAATCTATATATTTATTTATAACTTTGTATATATTTATGTATAACTAATTATAACTACTTGTATGAATATATCTATATATAATTATTTGTTTAACTATATATAACTCTATTTTTAATTATATATACTATAGGTATAAGAACATATAGAGGTTGAGGTCTATTGATTCTTTTTTTTTCTCTCATCAGATCTCTTTATGTCATATGACAAAGGGATTGAGATTTAGTGGAAGAAATGAGGTTTACGTTCACAAAGCTGTTTAGCAGGCTATTTGCCAACAAGGAGATGAGGATTTTGATGCTAGGTCTTGATGTTGGCTAAAATACAACCATTCTGTATAAGTTGAAGCTTGGTGAAATTGTCACCACAATTCCTACTATTGTCTTCAATGTAGAGACTGTTAAATACAAAAACATCAATTTCACTGTGTGGGATGTCGGGGGTCAAGACAAGATTCACCCTTTCTGGAGGGATTACTTCCAAAATACCGAAAGTTTCATATTTGTGGTGGACATCAATGACAGAGATTGAGTAGTTAAAGCAGGAGATGAGTTGCATAGGATGCTAAACTAGGAAAAGCTTTGAGATGCAGTTTTGCTGGTGTTTTCCAATAAGTAAGATCTTCCCAATGTGATGAATGTAGTTGAAATTACTGACAAGCTAGGATTTCACTCTCTTCTCCAATGCCATTGGCACATTCAGAGCATCTATATTACCTCTGGCAAGGGCCTCTACGAGGGTCTTGATTGGCTTTCCAAATACTTTGCCAGCAAATCAATAACAATTATAGCATGATGAGGCAAACTTTGTTGACATATCTGGATATGGATATAATCTTTGCCTATTTTGCTCGAGTTTTGTTCTGTTATGTGGATGACATCATCTGTTTCTAAGGGGATTCAAATTGTATTTATATTTATATAATGCACGCCTGAAATACAAAACTGCATTTACTTTGTTCTGATTAGTCGTAAGTCGAATTTGTTTATTTTCTGTTTTGTGTCTTTTTTCCATTGGATCCAAAAGGTATAAGAACATATAACTATAAATAATTGTCCTTGACTATATGCATAACTATAAAATATTATACATTACTACATTTAAAAATATAATTAACAACATATATTTAATATACATTTTTATATATTAACATATAAAAATGTATTTTTCCATTTATATACCTATAGATAACTATATGCATACATATATAAAATTATATAAAAACATATATATACCTACATGTATAAATATAAGTATAACTATATGTGTAACTATATGTATAATCACATGTAACTATTTTTATAATTACATGTATAATAACATACAACATTATATTTAACTATATGTGTGAACTATGTATAAATATTTGTATAACTATATATAAATATTTGTATAACTATATAACACTCCATATAATTAAATATAACTATATTTGTAACTATGTATACATATATGTAAATCTATATATTTATTTATGTATAACTATTTATATGAATATATTTATATATAACTATTTGTTTAAATATATAAAAATATTAATAGATATATATACTATATGTATAATAACATATAACTATAAATACTTGTATATTATTATATATATAACTATAAAAGCTTTATACATAACTAAATTTAAATATATAATTTACATCTTATATTTAATATACATTTGTATATATTAGTATATAAAAATGTATTTTACTATATCTATACCTATACATAACTATATGTATAAATATATAAAAGAAATATATATATATATATATATATATATATATATATATTTCTCTATCTATTTATTTATCTATCTATCTAATATATATAATCTATGTATCTATTTATCTCTCTAATCTATCGATCTATCTTTATATATCCCTATCTAATCAATCTTTTTATCTAGCTTTCTAATCTAAATATATTTCTATATAATCTATCTATCTATTTATCTATATACTCTATCTATCTATATAATAATATATTTAACTAATCTATCTATCTAATCTCTAACTATCAAATTGATATATATATATATATATATATATATATATATATATATATATATATATATCTCTCTCTCTCTCTCTCTCTCTCTCTATTTATTTATCTAATCTATTTATATAAATAACTATGTATCTTTATATCTATTTATTAAATCTATCAATCTATTTATCTAATCTATATCTATATATTTATCTATTTAAATGGTGTCTCTATATAATTTTTTATCTATTTATCTATCTTTTTTTATATTTATCTATTTAATTTATCTCTCTCTATCTATCTATTCTAACTATCTATCTAATCATTCAATCTATCTATCTATATTATCTATCTATATATTTTTTTTATCTATACATCTATCTAAATAAACTATCTATATATCTATCTATCCAATCTTCTAATCTATTTATCTAATTATATCTATCTAATGTTTTTATCTATCTATCTAATCTATCTATTTATCTATCTATCTATTTATACATAAAAACTATATATCTCTTTATATATCTATTTATATATCTATCCATTTAATCAATCGATCTATCTATCTAATTTATCTATTTATCTAAACAATCAATCTTATATTATCTATCTATCTATTTATTTATCTATCTAATTAATCAATCTATCTATCTAATCTATCTATAAATATCATTATCTAATTTATATATATCTATCTAATCTATATATATATATATCTATCTATCTATCTATCTAATTTATCTATATATCTATCTATGTAATTTATCTATCTAATTAATCAATCTATCTATATAAGTGATATATCTATCTATCTATCTAATCTAAATGATCTTTAACTCAAATTAATTTATCTATCAATTTATTTAACTAATCTACCTATCTATTCTATGTATCTACCTATCTATCTAATTTTATAATCTATCTATCTATCTAATCTATTTATCTATCTCTATATCAAATCAATCAGTCTATCTATCTATCTAAGAGATCTATCTATTTATCTATCTATCTATGTGTCTATCTATGTATCTATCTATCTAATCTAAATGAACTTTAAATTAAATCAATTTATTTATCTAATCTATCTATCTAATCTATCTATCTAATCTATCTATCTAATCTATCTATCTATTTGATGCTTGCGTGGGCAAGTGAATCCGAGCATAAAATTTCAAGATTGCACGATTTTAAAGAAATTGGAGAGAAGAAATAGAAAAAATAGAAAGAAAACCAAAAGATAAATAAGAGAAGAAAAACAAGAAAGAGAGAAAATTAAGAAAGAATAATAAAGAGAATAAATAAAAAAAAGAAAGTAAAGAAAGAAAAAATATAATAAAGTGAAGAAAGTGAGAAGAAATAGAAAAAAAGAAAATATACATGAAAGTGAAGAAAGAAATGAAAGAATGAAAAGAGAAAAAATAGAATAAAGAGAAGAAATGGAATAATGTTAAGAAAGAGGAGAGGAAAGAGAATAAAGAAAAAAAAGTTAGAATAAGTTGAAATAGAAGAAATAAAAGAAAGAGAAGAAATATAATATATAAAAAATAGATGAAAGAGAATAAAGAAAAAAATGAATAAAAAAGAAAGAGAAGAATGAGAAGAATGAGTAGAAAGAGAAGAATATGAAGAATTAGAAGAATGAAAAAAAAAGATAAATATGAGAAGAATGAGAAAAATACAAAGAAAGAGAAGAAAGTGAAGACTTAGAAGAATTTGAATAAAGAGAAGAATAAGAAAAAATACTGAAATAAAATAATAGAAAAAAAGAGAAAAAGAGTTGAAGGAATAAAAAGAGAAGAAAAAAATAGAACAAAGAGAAGAAAGAATATAAAGAGAGAAGTAAAAATAGAAGAAAGATAAATTGAAGAGAAGAAAGAGAAGAAAGAAAAGAAAGCGTAGAAAGAGAAATTTAATGATAAGAAAGAGTAAAAAGAGAAGAATGAAAAAAGAGGAAAGAAAAAAGAGGAGAAAGACAAAAGATAAGAAAGAAGAAAGAGAAGAAAGAAGAAAGAGAATGAAGAGAAAAAATAGAAGAAATACATAAATTATATTGATTGATTTATAGATATATTAGATAGATTGATTGATTAGAATGATTAGATAAACCATAGATTAGATAGATAGATAAATAGATATATAGATAGATTAGATTGTTAGATAGATAGATAGATTAGATAGAAAAATAGAAAGAAAGATTATATAAATAGATTAGAAAGATAAATTGATATAGATATTAGATAGATAGTTATATAGATATATTTTTTAGACATATAGATAGATATATTAGATATATAGATTAAATAAATAGATAGATATATAGATAGATTAGATAGATTATATAGATATGTAGATAGATAGATTGGATAGATAGATAGGAAGATAGATAAATTGATTAGATAAATTAGATAGATAGAAATTACATAGATTAAATAGATAGATTAGATAAATAAATTGATAGATAAATAAATTTGATTTAAAGATCATTTAGATTAGTTAGATAGATAGATAGATCTTTTAGATAGATTGATTGATAAGATATATAGTTAGATTAGATAGCTAGAGATGTTGATAGAATAAATAGATAGATAAATTAGATAGATTAGATCGATTAGATACATCGATAGATAAATTAGATAGATACATAGATACATAGATTAGATAGATAAATTAGATAAAAAATTGATAGATAATTAGATTTGATTTAGAGATCATTTAGATAAGATAGATAGATGGATAGATAGATAGATCTCTTAGATAGATATATAGATATATTGATTGATTAGATAGATAGATCTCTTAGATAGATAGATAGATTGATATATTGATTGATTAGATAGATAGATATATAAATGGATAGATAAATAAGATAGATATATAGATATATAGATATATAGATAAATATATTAGATAGATAAAAAGATTATATAGATAGAAATATTGATAGATTAGATAGGTATATAGATAAATAGATTAGATATATTTAGATAGATAGATAAATGAATAGATAAATAGATTACATATATAAATTGATAGAATAGATAGATAAATAGATTGATAGATTTATTTATTAGATAGAAAGATAATTTAGATAGATATATAGATTAATTAGATAGATAATTAAGATAGATAATTTAGATAGATAATTTAGATAGATAGATAGATTAGATCAATATATAGTTATATAGATAGACAAATAGATTATATAAAAATATTGATAGATATATTGATAAATAGATAGATAGATATTATAGATAGATATATAGATAGATTTGATAGATATATAAATAGATTAGATAGATAGGTTAGATAGTAAGATGTATTGATACATTAATTTGATTTTTAGATATATTAGATACAAAAGATAGATAAATAGATAGATTAGATAGTAAGATATATTGATAGATCAATAGTTATATTGATATATTAGATACAAAAGATAGATAAATAGATAGATAGATAGATAAAAAATAGATTAGATATATAGATAGATAGAGAGATTAGAAAGCTAGATATATAAATAGATTAGATATATTTATAGATAGACAGATAGATTAGAAAGCTAGATAAATTGATAGAAAGATAGATAAATTGATTGATTAATTAGATAGATAGATGGATAGATTAGAAAGATAGATTAAATAGATAGATATATTAGATAGATTGATTAGATAGATAAATAGAATAAATGTAAGATAGATAGATATTGTGATTGATAGTTTGATATAAAGGTTGTTTAGAGAGGTTAGATAGATTAGATAGAGTGATTTATTAGATAGATTGATTTATTAGATACATAAATAAGTTAAATAGATAGATATATAGATTAGATAGATAGATTAGATAGTAATAAATATATATAGATTCGATAGATTGATTGATTGATTGAATGTGTTGAAAGAAAGAAAGATAGATTAGATATATATAGATTAGATAGATTATTAAATTTTATAGATATATAGATAAATAGATTAGATAATTAGATAGTTAATTAGATAGATTGATAGAATGATAGATTTTATAAATAGATAGATAGAGAGAGATTAGATAGATGAATAGAATAGATAGATATATTGATAGATTGTTTAGATAAATAGAGAGAGATAAATAGCTTGATAGATTAGATAGATAGTTAGATAGAGTAGATAGATAGATTAGATAAATAGATATATTAGATAGATAGATAGATTATAAAGATAAGAGAGATTATGTAAATAGATTATATAGATAGATTTGATAGATATATAGATAGAGTAGATAGATAGATATAGAGATAGATATATTATATATATATTAATGGGTATATTATATTTATAAATAGTTAGATAGATAGATATATAATTAGATAGATTTATATATATATATATATATATTATTTATTTATTTATTTATTTATTTATTTATAGATAGATTAGATAGATATATAGATAGATAGAGAGATAAATTAGATAGATAGATATATAGCTTAGATAGAGATTTGATTGACACACACATGCACACATGTGTGTGTGTGTGTGTGTGTGTTTGTGTGTATTAGATAAATAGAAATATAGATAAATAAAAAATAGATAATTTAGTTAGGTAATATATATATATATATATATATATCAACCAATCTTTTTAATCTATATATCTATCTAATCTTTTTATCTATATATAAATCTATCTTTTATATATATCTAATTAATCAATCTATTTATCTAATCTTCAATTCTATCAATCTAATCATTCTAATCATTCTAATCATTCTATCTATTTATCTATCTAATTTATCTATCTATATATCTATCTATCTAATCTATTTAGATATATATATATATATCAACCAATCTTTTTAATCTATATATCTATCTAATCTTTTTATCTATATATAAATCTATCTTTTATATATATCTAATTAATCAATCTATTTATCTAATCTTCAATTCTATCAATCTAATCATTCTAATCATTCTAATCATTCTATCTATTTATCTATCTAATTTATCTATCTATATATCTATCTATCTAATCTATTTAGATATATATATTTATTTATTTATTTATAGATATATAAAAAGATTAGATAGATAGATATATTAAATAGATTGGTAGATATATTTTATATATATATATATATATATATATATATATATATATATAATAAATAGATAAATAGATATACAAAGATAGATTCG
>JAREIK010001181.1:66960-269057 GCA_029783825.1 Sapria himalayana
TTATCTAATCCATCTATCTACTCTATCTAACTATCTATCTATTCTATCAAGCTATTTATCTCTCTCTATTTATCTAAACAATCTATCAATATATCTATCTATTCTATTCATCTATCTAATCTATCTTTCTATCTATCTGTTTATAAAATCTATCAATCATTCTTTAATTCTATCAATCTATCTAATCTATCTAAGTATCAAATCAATCTATCTATATATTTATCATTTTTTCTAATCTATCTAATCTATCTAATCTATACATCTATATAATCTTTCTTTCAAAACATTCAATCAATCAATCAATCTAATCTATATATATTTATAACTATCTAATCTATTTAATATATTTATCTTTATAATTTATATATTTATCTAATCTATCTATCTCTCTAATAAACCACTCTATCTTATCTATCTAACCTCTAAACAACCTATCAATCAATCTATCAATCAATCAACAAATATATCTTTCTTACATTTATTCTATCTAATTATCTAATCAATTTATATAATATATCTATCTATTTAATCTCTCTATCTATATAATATACCTATCTTTCTAATATATCCATCTATTTATCTAAATAATCAATCTATTTTATCTTTCTATCAATTTACCTAGCTTTCTAATCTATCTATTATCTAATATATTTATATATCTATTTATCTATCTTTTATATCTAATATATCAATATAACTATTGATCTATCAATATATCATACTATCTAATCTATCTATTTATCTATCATTTGTATCTAATATATCTAAAAATCTAATTAATGTATCAATATATCTTTCTATATAATCTATCTATTATCTAATCTATTTATATATCTATCAAATCTATATATATATATATATATCTATCTATAGAATCTATCTATCTATATATCTATCTATCTATATATCTATCAATCTATTTATATAATCTATTTTTCTATCTATCTATCTATCTATATATTGATCTATCTAATCATTATCTATCTAAATTATCTATCTAATCAATCTATATATCTATCTAAATTATCTTTCTATATAATCAATCAATCTATCAATCTATTCTATCTATCGATATATGTAATCTATTTATCTATTCATTTATCTTTCTATCTAGTATATCTAATCTATTTATCTATATAATTATCTAATCTATCAATATATCTATCTATATAAGCTATCTTTCTATCTATATAATATATTTATCTATCTCTCTATCTATATATCAACCTATTTATCTAATCTTCTATCTTTCTAATCTATCTATCAAATTGATCTATATATATATCAAACTACTAACGAATCTATTTTTAAATCTAATCAATCTATCTAATCTATGTAATCTATTTATCCTTCTATATATCTATATATCAATCTTTTTAATCTATTTATGTTTATATCTATATAATCTAAATATCTATCTATATATTTATCTAATGTATCTATATATTTATCTATCTAATGTATCTATATATCTAGGTATCTATCTATCTAATCTAACTATATATCTATCTATTCTATCTACCTATGTATCAATCTATCTAATCTTTTTATCTATATATCTAATCTATGTATTTATCTTTCTATCTATGTATTTATTTATTAAATCTATCTATTTATTAAATCTATCTATTTATTTAATCTATCTATATATGTATCTATCTATCTATCTATTTAATCTATCTAACAAATATAATCAATCTATCTATTATCTAACCTATTTCATTAAATATATATTTCTGATTAATAAAATATCTATCTAATTATCTATCTTCTTTATCTATCTATATATCTACCTATCAATCTTTATATTTATCTAACCTATATATCTAATCTATCTATTCATATATCTATTTATCTATATAATCTATTTATATATTTTGCAATATATTTTATCTATTTATCTATCTATTTTTCCTAGCTATTTATCTATCTAATCTATCTCTCTATCTATGAATGTATATAATCTATCTATCAGTCTAA
Source organism: Sapria himalayana (assembly GCA_029783825.1). Classification (NCBI taxonomy): domain Eukaryota; kingdom Viridiplantae; phylum Streptophyta; class Magnoliopsida; order Malpighiales; family Rafflesiaceae; genus Sapria; species Sapria himalayana. The sequence goes on from JAREIK010001181.1 coordinate 68,941, forward strand.
TTATCTAATCTATCTATCAGTCTAATTATCTAACTCTATATAATCAATCAATCACTCAATATAATCTATTTATATATGTATCTATATTTCTATCTATCTATCTATGTCTCTAAAATCTAATCTTTCTATCTATGTATCTATCCACTATATATATATATATATATATATATCAATCTAATCTCTAACTATAAAATCTATCTATCTAATCTATCTTTCTATTTATCTTATATGTCGATCTATCTATTCATCTATCTATCTAATATATATATATATATATATATATATATATATCTAATCTATTTATCCATACTTTTATCAATCTATCTATTTATCTAATTTATCTATATATTTAAATTTCTATTTAAATTATCTTTCTATCTAATTTATCAATATATCTAGCTATGTAATATTTCTATCTTTCTATCTATCTAATCTAAATATATAACTATCTAATCTATCTATCTCTCTATATATCTTTCTATCTATATATCAATCTATTCAATCTAATTATCTATTTATATAATCTATCTATCTAATCAATAAATCTACTATATAACTATATATTATATCTACTATCTATATATCTAATCTATATATCTATCAATTAATATATCTATCTATTTATTTATTTTAATATATATATATATATATAATCTATGTATCTCTCTAATCAATTTAACAATATATCTCTCTAATCAATTTAACTATCTATCTATCTCTCTAATCAATTTATATCATTCTATCGATCTTTTTATTTAACTATCTATCTAATTTATATATCTATATAACTAATGAATCTATCAATCTATATATCTATATATCTAATTTAGCTATTTTTCAAATATATCGATATATTTATCTATCTAATCTATATAATCTATTTATTGAATATTCTTTCTAATTTATTTATCTATCTAATCTATCTATTTTAATATCTATCTAATCTATATATCTATGTATCTTTTGATCTGTCTATCTATATATCTATATAATCTATCTATTTCCTAACTAATTTTTATATTTTTCATTTATCTATAATTCTATTTATCTAATATATGTGTGTGTGTGTGTGTGTGCGCGTGTGCGTGTGCGTGCGTGTGTGTGTGTGTGTGTATCAATCAAATCTATCTAATCTATCCAATCTATTTATTTATCGATCAATCTATCTATCTATCTAAACTATCTATATATCTATCTATTTAATCTATTTAGCTATATATATATATATAATCTAATCTAATCTATACATCTATCTATCTAAACTATCTCTCTATATATCTATCTATAAATGTATCTATCTATATATCTATTTATCTATCTAATCTATCTATATATCTATTTATCTATTTATCTAAATATCTATCTAATCTATCTATAAATTTATACATACATATATATATATATAATCTATCTATTTATATATATTTCTATCTATCTAACTATTTATATATATAATCTCCCTATTAATATATACACATATATATAATACCTACTTCTCTATCTATCTGTCTAATCTATCTATATCTAACAAATCTATCTATATAATCTGTCTTTATAATCTTTCTATATATCTATCAATCTAATCTATCTATCTACGTTAACTACCTATCTAATCTATCAAGCTATTTTTCTCTTTATTTATCTAAACCATCTATCAATATATTTATATATTATATTCATCAATCTAATCTCTCTCTATCTATCTGTTTATAAAATCTATCAATCATTCTATCATTCTATCATTCTATCTAATCTAACTATCTAAGTATCTAATCTATCTATATATCTATCAAATTTCTAATCTATCTGATCTATACATCTATCTAATCTATCAATATATCTTTCCTTCAAAACTTTCAATCAATCAATCTATCTATTTAATCTATATATATTTATAACTATCCAATCTATCTATCTAATATATATATATATATATATATATATATATATATATATATATATATATATATATATAATTTATATATCTATCTAATCAATCTATCTATCTAATAAATCACTCTATCTAATCTATCTAAGCTCTCTAAACAACCTATCAATCAAGCTATCAATCACTCTATCTATCTATCTATTTTACATTTATTCTATCTATCTAATCAATCTATTTAATATATCTATCTATTTAATCCCTCTATCAATATAATCTATCTTTCTAATCTATCCATCTATCTATCTAATTAATCAATCTATTTTATCTTTCTATCAATTTACCTAGCTTTGTAATCTATCTATCTATATATCTAATATATTTATATATCTATCTATCTATTTATCTATCTTTTGTATCTAATAAATCAATATAACTATTGATCTATCAATATATCTTACTATATAATCTATCTATTTATCTATCTTTTGTATCTAATATATCTAAAAATCTAATTAATGTATCAATATATCTTACTATCTAATCTATCTAATCTATTTATATATCTATCAAATCTATCTATATATCGATCTATATAATACATCTATCTATCAATCTATCTATATATCTATCAATCTATTTATATAATCTATTTGTCTGTCTATCTATCTGTCTATCTATATATTGATTTATCTAATCTATCTATCTAAATTATCTATCTAATCAATCTATATATCTATCTAAATTATCTTTGTATCTAATCAATATATAGATATATATTATCTATCTATCTAATATATCTAATCTATTTATCAATTTATCATTCTTTTTATCTAATCTATCAATATATCTTGCTATCTAATCTAATTATTATTTTGTCTAGTTTTCTAATCTAAATATATATCTATCTAATCTATAAATCTATCTCTATATAATATATTTATCTATCGATTTATTTACCTAATCATCTAATTTATCTATCTATATAACTATTTATTTCATTATCTATCTAGTTATTTATTCTATCTAAATTATGTATGTGTGTATCTATCTATCTAAATAATATATCTATCTATCTAATCTATGTATCTATCTATCAATCTATCTAATATATCTATGTATCTATTGTTTATATATATTTATTTATATATATACCTATCTATCTATGTATATACCTATCTATCTATGTATATACCTATCTAATCTAATTACTTATCTATCTATCTAATCTATCTATTTATCTTTCTATCTAATCTTTTTATCTATCTAATCTATAGAAAGATATATAGATAAAATGATATATATATATATATATATATATATATATATATCTATCTATCTATCTATCTATCTATAGATAGATAGATAGATATATAGATAAATTAGATACATACATCGATTATATACCTAGATTATATAGATAGATAGATAGATTAGATAGATATATAGATTGGATAGATAGATTAGATTTATAGATAGATTAGATAGAAAGTTAGATTATATAAATATATTGATTTCTTAAATTAATAGATAGAATGATATATAGATTGATATATAGATTAGATAGATAGATTAAATAGATATATAGATAAGATTGATTGATAGATTAGATAGATGAATAGATAGTAATAGAGATTTGATGGATAGGTAGATTAGATATATAGATAGATTAGATATATATATATATATATATATATATATATATTTGTTTATTTATTTATTTATTTATTTATATTAGATATATAGCTAGATTAGATATATAGATAGATTAGATAAATTAGATAGATAGACATTAGATAAATTAGATATTTAGATAGATAGATAGATATGTATATAGATAGATAGATTGATAGATTGATATATTAGATAGGTAGATAGATTAGATAAAAAGATAGATTAGATATATAGAGAGATAGAGAGATAGAAAGATATATAGATTAGATAGAATAGATAAATAAATAAATAGATAAATAGAAATATTAGATAGATATATAGATAGTGTTTAAATAGATTTATAGATTTGAAAGAAATATTAGATAGATTATATATATAATTATATCAATTAAATAGATAGATATATTAAATAGATAAATAGTTAGATAGATTAAATTGATAGATAGATTAGATAGATAGATCAATTTGAGAGATAGATAGATAGATCAATTTGAGAGATAGATAGATTAGATATATAGATTAAATAGATAGAATACATAGATCAAAAGATAAATAGATTAGAAATAAAAATTTTTTAAATATATAGATAGATAAATTAGATATATAGATAGTCAGATTGATATATAGATTAGATAGATAGATGGATAATTAGATTAGTTAGATAGATAAATTGATTGATTAATTAGATATATAGAGAGAGATTAGATAGTTGGATAGACTAATATATAGATAGATAAAAAAATTATATAGTTTGATAGATTAAAAAGTAAAATTAATTAGAAATATAGATTGGTAGAAAGATTAGATTGATAGATTAGATTGATTGATTGATTTATAGAGAGATATCATATAGATAAATAGATAATTGATAGATATAAATATTAGATAGATATACATAGATATATAAATAGAATATATAGATCTATTATATAAATAGATAGATATGTTAATAGATTGATTAGATAGATAGATTAGAAAAATTAGATAGATTAGATATATATATATATATCTATATATCTATATCTATATCTATATATTAGTTAGATTGATAGATAGAATAAATAGATTGATAGATAGATTAGATAAATTAATACAAAGATGGATAAATTGATAGATTGAAATATAGATAAATAGATAGATTAGAAAGTTTAATAGTTAGATATATTAGTTTAATAAATAGATAGATATGTAGATAGATTATATAAATATATAGATAGAAAGATAGATTAAATAGATAGATATATTAGATAAATAGATAAATTTGATAGATATATAGATATATAGTAATATAGATATATAGAGAGAAATAGATATATTAGATAGATAGATAGATAAATAGATTAGATAGATAGATTATATAGATTAGATAAATATATATGAATAATTAGATAGAATAGAAAGATAGATATATTAAATATATAGATAGATAGATAGATTAGATATATAGAAATATTAGATAGATTATATAGATAGATGAGATACATAGATGGAGAGATTAGATAGATAAATTGTGAAATTAGATAGATAAATTAAAAATATAGATTGATTAGATAGATTGATAGATATATAAATTAGATTGATAAATAGATAAATAGATATATCGATTAGATTATGAAATTTATTATATATGAATAAATTAATTAAGATAAAATATCAAATTATTCATAATTAACCAAGAATTATGAATTAATTAATAATTTGATAGTTTTATCATAAAGTTAAAATTAAGATAGAAAATATTAAACTATCGTCATAATATACCATTTATTAGTATGAATTGCTCAATAAATTTTAATATAAAAAATAATGAATCTTTTGAATTAAAACTTTAGCCCATGAAAAATTCTTAGGTCACTAGATTCATTTAAAGTAATATTTACATTGGTCCAGCACTCAAGCATAAATCTAAATTTAGGCCTCAAAAATTTAAATTGCATGTTATATTTAATTACAACTTCAATATTTATTAATTTCTCTAATATTTGTTGTGATGTTCCCAAATTAAAAGTGGATAACTATGATGCTGTGAAGGAAAGAATTCTACTCCATTTAGATGGATGGAGATAGACAATGCTGTTTGGAAAGACAAATCACTTTCTCTTAATGATACTATCACTCCAATAGATGTCACATTATATGAGCAATAAGAACATTTTGATCAACTCGGCATGATATTCATCGAGACAAATATTTACTAATATGCGTAGTTCCTATTAATTAGCATAGCAGTGTTAGTGACCTGCTAAAAGTCATTGATCCTCAACTCATCGCTTTAGAAAAAGCTTTAGGAGTCACCCTAATTTGAAGTTCTCTTTTATGAGACTCACTAGTGTAAAAGGTGTGAAAACACGTTATGTAAATAAGGGACATTACAACTCATTTTAAAACTCATGAGGTTGATATCTCCAAATCTTTCCTAGTGCATTAAATCTTAAACACCCTCCCATTATATTATGGGTCATTTAAATAATCATTTCAAGATAAATGGTCAATCAATGATTTAATGACCATTGGTGTCCAAGAGAAAGGAAGACTTTCTATGGATATTTGTAAAATTATAATATTAACTACAACAAGCAAGAAAGCAAAATAATAAAATAATCAAAAAAGGGAACAAAATCTACCTCAAGCTAATACTAAAAAAGAATTTAAATATTTCTTTTGTAATAAGAATGGCCACATGAAGAATAAATGTACAAAATTATAGAAATGGCTTGTGGATAAATCAAATTCATCCTCATTTATTTGTTGTGAATTTAATATGATAATATTAATAATAACACCAGATTAATTTTGGATCGACAATATATGCATCAAACTTTTTGCAGGATATGAAAAATCTAACGAAGCAGACCAAGTCAATAAAATGTCCAATAGGAGTTCATAAGTATTAGAAATCATACATACTAATATATGTTATTTAAACATTTCCATATAAGAAAAAAAATATTTATCACTTTTATTGATGATTACTCTTGATACATATATCTCTACATAATTATAATAAGATAAAATCATTAGATACCTTTAAGATATTTAGGTTTGATTAGAGAAACAATGCGAAAAGCAAATTAAAATTGTAAGATTGGGTAGGGGTAGTGAATATTATGGTAGATATATTAAAAATGAAACACTTGTCATATTTGCAAAGTTACAACATGAAATTTGTTTCTCAATATACCATGTCACAGACATGTCAACAAAATAGTATAGCAAAAAAAATCAAATATTATTAGACTTGATGCAGAATATTCTCATCAACTATAATCTTCCTAAATTCTCGTGGACCAAAACATTAAAGATGCTCGTGTATATATTAAACCGAGTTCTAATCAAGGTTGTCTCAAATACACCATTTAAATTAGGGAAGGGTTAGAAGCTGAGTTTGCGACATAATATGCAAGTTTGAAAATGTCCATCCAAAGTTAGGATTTATAATCCACAATAGAAGAAGTTGGATCAAAGGTCTAGGTATTTCATTGGATGTGTTGAATGGTTTAAAGGTTACAAATTTTATTTCCCATCTCACAACACTAAATTAGTAGAATCAAGAAATATAAAGTTTCTTGAATATGATCTGATTAGTAGGAGCAATCATGTTAGGAACATAATTTATGATAATGGTCTTTTATAGTCTCAACCTTCAACTCTATGAGATTTATTATTTTTATAATATTTTTTAAGTTTCAACTGGTGTTGAACAACTAATCATTGAATTTCAAAAAATTGTTGACAATATTCATATAGAACAAGTTATTCAAGAGATACCTAAAATTTTTAAACAAAAAATTGAACTTCATTCTTCCTTTGAAGATGGTGGATCAACATGGTAATCTACTAAAACTAAAAGGTCACCAATTCCTAGTGATGTTGTGTATCTGCAAGAATTTGACTATAAATTTAAAGCTATAATTGATCCAAAATTTTTTCATGACCCATGAATTGCAAAGAATATGAATTGTTGCATAATGCCATAAAGGATGAAATAAATTCCATGAAGAATAATTGAGCTTGGGACCATGTAGAGTTTCCTAATGGTGCAAAATCATTAGATGTAAATGTGTATATTAGATTTTTAAGAAACAAAAAGATACTGACATTAATAGGATTATATTGAGTTGTAATAATTAGGCAAGACTATTAAGAAACAAAAAGATAGAAGGTGTTATGAAATTGCTCTTGTTCGCTTAAAGTTGTTTTAGAGTTCCGATTGCTATGAGTTCTTCTTGCTGGAGTTCCTTTCTTCTGAGTTCTGTTCTCTAGTTCCTGTTCAAGGGATCACCATAACGGCCGCCTATAGCTATTTGTCCAATTCACTTCACATTGGACCCCCCATCGAATTCATGAAAGATAGAACGAATGATTTTCGCAGTGTTGTGCTTGGAAGCGCTCCCGTTGAAATCCCTGATCCAATTTGGCGAGCTACTTGTTTTTTTAAAGCTGATTTTGATTAGGTACTTCCTTCGAAGCAATGACTGTTATGTCCTTTCCTTGATAAGAAGACTGAGGACGAACTTTTGGCTTTATTTATGTCGTTCAAAAGAAAGATGTCCTTGAGCTCAAAATGAAAGCCGATCTATTATCTACCCAAGAAGATAGAGAGTCCCACATACGACGAGAGGCGCACTCCCTATAAAACTACAAAATTTGGGGAACGACCCCCTTCGATCATGCCTGCTAAATTGGGGAAGATAGATAAAGGGGAGCTGGCTTGACCAATAGGTACTTCTTCGTCATTCCCTATAGATAATATATTGTTTACAGGTAAAGGAAAGGTAAATTCATGCCCTTCAGCAAGGGTCAAGGTAGTCTTCTTTGCCCCTATCATGTCAGGCTCGACCTTTGGATCAATGTCCCTTCCACCGCCCTTGTTCTCGGTTGTTCCCAACTCTCGGGAGAACTAATTCCCGAACTCTTTGGTATCTCGCTAGGTCCCAAAAGAATGATATTTGAAAGGAGAGGAAAGACTAGTTATTGCTAGCTCTGGATAAGACCAGCCATATAAGTAAAAAGAATATTATATATATTATATTAAGTTATATTAAGGCAGCGTCTGCATCAGTCGAAGTAAGTGGTTGAAGTGGAAGAGAGGTATGAAGAGAATTATATTATATAAAAAGAATATTAACACATGCAATCGAAAGAATGTTCGATCATCAAACTCACACTCACTGAAAGCTGACATCATTAAGTGAAGGCTCGAAGCCATCTCTATCTCTATATTCATCCCCACCAGCTGCCATTGACTCCTATGCTACATTCGATCCATCACCAGAGGTAGATATGTGCCCAGGCATCTTATTTCGGATGGACTGCGAACAACCGGCTTTGCAAGCTAATATCTAACCCCCGCTCATTTTAGTCATTACGAGCCGGAAAGCGTACCGACAGTTTTTTTCACGAAAGGGCCGCTTGCTTAATTCTTTTCTTCTATATAATCCTGTGTGCATTCTCCGTGGATCTTTCTTCTCCCTAATAATGGAACGAACCAAGTTCACCTATACGAGAGTGAGGAAAAAAAACCAACAAGAAACTTCCCACTTTTGATGTTCCATGATTCTGCTTGTTTAGAAACTAAGGAGAAGGACAATGGTCGTTAGGTCAGAAAAGCGATAACCACAGCTTCTTGTGAGCTAGACTTGCATGTCTGATCATTTGATGAGAGAATCAATGAGAGTAGCAGATATGTAGGCGGCTCACCTCGCGCTAGCTACTACTGGCAGAAAGAATATTCCCTTAAAGACTCTAGACTAGAGCAACAAGTTGTGCAATAATGGTTATCGCTTCACTTGCTGATCTGGAAATGGTAGTCCAAGGGCGGAAGTGCCAGCTGTCGACTAAGGCTAAAATATTTACTCAGCAAAAAGGAATCAATTATATAAAGACTATGTCTCTTGTATCTAAAAAAGATTCTTATAGGAGATGAAGAGAATTTAGTTTATAGACATAATTGATCTATGTATGATATATAACAAACATCTTGTCAATAGTACATTAAATTCCATGGAATATTTTTTGATTATTTGGATTTGTTGAAAATTATATGGATCAATGTATATATAAGAAAGTGGGACTAAGCTATGCTTTATTATTCTATATATTGATGATATTTTACTGACAACCAATGATAAATGTATACTATATGAAATAAAATAATTCCCTCTCTAAAAAATTCAATATGAAAGATATGGATGATGCATCTTATATCCTTGACTTAAAATCATTAAAGAAAGACCTTGACATATTTCAAAGTCTCAGGAAACCAATATCATTAATGGTTTAAAAAATTTTTTGATGAATGAGTTTCCACCAAATATTACTCCCATTATGATTGGTGATAAGTTCAATTTGGATCAATGCTTAAAATATGATTTTGAAGGATAACAAAAAAAGAATATTTTAAATGGTTTTTGTGCTAGAAGCCTTATATATGCCCATGTTTGTACAATGTCATATATTGCATTTGTTGTTAGAATATTAGTAAGATATCATAGTAATATTGGTTTAGACCACCAGAGACCTACAAATAAAGTGATGAGGTACCTTCAAGATACCAAGAAATACATTCTTATAAATAGGCAAATAGATAATCTATAAGTGGAAACTCAAGTACTAACCTTGTTGGTTGTGTTGATTTAGTCAAATCAACATCTGGATACATATATGTGATGGCTGGTGGACCTATATCATGGATGAGTGTCAAGCATATTGTAATTGCCACCTGTTCTATAGAAGTCAAGTTTGTCTCTCATTTGAGACAAAATCAAATGGTACAAGGCTTTGAAGTTTTTTTTTCGAGGTTAGAATTATGGATTCTATCTCTAGGCCTTTTTTAAAATATTAAGATAATTTAGCAGGCATTTTTATGACTAAAAACAACAAAAGTGAGAGTCAAAGTAAGTAGAGATACATTAAGTATATGGGCATTAGAAAACATGTTAGCGAGCATAGAGTTGATCATTGATCCCTTGAATAAAAAGCATGCCATCACATAAATTCAAAGATCATATAGAAAAAAATGAGACTAGGTTTCAATTTGTAATTGTATGCAATCAATTTGTAATAAAACTTTTATGCTTTTTGAGAAAATATATAAAGTTATTTGAGAAAATATATAAACTTTTATAAATCAATTTGTAATTGTATGCAATCAATTTCTTATACTCATGTACACTTAAAATTAATTGAGAAAATATATAATATTTTTGGACCACTGATAAACATAAAGTTTATTCATTAAGTATTGTTACCACATTAAGTACTTGAAAAATTGAGTACATCATGATACATGGTTGATATTTCTCATTCTTAGAGGACTTATCACTATGAAAAATGTATTTAATTTCTTGGAAAGTTATTTTGATTACCTTATGCACCAAGTTGGAGAATGTAATAAAATTTTACTTGTTAAAGCTGTCAATACCAAACATTGAAGTTAGAGTTTATGCCAGACATTTATTTTTGTGATTTGATAGTATACGTGTTAAGTGGGTTGGGCAATCCAGGCATTAAATGGGGCATGGCCCAATTTGGCCGTGTTAGGCTCGACACAACGCGGTCCAGTACCATGCTTGGTCTTGGATCATGTCGACATGTGACATGATTCATGTCATGCTGGGTTGGAGCTGATCGTGTCTTAGGCCTAGTCAAGGATGATGCATGTCTAGCCCATTGACATGGTCCCCCTTCCTAGTGACCCATGATTGGGCATAGGTGAATCTCATTTCATGGGTCTCCCCCCATTGCACAACCACTCGATGAGGGTGGATTTTTAAAAAAACTCAGCCATCTAAGTTGGGTTTAACTTGCATGGCCACTAGCTAGTAGCTTATGCCTGCCCGATTAAGCTTGTTGCATTTTCACGCAATGGAAGCTGATATCGAAAATGACAAGCATGACATGTCAATATCACTAGCTTTAAAAAACAATTAAAAAAATATGTAACCATCATATTATTTTATATGGCTACACACCAGAAATCTCATGGTTATCTGATTTCTAGCCTAAATAAATTTTAAAAAATAAAAAAAATTTAAAAGTTTTTTTTTATTTTTAAATCTATATAAATTGAGATTAGGAAATTTAGAATTTTCATTCTAAATTCCCTCTCCTCAATTTTCAAACTCTTTCTCCTCTGTATTTTCTCATGCACTTACTAAATTTTAAAATTTAATATTATTTTTGTAACTTTTTTGTATTGTTCTAATATTTATATTATGGCTTGCACTTATGTATTTGAACTATGTGATATGTGATGTAACATTCAAATTACAATTGGAGTCTATAAGTTTTATTCAAGCATTGAGGTTAGAAGTTGCATAGTACAAAGAAGTTATGGTACACTTATTTTTTATTTTTATTTTAAGTTTTTATTCTAAATAAGTTTATAATTTATTTAATAAATAAAAATATTTAAAAATGACAAATAGTGAATATAATGATAATAAATTTGAAATTAATATAAAGGTAAATAATAATGATAACCATACCAAAAGACATGAGGTTGAAACTAGGTTTTTTTCAATAGTTTCAATTCAAACTCAATTTCCACCTAAAAATAAAAAATTATGTGGACTTTAGTAGTATAGATATACTTTAAAATAATAATAATAATAAATTATAAGGATGTCGAATAATAATTGGCACAATAAATTTATTATTAAAAGATATACATATAAGAGTGAATGTGACACTAGGTACCTTAAGAGGCATACATATCTATATAACAAAAATTATGATGTAATAGATCACAAGCAAACTAGATGCGTCAAATAGGTCAGGCCGGGCTGGCCCTGCCCAAATTTTTCAGATTCAACTGGGCTGGTACAATACATTATCATGTGGCGTGCCATGCAAGGCACACTACAGTATTGTGTCGTGCTTGGCACGACATACTTCCTTGGAGGGCAGGCCCGGCACATGCCCATGGTCTAAAATCTGCCTGAGTTTTGTTTGGTTCGGGTCGGCCAGTTCAGGTATTGTCAGATAATTTTTTAAAAAACCTAGGGTTTTGGCACCGCGCCATATCACCCATTGGGGGTGCTGAGCCTCACTTGTCAGGCATTGGCACGTCGACCCCCCATCAAGCATCACTCGGTGCATCTGCTAGCATGTCGTACCCACATGCCAAGCACCTACGTCATGCCTGGCATGGCATGCGGGCCAAAAACCTTTGGCTCAGCATTGCATGACTCATGCTGAAAGTGCACCAGACATGGGCTTGGGCATGGCACTATAGCGTGTCGTGCCATGCCAAGGCATGACCGAACTGTGCTAGGCCAGATTAGCCTGGCCCTTTCGACACATATAAAGCAAACTCAACTAAGCAGCAGGATCTTTCAAATTGAAATCTAGTTCAAGTATAGCTTCAATGACCCCCTTAATATACCATAGTGATTTTGAAAGAGAATACATAACCAAATTAATCATGATTATGGGTCTTCCAATTAGATTTTTGGAGGATCATATATTAGTCAGTATGATGTTAATTAATTTCTAGATTGCTTATCATATGATTCATAAGTCCACAGATAAGAATGACGTAATAAAATATCATAAGTTAGAAAAATAATTAATAATTAATAAATTTATGAATATAATTGAATTATATTTGTGATGCTTGGTATTGAAACTAATTGTGATGATGCATCATTCGGGTGGGTCACCACTCACTATGTAGATTTTAAATAAAAACTTAATAAAAAAATTTTAGAATTTTCTGAGATTCTCCATCCTCATGATAGTTTTGCTATATATGAGTGTATGATGTAGATATTTAGGGAATATGATATTTTGAATAAAATATTTAGTATCACTTTTAATAATTCTTATAATAATGGAGTAGTTATTAGTATATTTATTAGGACTATTAGAGGTGAGTTATTAGTGAGAATTTTCATATTAGGTACATGTATCACATTATTAACTTGATAGTATTGGTAGGAATGAAAATAGTTTCATCTACATTATATAAAATGAGAAATTTACTAAAATATCATAGGATTCTTAGTAAACAATATGAGTTTAGAAGCCTATGTTTGTATGTGAGCCTAAAAAAGAAAAAATTTTAAATGAATGTGAGAGACCATTAGAATTACACATAACTTAAGTTGGAGTTAAGTGTTGGATACCAGCACGTGATATCATACTATGTCAATAGTAAGAGTGATGAACCTATTATAAACGATCCAGACTAGGATATAAGAATTGTTTTTATGAAATTCCTGAATTTTTTTTATGACATAACGAATATGTGTTTATTTATATATACTCTCACCACTTGTATGCACTTAGGCATATATGCAATATTAGTAGCATGTTTAGCAAGTATATAGGTCATCTTGCATTTAGTGTCATGATTATTGAGATAGAAACCCAATAATTATAATGTCTTTCATTCTAACTTTATATTATTTGACTATATATATGGATATTATGGTTAAGGTAGAAGGAGTAAAGAATAATTTGATATACATGTCCACGTTCATGAACTAGGAACATTAACCTAGGGGTTTCATTCAAGAAAATTAACTAGCTTATTTATATATCATAACACTAAGTATGGTAGTTATAGCTAGGCTCCAAGTATTGGCACAAAAACTATATTTAGAGATGATGACTTCTATATTCTGTTAGTTAAGGGTATATGATGGGGTGATCCATCAAATAGGAGCGAGTTATCTCTGTATTTAGATACTACTTATATCTATATATTATCAAATGATAATAATAAGAATTTGGACATTTTAATTTTGTAGAAATCATACAAATCCACCTATCTTATGCTATCTAAGATAGGTGGATACAAGATCATGACCTTATGTCATAGAGTCAATTGCATGCATGAAGGAATAGAAAGATTTGAGATTGGGTATTCAGGATAATGTGCAAAAAATAATGGTAGATAATGATTTAGGGGACATGGAGATTGATGATATTGAGACAACTACTAATGATATCTTCAAAGACATACATGATGATGATGATATATATTTGCATCCACACTACCAAACCATAGATATTGATTAAATGATTCATATGATTTTTGGTTTTTTATATTATTATGATATAACAATTTATGTACTATGATTTATTTATGTTATTAATTTATTTGATTAAGATTTATGCACTATTAATATATTATATTTATTATCTCATGAGTGATGTTTTACTTTAACATATTTTATAAATGTATATCATTCAGTGTATGTATCATATTATATTTTTTTTAATGAAATGAAATGAATTTTTTATTATTTATTTTGAATCAAACACGATCGTGAGACATGAATGTTGAATGTCTACTTTTTTTAAAACTTGTATTTTTTTAAAAAAAATTTAAGTATATTATTTTAAAATATAATTTAATAAAAATTAAAATTTAAAAATACTTATATTTTATTTGAATTTAAAATTTTAGCCCAAAGGCCAAAACAATATATTTTGGTTCATACTAGCATGAACAAACATGACCTGACATGGCTCAGTATTTTGCAGGTCAAACTTGTCGTGTTGGGCTAAGTGTAAACCTTCTTGTGCTTTGTTGAGCATGGCATGAGATCCATCTCATGTCATGCCTGACAAGGCATAGTGGGGTGAATGGACACTCTAAAATGAGTCTTGATAGCATGGAATGACCTGTTTAACACCTTTATTTGATAGTCATTATATTTGAAAAATTATGTGTGATTCACATGTTAATATTCATTGAATATTTTAATAATGGTTTGACAATTTTTTGATGGAAGGAAGACGATAAATAAAATGATTTTTCTTGGATCCTATGATTCTCTTTGATAAATAATCTAACTCATCAAACACAAAAAAAATATGTGAGAAACTCTTAAAAATAAATTATAGACAATAATGGCCAAGGGTAAGCTTATATGTTCTCATTTTAATCCTTATGTTTCAAATATCTTTAGAAACATTCATAGATTTATTTCAACTAGCATATATATAAATACGTGTGTGTGTGTGTGTGTATCTACACACATATATATACATATATATGCATGTATCTATATATAGACATTGATAAATATTTATACATATATATATACACAAATCTTTTTATATATGTATATATTTATCTATATATGTACATGTGTGTATGTGTGTGTACTTGTATCACTACATTAAATAAGCAAATTAGAAATTGAAAAATCTATTTCTAATTCCATCACGATCTTGAAATAGCGACCTAAATAGAAACAATATGTTTCCATTTCTAAAAGGCTCCTTTGAAAATTTTAGAAACATAAATTACATGGGTATTTCAAATATGTGCAATGGAAAATTTCTATTTCTGACTATAGCAATGAAATCAAAATCTAAGTTTCTATTTCTAATTCGATACTAAAATAGTAACAAAATAGAAATGCAAATTCCATTTCTAAATTAAAATACAAAATGAAATATCATTTTCCATTTCTATTTTTTGTAACAGAAACATATTTCATTTATTATAGTTTATGTTTGTTGCATATAATTTACAAATGCTTAAAAATACCATATACCATAAATCTAGTTTATTTTTGTACTTTATTCATCCAATAACATTCATATGACATCTACTAAAAAGTATAACATCAAATAAAAAACATCAAAGATCAATCTTCCCCAGTATGCATATATTGCATTCACTAATAGGAATACAAAAAAAAAGTTAAACACACCAAATTTCCTTGCAAAAATACCATAAAAAACATAACAAACAACTATGACTCATTGTTGAGATAAGTATTATCCTCCTTAGATCTGGATGAATCTTTTTCAGACTGATAAAAAAGAGATGAAGCTTCTACAAACTTGCCCATAATTTTTCTATCTTCAAAATTTTTTGTTGCATTTCCTCATTTCTTTTTTATCTTTCTTCTTCTCTTTTTTTATCTATTTAATTTACTTTTGCATTTTTTCATTATTTTATTGTATCTCCTTATTTTTTTTCTTTGCAAATTATCTTGAATTTTCTGCATCTCCTCTTGCAACCGCTCATCAAATAAATTATTGTAATTGGAAGAAGAATATGAAGTGCTCTATATAGAACCTAGATAAAATATAGATGCATGGGTACCAAGACTATATACTCACCATTTTTTTTGGCTCTACTCTAACAACCTAAAGGTAAATAAATGCAGCATCAATTTATGGAGCCTCTTTAGAATGATTTGTCACTTGAGAAGCAATGGCAACCATATTTTCCACAACTTTCTATAATTGTAATAATACAATATAACTCATCAGTATTATATTCAGATAAAATTAAAACCAATACATCAAACAATTAACACCATACTAAATATTAATATAAAAATTAAGTGATTCATATTAGTTAAGGAGTTCATATATAATAACTCATTAGTACTATTAATAAAAAGATGTCTCACATGGAAAATTAACTGTTGTGATTGCCAAAAATTAAAAAAAAATTATATTTTCTTCTTTTATATATTGCAATTTGCACAACACACTAAAAGTAGAAATGAGAAACTTACATTAATATCATTTGACTACTTGTCTACAAATGATTCATCCTTCTTTTTGTGAATTTGCTTGAATATCTCAAATAGTGTTGGTGGGCATCCCAGCATAGCTTCCTAAAAATAAATAATATTATATAATGATGTACATGAAACATTATCATTAATTTAGTATTATTTGTATTCACAAAGTTAAAATCAAAATAAATAATGAAAGACACATTTACCAAATTTACTAAATATTGGTAAGTCATCTTGGAACCATATAGGATAAGACCTCCAATATGTTTGGAAGGTCCTGATCTTTCACCTACCTTCTTTGATCGATGATTTTGTGACATCATATAGGATAAGACCTTAAACTCTTCACTATTCCATTATTCTCACCATTTTATCCAAACATCTAGAAAAATATTTTTTGGCTTTATATATTTTCTATATTTTTTTCTTCATTTTCCAAGCTAGTCATTGTATCTGACACTAACCACATATTTCCATTTATCTTTCACAGAGATCAATAATGTCTTATTCCATTTATATTTTTTATACAAAAAAATAATACATTATGATGCATTTCATGTTATAGATTTTAATAATACAATAATTTGATATTTTGGTAAATACAATAAAATTGTACTTAAATTTCTTCCGAATAATATTCTTTTATATTTGATGGAACTTTTCTCTACTTTATACTCTTCACAACTAGTTTCTCCTTAGAAATCTTTTTGATTGTATGAGAAGCATAATACATAAACCTGCAAGTACCTTAACATTATCATGTACATGTGCATTTAAATGATAACACCCATATTTCTATTACTAAGTTAATATTTTATTCATTTATATTATTTATCCTAAACTTTGTAACACAAACATAATTATAATTCTGAAAGATTATGTTGGATCGATAACAAAATCATAGTTAATTAAAATTACTAGATTTTAAACAAAAAGATTTATTTTAATTTTCATGCATAATACTAATTTAAATTTGTTACAAACAAAAAGATTTATTTATTTCATGCATAATTCTAATTTAAATTTGTTACCAACAAAAAGAATGAAGTATTATACTGCATGCAGTAGTAAATTTATGTAAGGTATGTAATATTTATCATAACATAGTTAACAATACCAACTAATGTCAGAGGAAAACAATACACATGTCTCATTATGAGATGATGCCAGTGTATTCTCTGTATATGTAGGAGAATGTGGATACATATTTGTAGCGTTGTTGTCAATGAAAAATTATTGAATTTCTCAACAACGAATTGTTTGTTGACTTACTCTACTCATCCCTATAGATTGAGATCCTCAACCACTTTAATTTTCACTACTCATACCTAATAAAACATAATGAGAAACACATTCACATTTATATTTATAATTTTTTTTAATTTAACACCCAAATTATAATAGTGACAAAATAAATAATACAACTTAACATTGAAGTCAATAAAAATTTATTCATCATTAGAAATTTCAAACAAATCGTCTACATCTACATTTTTATCCTCATTTGATTATACAATTAATTCTTTCTCATTTTCTTCTTTAACATGTGCAACGTTAATGCCCAAATAGTTTTCATTTTCACCAAATCAATATTTCAAACCCATCATCTACCAAAGGATTGATTGAATGAAGTTTCATAATATTCGCATGAAATGTGGGTACATGTGATTATGTCACAATAACATCATTTTCAACAAATTTCATAGTTAATCTAGGTTTTATTTTACAAATACCCCACTAGTTACTAGTATTTCTTCTTGTAGTTGGATAAGTGGTGCAACATATTTGTTCTGCTTGTACATCAAAAATGAATGGCTCATACTTATGATAATATTTATTATGGTATACATCTACATGGTTGTATTGATGATAATTTTTGTTCCCAAATTTAGAATTGGATCGAACCATTCATACTTAAACAGAATTATCCACTTAATTAGTTAAACATGATACTCCAAGTATAGAATTTCAATCAAACAATTATAAAAGTCAATATTATATGTAGTAAAGTTAGACCCTTTAATGCATTCACTACTATTCATTATAACTCTATTTGAACTATATTTTAAAATGTGAAATTTGTATCTATTTACATAATGTATGGGATATATCTGTAATTTCGTAATGGTCTTCTTGCAAGATTCTTTATTTTTCTATTATATATATTTGATGATGAAAAATAAACTTAAAAATAAAAATAAAATAAAATCATACTTATATACTAAGGTAGGTTATTTATTAGGAGCAAAAATTATAAGTTATATACTATCAAAATTTGCAAACCAAGATACAAAATCTTTTTCCAATTAGGCATCAATCACAACATCATCAATACACAATTATGTTTCCTTAATTCCTTAGTATAAATTATGCAAAAACAATATTTAAGTTAATTTGAATATTAAAATAGGTATATCACATACCATGACAAAGAAATAACAATGTAAGATGATTATGAATCTTACTCAATATATGGTTTAACTTCATCATAGTTAAACAATATATACGTGTGCATAGCATGATATTCTTGATCATCCAAAAAATATCTTGATTTTGCATTACCATATGATTGACCTGCATGGGTGAAAATAAAAAGTAATCTTCTTCTAATCCATCCCCCATACCATAATTATTATTTGATGATATTTTGTGATGTTATATATATACTTGTGGCCAAAAGTAATGCAATAAAAATGGCAAACTTTATTCAACAAAGAAGATAGTGTATATCGATCCTTTAACTTTGGCTTTATTTTGAACATTATTTTTCAATTTTTTAAGATATCTAAAAAAATTATTAATTACAATAATATTTATATGTCAGATACATTTAGATTTTTAGATAAAAAAATGAAAATTATATAACCTCTCAATTAGATACATCCATTTGTATTTCATATGGCTTACTATCATGGATTCATAAGACAATTGGATTAGAAATGTTCCATGGAGTCAAAAAAGCTAAAAGGAAAAATATGATCAAGTCTGCATATAATTATTGGTAAGTAATTTTGTAATTTGCTTTATGTCTTCCTTTGTTATGATATTACAAATGAGATTCATAAAAAATATTTATTTTAGTCAGTGCTTCCCAAACATTTAATAGAAGTAAATCACATAAGGCTAAAGGTATTAGCCTCTATATATATACATGGCAGTCATGAATTTTCATCCTAGATAACTTATATTTATTCATTCAACACATCTTCCCATGTTAGATGCATATACATTAGGGAGCCTGAGCTTTATAAGCCATTTGAACAAAGCTTCTTTTACATCCTTATCACTACTATAATAAGCCTTAAAGAATTTATTTATTGATTCATCCCTATATAACTCTAGACATAAATAGAACTCTTTCAAATCCTCTTTTGATTTGACATTGTCTTTTTTTTTCCTTCCACATTCATGATAGTATTAAAAATATTATCAAAAAAAATTTTCTCAATGTGCATCACATCTAAGTTGTGCCTAATTAGTTTAATTTTTTAATAAGGCAAATTCTAAAAGATGTTATGTTTCTTTTAAATATAGTGATAATTCTTCGATATTTGAGAAATAATGCAATCAATATTAATTTCTATAATGTTTTTAAAGTCTTATATTTCAATTACCTTTAATATTTTGACACATGACCTCAAAGATGGTGCACTTTTTATAACTATCTACCTTTCCTAAATGCTTTTATATTCTTCCTAAATGAATGTTCTATATATAAGAAATTATGATTGTTATCAAACCAAAATGTATTTCCACCTGTGCTTAGAGAAAATGCATCATAGTCCTCAATGCAGTAAGGACAAGTTAATTTTCCTATAGTATTCTATCTTGATAATATTGAATATGTTAGAAAATTATTTATAGTTTACATAAGTTCTGCTCATTTTTAAAAGTTCTATTTTCTAGATATCTCATATGTTTCCATACCTAGCTCCCACCAATTTTTTAGCTCCACAATGAGGGGTTGTAAGAAAATGTTCATTTTTGGGTTTCTAAGACCAGACATGATAACACATAAAAATATGTACTCATCTTTCTTGCATGTCTATGGTGATAAATTATATGGTATAATAATTACCGGACATAAAGAGTATTGTTGACATGTTTGTCTAAATGACTGAAATCTATCTATGAACATCCTTAATCTAATATTTTGACTTTCATATACAAAAGATAGATAAATATCAACAAAATATTTTCAAGATAGAGAATCTAGGAAATGTCACATCATTCTTTAGTAGTATGCTCTTTGTGCCGACTCATATCATTAGTAGTGGCTTCAAATACAAATAATTTTTGCAAACAATGTATCAATGAAAAGTAATACATCTTCTTATGAAGAATTATTATTTTCTACCTTTTACATGCAGTATGTCATTTGTACCAAAGATATTTATAAAAATTATAAGTAATTACTTCACTGTCTTAACTCTAATATATCATACAACTATTAATGCAACAATGTCTTTTTTCTACAAGAAAACCCAAATCTTATATTAACTTCTTTGTACTATAAAAGCTATTTGTCATGACATTATTCTTTGGTAATAATTCAGATAACAACTCACAAATTTCATTAAAATACCTTTCTAAAATATGACATTTTTTCTTTAAATTCAAAAGTCTGACCACCATAGGTAACTTTAAGTGGCCATATGGATTACTTGACCAAACTTCTTCTTCTGATGCTTTGAGCATTTCATAAAATTATTTTTGTGTTGATTATATGATATCATCAGTGATATTCAGATGACCAAACTATTGATGCAATACTTATAGAATCGATATCTAAATGAAACTCTTTTTTACTACTTGTATAACCTATATACTTGTGGATCTTTATTGATGACATACCCTCATCAACAAGCTTTTGGGACACTATATAACTAATAAAGTTAGGTAGTATAATAAATTCATAACAAGTTTTTAGTACTATTATCAAGATTGTTTAATTTGGATAGTTATTATGAGTTGATATAATAATTCTTAAAAAAGAATAATTCTATTTTTAGTAGTTTTGATACTGATATTTTGATTATTTTTCTTAATCTACATTAGTTTGTCTCACTATCATATTTTGATTGCGAAGTTGTTGTGCTTGTAATTTTCCTTTCTTTTTTTTAGCACACCTTATATGAGAAATTCTAAAACTTAACTAATACCTTTGTACTTAGAAATTAAGAGAACCATGAAAGTGATTTTGAGACAATGAGCTAATAAAGAGTATATAGAGAGAACTTATAGTAATAGAGAGCCCAAAGCAATTATGGGCAAGCTTTCCAATAGCCCTTCTACCATTACACATTTTGAGATTATTGATAGTCAGTGATGCTAGCTAGTTATTCTAATATTCAAATAATTTAGTAGAGACAAATTAATTAAGTTAAAGCTAAGTCTATTGGATAGTTCAACAATACTAATATAGTGGGATGATATTAGACAATTTGAATGGATATGCTATAATAATTTTGAAGTAGTGCGACATAATAAAGATGAAAAGAATTAGCTCTGATGTCATTATGTAACATTTATTCTTATTTTTATTAAGGGACGAAGCATGAAATTAGATTCAATGCTTATTTGAAGGCTCTATATATAGTTGAGACGAACTTGTGATGACTTTTTTCATAATTTTTTTCTAACTCAAATGACCTCGCAATTATAGAGTGAGATAAGTCAATTATGGTAGAATGAAAATATTTTCTTAGGATCGTTTAAAGGGGTTGTTGAGGATGCACCCTAATCATGGGTTTGAGTTGTAGTTATAAGCTCAAACTTTATATAATGTGTTGAATTATATGATAAGGTGTACTATTGATGTAGTCACGAGTAGATTATTATGAATAAGTTACTAGAATACTAACTATCAAATTCTTAATGATTGCTTCTTTGGGAAAAAATAAGTTGGAGTATTGGAGTTGGACTAATTTACCGCACTTGAAGATAATCTGAATGCTTTTCTAAAGAATGTTGAAACCTATTTATCAAATGGACTAGACCAATGAATGGTAAAGAAAATAGTGTATACATTTTGATCTATTGATAATTTCTCCATGCATTAATATTCAAATGTAAGAAATCACCAAATTTTTTTGTTTGGATGATAAGGTAATGAGTAGCAAGAAGTTAGGTAAGCTCTAAAGAACTTGAAAATAATTTGATGATCTACAATATCCAATGAGGATCAAGCTCAAATTATCAACCTTCAAGGAAGAAGAAAAATAAAATATAAAAGACAAACTAAGTGTGATATTGATAGAAATAAATAGGAGAAATGACCACAAAGATAATTGTATAGAGAGGCTTGAAGTGAGATTAGATTACACGAGTTAGGAAATGGAAAATATAAATTGGATAATTGGCATTATTAATGAAAGGAATAAGAGTTAATAAATTTCTAAGGGATACTAAGACAAACTCAAAGAAGTGGCTATCAATATTACTTCAATGTAGAAAAGAGCTATATGAACAAATAATGGAAAAAGATGAATCTAAATGTTGGGGAACTGATAACACTAGAACTTTCCCAAAAGTCACGGCTCCCACTATAATTTTACCAAATGCCATGGCTCCCACTAAGATTTTCCTTAGAAATGAAGACACCAAAGACATGACATCTTCCAAAGCCATGGCTCCTATGAAAGTACACACCTAGCTTACATCCCTAATATAAATAAAGGAAGTGAAGAAACAAAGGTGAAAATGGAGGTTACCCAAAGCTATAAAGGGACTAATGTGAACCAAAATGAAGCTAAAGATAAGTTTCAGACGAATCTTCCATTTTCACAATATTTTAGGAAGGAAAATTTAGATGAATAGTTTGAGAAATTTTTCAATATTTTTCAAAAACTAGAAGGTAATATATAATTTGAATGACATATAATTTATGAAGAATATCATGAGTAATAAGAATAAGTTAGAGATGTATGAGATGATGAATATGATTGAGAAATATAATGTAATTATTTAATGAATCCTCCTAAGAAAATTAAAAAACCTTATTGATTAAGTTTTACTATAACTAATATAATAGGATATCATACATTTTGGAAGGTATTATGTGAGTTGGGATCAAGTATCAACTTGATACCCTTGTTGATTGTATAAAGATATAATCTTAGTAAAATCACTTCGGCATTTCTCTAACTCTAAATGGCCGATTAGACAATCTAACACCTAGATAATATTATCAAAGATGTTTTGGTTAAGGTCGGTATATTTATTTTTCTAATAGATTTTATTGTATTTGATATGGAGAAAGATCATTATGTACCATTGATCTTAGGAAGACTATTTTTGGCCATTAGAAAAGCACTTATTGCAAAATAGATAATCTCATTCATATGACAATGCAAAAAAAAGTTGATTTTAGATTGAAGAATTTTGTAAAAAACTAATGATCTAATGAAGATGAGAAAGATAACCTAGAAGAATCACTATGGAGTTGTGAAAGTGTTGAACTGGAAGTTGAGCAACATGACATAAAAGAACAACTTTGTAGTTTTGAAAGTGATTAATTGGAAGATGAGAAAGATGACTACTATGAGATTATGATAATCTTCAAAGTTACCACCATTTTGGAAGATTCTAATGAAGATAACTTTAAAAAGATTGAGAAAAGAAGTGAAATGTCTAAACACTCTATCCAATTATATGAAAAAAATAATGTGGAAAATTTGGAGACTAAATGTACGATACAAATAGCAATAGAATCTCAATTGATGTTTAAAAAAATAATTGAGGAAGATATAGTTGAAATAGAAATTCTAGAGGATTTGAAGGAAGGCCAAGTTAAAAAAGTGGCATAGACAAAAGTTATGATTCTTAATAATACAACAACATTAGTATTATAGAAAAAAATTGTCAATCAAAAACCTAATGACAAAGCTGAATCTTTTGATAGCATGTGAGTTTAGTATTACAGTAAGAACTTGCCTCTCAAAAGCTCAATGACAAAGCAACTGTCATAACCAATGCCACAACTTAATTGTTATAGAAAGAAAAGGGCCAAGAAAAGATTAATGACAAAACCTTAGTCTTGCTCAGTACTATAACTATGGGGATACAAAAAAAATAGTTAGGCCAAAACTAAAGAAGAAGCCATGACATTCCTCAAAGCCACATTATCCAAAAAGAAAATGCCCAAAAAAGGAAGTCCAAATAGTGTAATGCTAAAAGAAGATAGAAGAAGAAAGTAAAAGTGTATACTGAAGAACTAGTATGGATAATAGAGTTAACTAATGGAGGTGTGAAATTATTCATGGTCTAGATATGGATAATAAACATAGCTCTGCTTGGGAGGTAACTAAACATTTTTTTTGCATGGTATGATATAATAAATATTATGTACCCATCACATCGATCTTTGAACCCACTTAACTCACTCATATGTAGTCATATAACTCGAAATGTGTTACAACTCTTAATATGTCTACAATGAAAAGTTGATTTGCTATCTTGAGATAAAATTGTCATAAAAAATATATTATTTGTGATTATGTGGGATGTGTATCTTTTATTGAGATAGAAGTCATTTTTTGGGGATGAGTAATAGTTTTAGAATAATAGTTTTTTTGATATGTAAAACATAGAATATTCTAGTATATTGTAGTAGTTTTTGATAATGTATAAGTACATAAACATGTGATAATTATAATAATTTCATAAAATTATAATTTTGATTAAGCATGATGAATAATAGTGAAATAATTTTATTTTGGAGATAATTGATGACTTAGTGATGGTTGGTCCTGTTGAGCTGTTTTGGCATTCAATCTTGGCCAAAACTCTATATAATTAGTTGTGATAATATTTGTAAGCTATGACTATACCACCTCATTAGTACAATCATTTTACTTTGTAAAATATATTTTTTGGTTGTGACAATATGTTGGAATCACAATAATACTTACCTTATAAAATTTAAATAGTTGTACTATTAATTTCACATTATAGTATCCAAGTATCTCACTAGTACTAAAAGATATGGTCATTTCTTAGTATTGTATCTTTATATTTACAAAAAGCTTAACATTTCTAAGTTTAGTGCTACAACCATTTTTAGTGTTGTGACTCTTTGCTATAGGTAATTACATAGGCCAATACTTTAGCAGTTACTATTTCCAATACCATTACTTTTTCCCCCAATAGAAGGTAAAATAGTGACCATATCTCAGCATTGTGACTTTGATATATATAGACTAATTTCAAAAGTCATGACCACTTCCTAGCACCATAACTTTTGGGGTAAAGAGAGTTTCGAGAGCTTTCCAAAGCCATAAACACTTCTAAGCATATTGACTTCGAGCTCCAAAGCCATAAACACTAGGCCTGAGCTACCTAGTGGGCTAGGTAGCTCAGGCCTAGCATGAGACATGACATGATTAAACAGTGCCTAGTCCAGCATGACATGGTCCAGAACCATGCCTCGACCCATGCTGGGTTGCCTCGAGGCATGATTCATGTCATGCCATGTTGAGGTCTCCTAGGCCTCATGTCAGGCTAGGCATGATCCAGCTGCCTGGCACAAAGGCATGGTTCTTCGCATGACTCGAACCATGCCCTAGAACTCAAGTTGAGTTTAGGCATGGTCCGAACCCGACTACCCATTATACCTGTGACTTGCACCCGGCACAGCACCATTGCACGTGCGCCACACAACTGACCACAACCACACCCCTCAAGCCTTCACTTGAACCCAAACCCGATGCACCGACCCCATTGGCAATGGTAAAAAAAATAAAAGTTGCATGCCTGCTAGTCGTTGGATGTGCCCCCAATGACTAGCGGCAAAAATCCGAAGGCTGTCAAGTTTCTACCCAATTAATTTAATAAAAAATTTTTAAAATATTCAAAAAAATGATTTTTTTTTATTTTTATTAAATCTATATATATCATCTTTTCTCATTCCTAATCTACATCCACGAATCAATATATTCTTCACTTTATCTCTTGTCTTCTCTCGTTTCTCAATCTCTCTTTTCTTGTTCTTAGGACTTGGGTGCGGACTATGATGTAAACACATATATTTAAATTACAATAAATAATTAATATTAACATAAATATTGCTAATTTTAATATGGATAATGATAATCATGCAGAAAGGTCCAAAGCCACTGAAACCATATTTTCTCCCATGGCCTCAACCCAAATATCTAAAAACAAAAAACTAGAAGAAAATTAATAATTTGATCCCACTTTAATATTATGTAAAATAAAGATGTTAGGGGTGTTAATGAAGAATCAACTCGGTGCAAATATTATAAACAAAATTAACCTATAGGAGTGCATGTGAGATTGAGCACATTAAAAGACATGCTGAATAATATACCAAAAAAACATATTATATTGGATCCTAGTAAGACCCAACTGAGTAGTGGAGTCTTTGAGGTTGGATATAGTTTAATATTTATGTTGACCACCTTCATAAATTACAATGAGTTAGGGAGGGAAAGCATGACCAACTTGATCACCATGATGGGTCTTCTGATTAAATATTTGAAAGATCCAAGGCTTATCAGTATCATGTATACCTATTTTTAGCCTACATTTCTTATGATTATTCCTAGGTACATATCTAGGAATGACATGCTAAAATACTATAAGTTAGAAAATGAAATAATAATTAATATATTTAGGAAATATAATAGCATGATGTCCATGATATATGATATCTAGACTAGTCGTGATGATGCATCTTATGCATGTCTCACCACCCACTATATAGACTCTAAATGGACACTAAATAAAAAAAATATTAGGATTTTCAAAGATTCTCCATCTTCATGATGACCCGACCATTTATGACTGTATAAAAAGAATCTTTAGAAAAAATAATATTCGAAATATAATATATAATATCACATTCGATAATACATATAACAATGGAATAGCCATTAATATGTTTGTTAAGATGATTATAAATGAACTATTAGGAGAGATTTTCACATTTGATGCATGTGTCACATCATTAACCTCATAATACAAGCAATGATAAAGTTTGTTTCTACCACATTAGAAAATACACATAATCACTAAAATTTCTTCATGTCTTGCAAACAACAGAAGTTTGAGTCTCTATTTGTTTGTGGGTCTAAATAAAAAGAAATTTCAATCAAATCTGATTGGAATTATACATACCTTGGAGTCATGTGTTAGATATGAACATGTGATATCCAACTACATCAATAGTAAGAGTGACGAACTTATTATTTATGACACTAACTAGGATATATGAATTTTATTGTTGAAATTCTTGAAGATTTCTTATGATCTAACGAACATGTGTTCGTCAGTTTATACTCTCATGACTTGCATTGAACTTAGGTGCATATACAATATTAGTAGTATGTTTAGGAAGTTTAGAGATGATCCAGTATTTAGTGAAATAGCTCTTGAGATGGAAAGTAAGTACTTAAAGTACTTGTCCACCATTCCATCTGTTTATTGTCTGGCTACTTGCATGGACCCTAGGGTTTAGGTGGAAAGGGTAGAAAATATGTTGACTTATATATCCTCATTGATGAGAAGTTGACTAAGATATTTAAATACTACAATACTAGGTATGGTGGTGGTGGTAGTCAAACTCTTAGTACGAACATGAATACCATATTCAGAGAAAATAACTTCTCCATTCAATTAAAAAGGGAGAAACAACAGGGTGAACTTTTGAATATAAGTGAGTTATCTCAGTACTTAGATATCGATTTTTTCTCAATTCTATCATATATTAATAATAAAATCCTTGATATTTTATAATGGTGGAATAATATGAATCCACCTATTTCATACTTTCTAAGATGGCATGAAATCTACTAACTCCTCTGGTGTTGAGCATAATATCAGATTCTACTTATTCTGTTGTAGTGAATGTGATTTCAGATAGAAGATTGAAATTATGATTAGATATTATTGAGATATCAGCATACTTGAAGGATTGAGATAATGTGAGTTCGGTGTCAATGATTATACTATAATACAACAAAAGTAGAGGAGTTGGTGATAAATGATAATGCATTCGACTTTGAAGAGGACTAAACTTGAGGTTAAACCTACTGCTAGTGATACAATCAGATGCTTATGGGATGGATCATTGATGTATTGATTTTTGATCTTGTATTATTATTTTATACTATATTACGTTATGAAATGATTTAAATTTATTATATTTATTTAATATTATTATTGTGAGTTGTGATTTGTGAGTTGTGACTTGTGAGTTGTGATTGAAATTTTATTTTTTTAATGTATTTATTTATTTATTTATTTAATTTTATATTGAAATTTATAATATTTAGAATTGAGATGCCCCAATTCTGAATGGGCCTGAAATGAAATGTCCCAGCATGACCCAACATAAAATTCCCAAGGCCCAGCACGAATCAACCCATATTTGGTAGTCTTGGGCTGATCAAGTTTGTGCTATGCATTGTATCGTGCTATGCATGGGCCACCAAAAATGGGTCTTTCAGCCCATCATGACTCATTTGATACCTCTATCCCAAAGTTATAACTTTCTACTTGAAAAATACATAGAATTTATGAAGATAATAGACACGGTGAAAGTGAGGAGAGGATCTGATCTTTAAACTAATTGACCTTCTTCTTCTTCATCTTTAACCCATTCATATCAACAACCCTAAAAAAAATTTTATACTTCCTAAGAAAAATTTGTATACTTCCTAGGAGATCTACAAGCAAATGAAGAGATACAAGATCGAGGCTAACCCTAGGAGTTACTTTTCAAACATACCTTTCTAGGGTGGAATTCAATAATTTAATAAAAATTTAATGAGAATTAGGTTTGAATTTTAATTTCTTGTGAGGGCTATCATTGAGAACTTGAGAATCATGAGATTTCTTATTTTAAACCTCATATGAAAATGTTCCAAATATCAAACTAAATTAAAGTCTAGGATGTGTTTATTTTGATTTATGTAACGTATAGATACTTTGTTATTAATTATGATACTTTATTTTTGTTGTGAAATGAATATTATGGAATTAGTGATTAAATATAACTAAAATTAAGATTTTACTATTGGTAAGTTTGTGCATGTTGTCATGGTAAATAGTGATAGGTAAATAATGTGACTCACTCATGCAAATGGTAGAGAATAAGTAACATCCCATTCGACAATAATATTGAGACAAAACTTTAAATTAAAATTTAAAATTGAGATGCATTAATTATTGTGAGTATAACACTTAAAAAGTCAAAAGTAAATACTTTTATATGCTAATCTATTAAACATATCTTTGAAGAACTAATCCTTAATTAATGTGAGTATTTTATAAAAAAAGTTCATGTGAGTTTCACCTTTAGTGTAAGTGTTACATCATCACTATGGAGGATGATGATAAATAATTCATAGAACATGTGTGAGTGAAGATGACTCATGGGGTAGTGACAATTCTTTGAGATTATTTCATTCATGTGGTTCTTACTAGTGAAATTTGAGGAAATATATATGTTAATTATATGAGTATGATACTTATAAAATTGACAGTGAAAATACTTTTAAGATCATATCATTTCAAAGTCATTAAGATTCCTGAGAAAGAAGAATAAGAATATACGTATAAAGTAATCATCAAGAGTAGTTGATAAGTTGCCTAAAAAGTATGGATATAGTGATGAGTTCAATAACTTTACTTATAAAGTACTAAGAGGACAACTATGAGGGAACAATCATTGAGATGAGTTCAATAATAATAACCACCATGTATTCCATTAGAGCAAAAAATATCCTAATAACTTCCATACATTCATTTTGTATCCAAAGTCAATATGAACCAAATTATTTAAATATCTATCATACAAATTAAAATGGATAAATCCTATGATCTAAGAATTTTATAAAAAACCTAAATTATCTTCTTGACTAGAGTAATATTTTATTATTGTTGTTTGGCCAAATAATTGATATAATTTTTGTGAGATTAATATCTGGATGGAATTCCTCTTTAGGCTTTGAATTTTTCTATATATGTCAACTAGTTTAGGCTAAATAAAGAGATGTAGGCAGTATAATAAACCTAGATAATTTTTGTTGATGAGAGACCCTCGTTAACCAGTTTTTGAGATACTATCTAACCAATGAAAGTAAGCAGTATAATAAAGCTAAAACATTTGTATATAAGTATTTAAATGAGTTTTATAAAAGAAATAAATGAAATTTACATTTTTGTACCCATTTTAAAAATCTCAAAACAACCTTTGTTTTTTTAAACTTTTCATATTACATAATATTTGACCTTTCTTTTAGAATTTTTTTTTTCAAATCAATTTTTAAATCTTATGTTTTCAAAGCATTTCCATCCTTATAAATGAATCCATATGAAAATACATTCATATCATGTCATATTTTGTTTGAGATTAATTATTCACTTCTATTTAATTTCATTTTGTTTCTTATTTCATGTATCACAATATCATATTTCTTATATTTATTTTCTCTTGGTATGCCTCATATTAATGACTTATCAATAATACCCAATCATCCTTAGGCATCACATGAACCAACATTTAACCTATATACTAGTCTATCCAATTCGTAAAACCATGTATTTTGTTAACACATTATATTTTTATTCAACCATGTTAGTTCTAAATAAGTAAACACGTCACATTCATTTTAACAAAATGTTTTTGTAAAGCATAAAATCATTTATATATATTTTAGTTCAAAATATTACTTGCATAAGAAATAATACTTTTTGAAGAACAAAATTACTTTTTATGCATGATTTGATATCAAATACTACATATACTTACAACTATGAATTGATGGAAGATTGATGCTTGAGAGAATCCTTATAAGTTTTTCTAGTTTAAACAAATAACTTTTTTAATCTCCGTTATACATTTCTTTCCATTTTTCAATACTTATAGGTAACTATGGCATTTCTTTATTAATTTTTATTTTTTCCATCTCTTTAAATTCCTTATTCATTCCTTCATTTTAGTCTCATTTTTTTTCAAGATTAATATTGAAAAATTTTCTAGTCTTTAAGCATTCTTTACCTAGATAATCATGTTTAAAATTCTGCATAGATTATATATATATATATATATTGTATGTATGTATTTGTATATATTCTTGCATTTAATTGTAGCTCAATTCTTTCTCATATTACCTTGTATCAACACTCACATCTTTCCATTAGCTAAGACGTATTTACATCATCCATTTGTTTCATTCATTATGCATAGTTTTTTAGAGTTAGCATTATGTTCATTCATTCTTTATACCTCATATTATTCACTTACTCGCTCTTTCTAAGCTATTTATTTTGATCAATTTTTTCTTACCATCTAAATATAATAGTTCACACCCAGCAAGTTACTTTTAAATAAAATACCTCGCATTTATTCTAAGCCTCATAGATCTAAGGTAAACATACTTATACAATCATCTTATTTTTTTATATCTATTTATATCCACTTCTCACGTTTTACCCATTCACATTATCCTTTAAATTTATATGAGAACTTATAGTGCACCTAGAATTACTAACTTACATACTTACTTATTTCTACTTTTAATTTCAAGGAATACATTCTTTTATGATTTGAGCCATCAATATTTTTTTATCAATTACAATATTGTTTGGAGCAAAAATAACTTGTTCTAATTCCTATTTTAGAAGAAACCTAGTTAGATAATATATTTGTCCTAATTAGTATACCTTCTTAAAACCCTTTAGTATACTTCACATAATGTATAAATCATTGATAAATAGCTAGGAATTATTGACAACTACCTCACATGATTTCCAAATATATGATCCACTAAACTTCCAAATCTTAGTAAAAATAAACTAGCATTTGAGATAAAAACTCATTCACTTTTAGTATTTGGTTTTTCTGAAATTTTGTATAGTACTATAAAAAAAATCAAAGCATAAACTAGCTTATGCTTTGAATTTTTTCCAACTCTTAAATTTTTTAAGAATTCCATTAATTACCTAGGTTTGTTATTATGAGATGTCTGATGGTTAAATTTCATCTCAATTTCACCCACCCCTAAGAACACACACAACAAGAAAATATCGATTTAGCTAAGGAATTTTAGCAATGGATCAATACTTAGCTAAATTGCAAGGGATTAGCTAGGGAATAGCAAGGGATTTATTATTTTTCTTTGAAAAAAAAATAGCAACGGATTAGTGATGGATTAGCAAAAAAAAATTTCCATAAATTTTGCTAAAGAAAAGTAGAGATTTTAGAGACGGATTTAGCGATGGAAAACTTTTGTAACTTCCGCTCAAGAAAAGCGTGAATTTTAGTGACAGATTTAGCGAAAGATTTTTCCTTGCTAATAAAATCTTTGATTTAGTGACGGATTTAGCTATAGATTTTTCATTTCTAATAAAATCCTTGATTTAGCGATGGATTTAGCTATAGATTTTTCATTGCTAATAAAATCATTAATTTAGCGACGGATTTAGCGACAGATTTTTCCTTGCTAATAAAATCTTTGATTTAACGACGGATTTAGCGACGGATTTAGTGATGGATTTTCCCTTGCTAATAAAATCCTTGATTTAGTAACGGATTTAGCGATGCAATTCCATTGCTAATAAAATCATTGATTTAGTGACAGATTTTTCCTTGTTAATAAAATCCATGATTTAGCGACGAAATTTCCTTGCTAATAAAATCCTTGATTTAGCAATGGATTTAGCGATGTAATTCCCTTGCTAATAAAATCTTTGATTTAGCGATAGATTTAGCGATAGATTTAGCGACGGATTTTCTCTTGCTAATAAAATCTTTGATTTAATGATGGATTTAGCGACGAATTTTCCCTTGCTAATAAAATCATTGATTTAGCGACGGATTTTTCCTTTCTAATAAAATCTTTGATTTAACGATGGATTTTCCCTTGCTAATAAAATTCTTAATTTAGCGACGGATTTTTCCTTCCTAATAAAATCCTTGATTTAGCAACGGATTTTCCCTTGCTAATAAAATTCTTGATTTAGCGACGAATTTAGCGATGGATTTTTTCTTGCTAATAAAATTCTTGATTTAGCGACGGAATTTCCTTGCTAATAAAATCCTTGATTTAGTGACAGATTTAGTGACGGATTTAGTGATGGATTTAGCGATGGATTTAGCGATGGATTTAGCGACGGAATTCCATTGCTAATAAAATTTTTGATTTAGCGACGGATTTAGCGATGGAATTCCCTTGCTAATAAAATTTTTGATTTAGCGACAGATTTAGCGATGGATTTTTCCTTGCTAATAAAATCTTTGATTTAGCGATGGATTTCCCTTGCTAATAAAATCCTTGATTTAGCGATGGATTTAGCAATGGAATTCCATTGCTAATAAAATCCTTGATTTTGTGATAGATTTAGCGATGGAATTCCCTTGCTAATAAAATCTTTGATTTAGTGACGGATTTAGCGATGAAATTTTCTTGCTAATAAAATCCTTGATTTAGTGACAGATTTTCCCTTGCTAATAAAATCCTTGATTTAGTGACAGATTTTCCATTGCTAATAAAATCATTGATTTAGTGATGGATTTAGCGATGGATTTTCCCTTGCTAATAAAATCCTTGATTTAGTGATGGATTTTTCCTTACCAATAAAATCCTTGATTTAGCGATGGATTTAGTGATGGATTTTTTTTTGCTAATAAAATTCTTGATTTAGCGACGGATTTTCCCTTGCTAATAAAATTCTTGATTTAGTGATGGATTTTTCCTTACCAATAAAATCCTTGATTTAGCGATGGATTTAGCGATGGATTTTTTTTTGCTAATAAAATTATTGATTTAGCGATGGATTTTTCCTTGCTAATAAAATCATTGATTTAGCGATGGATTTAGCGATGGAATTCCCTCGCTAATAAAATCCTTGATTTAGTGATGGATTTTTCCTTACCAATAAAATCCTTGATTTAGCGATGGATTTTTTTTTGCTAATAAAATTCTTGATTTAGCGACGGATTTTCCCGTGCTAATAAAATCCTTGATTTAGTGATGGATTTTTCCTTACCAATAAAATCCTTGATTTAGCGATGGATTTAGCGATGGATTTTTTTTTGCTAATAAAATTCTTGATTTAGCGATGGATTTTTCCTTGCTAATAAAATCATTGATTTAGCGATGGATTTAGCGATAGAATTTCCTCGCTAATAAAATCCTTGATATAGCGACAGATTTAGGGACAGATTTTCCATTACTAATAAAATCCTTGATTTAGTGATGAATTTAGTGATGGAATTTTCCTTGCTAATAAAATTCTTGATTTAGCAATGGATTTTCCTTTGCTAATAAAATTCTTAATTTAGCGACAAATTTTTCATTACTAATAAAATCATTGATTTAGTGACGAATTTAGCGTTAGATTTTTTATTGCTAATAAAATCCTTGATTTAGCGATGAATTTTCCCTTGCTGATAAAATCCTTGATTTATCAACGGATTTTTCCTTGCTAATAAAATCAGTAATTTAGCTATGGATTTAGCGATGAATTTTTCCTAACTAATAAAATCCATATTTTAACTACAGATTTAGCGAGCGAATATCCCTAGCTAATAAAATCCATAAATTAGTGACAGATTTGCAACGGAATTTTTCTAGAAAATAAAATTATTAATTTTGTGGCGGATTTAGTAACGGAATTTTTCTAGCTAATTATTAGTGACGAATTTTTCCTAGTTAATTAGATCCTGACATAATCTGCCACTATTATTTTCATAATTTATGCCCAAAGAAAAGCGGAGAATTTAGCGAGAGAATTTTTCTATATAATTATTAGCGATGGATTTTCCCTAGCTAATTTAAATCCGTCACTAAATAATTATCTGAGTTTATTTTTTTATTAGTTTATATACAATTAGAATCGATAATTCTTTAAATATTTTTTTTTTCAAAATATATGCATTTAACTAGAGATTTTTTAGCTATTTGAGTTAGTTATAATTTCAAATATAGACCATGACACACCTTTCCAAAATAATACACACACACACACACACACACACTTATATTTATATAACTATATCCATGAATATTTTTGAAAACTTATATATATATATATATGTGTGTAAATATATATATATATATGTGTGTGTGTGTGTGTGTGTGTGTAAATAAATATATATATATATATACATATATACATATATTTATTTATTTATACATATAATCTATATATATTTTTGAATTTGAAAATTATTGTACAGGCTTATATATTTAATCTAAATATATAAGTGAATATGAAAATTATTGTACATGCTATGGTATTTTTATGTTTGGCATTTTAAATGCATTAATATGTAAATATATATTTTTTGGTTTAATTTTTTTAAATATCTAAAGTCATACATTTTTCTTTTGTAACTATTTTCAAGTTGAGTATAAAAAAGTAATGTTGTTTTTTTTTTATATTTTAAAATCCAGATTTAAAACTCATCTGAACCTCAGCGTGGCATTGTAATGTTGGGTGCAAAGCTCACCTGAACCTAAACGTGGCATTTGGATGAAGTAATGTTGGGTGCAAAGCTCACCTTAACGTCGTCATATATGGCTGAAGTAAAGTGGGGTGTAAACCTCACCTGAACGTAACATATGGTTCTACCCATCTTGAAAGCATAGCTAGTCATTCATATTCATGAGGAGTTAGGAATGATTGTTCCACCAAAACGTAACATATGGCTGAAGTAAACTAATTTGAACACCCTGACTCACGTTGGTTTACTTTGAAAACTAATTCGAACATCTTGACTCACTTTGGTTTTACTCCTGCTGTTCGATAACAAAAGTGAATTTTCGCGACAAATTGGTGCTCCAAGTGTTATATGACAGACAATCGATACAATATAGTTGAAGGTCAGATAATCAACAAAATCTTCACCTTAGATGGTTAATTTTTCGTTTGGAGTTAAATGGATGCATACCTGGGGGTTGAGATCTGTTGCGATTTTATTTACCTTTTTTTTTCTTTTTATTTCATGTTATTTGATGGGATCACCCAACCCAGTGATATGCATGACATATTTGATATTGAATGTTTAATTTATTTTTCTGCATTTTAATTGTCAACATGGTATTAGAGAAAGATATATATGTGATTTAGGTATTAAAAATTATAGAAGGGCACTCACACTTATCTCTAACAAAAAAATGCACACAGTAAGGGCAACAAGTGCTTGCATAAGGGCAGCAGGCAGCACGCACAGTGTGCGACAAGAGTTGTGTACAATGTACGACAAGGGGCACACAATGCTAGACAAGCGGCAGTGGAAGCATAATGCATGATAGAGGCATAATGCATGGTGGAGGCATAATGCATGGTGGAGGCATGCAATGTGCAATGGGATTTTATCAAAAAACCCTAAGGGTGCACAACAGCATATGGTGGTGAGTGGTAATAGAAGATGGTAATTTTGTGCATAAATCCTAATTAGTGTTTTTGCAGTTCTATAAAAAAAGGAGAAAAGAATTAAGTATAGTTATTTTTGTATTTTTTTGAGAAATCACAATTTTGTGATATTATCTTGATTTATCACAGTAGAGGTAGATAGAAGAGAGTCATAATTCGGTGAATTCATTATTGGAGGATTAGTCACATTAAAAAAAATTATTATATATTATTTTTAGAGAATAGATCGATAGTATTATGCTGTAGTGAGAAAGATAGAATTTTAGTCAGAGCTATCTAGGACTCTTCACATAGTCAATTCATCACAACATTTACTAAGAATGAGTATACAAAATTTTTCTATATGATAATAATAAATAATTCTTTTCTTATAAGTATCAATGACTATTTTATTTGTACTCTCATTTCATATTTATTGATTATCAACACAAGAGTAAATATTTATATCATTGGTAATTATATTTTATTTTTAATATTCTTTTCTTATTTTGAAAATATTATTATTACCAATTGAAAAATATTTAAATGTTATTGATTATGGTATTATTCAGCTTTAATCTTTGTTGCTTCTTTATATCATGTTTATTTTTGATTGTCATATTAGTTTATTTTATGTGAGTTATCTTTTTAGATAATTAAATTATAGCTTTATTATTATTTCTATTGGTATTTATTTGAATAATTGGCAGACTCTGAGGAAGATTCTATTTGAGATTAAGTAGGTTGAATTATATATTCTTTCTTTAACAATAAATTCTCTCTTTATATATATGAGTATTTTGATTATTAAGGATATTTTGATTATAGAATTTGAGACATATCAGCTACTAAAGCTTACTAAAATTTTGTATCCTATATGCTAGTTTGATTTGATTAGGTACTTATGCAATCTAATACAATAAAATTAAGGGTGTCAAGTGTGCTGGGTGGCTTGAGCATGACCCATGACATGACACAATTTAGACATATTAGGTTTGACAAGGCATGGTTCAAAATAATGCCTGGGACTCACTCGTGCTAGCCTATGGCACTGCTCTTGTGGGAACACACGAGCCTTGTGTCATATCAGGTATGGCCCATGAGGCAGGCACATTGACATGAAATGTGGCTTGACCACGTCTGAAAAAAGC
The DNA here is from genome assembly GCA_029783825.1 of Sapria himalayana. Classification (NCBI taxonomy): domain Eukaryota; kingdom Viridiplantae; phylum Streptophyta; class Magnoliopsida; order Malpighiales; family Rafflesiaceae; genus Sapria; species Sapria himalayana. The sequence goes on from JAREIK010001181.1 coordinate 107,538, forward strand.
ATTCATTTTAAAATGGCTGCTATTTGCTGATTGGAAAACACTTGTTGCTGTGCTGTTGGCCAAAATAAAAAAAAAATCTAATTATTTTATCTATTGGATTATGTCTGGATCCAATGGTTTAATGGGCAAAATTCGATGGTTGTTAAATTGATAAAATATTATTTATAGATAAAATGTTATTTTATCTATAAATAATAATTTGATATATTTTATTTTTCATAATTTATTTGTAATTATTAAAGCATCGTAGTATCCTGTTTGTGCCCATAATTTTTTTTATAATTTTAATTTTAATTTAACGGAGTGTCTGAGTTATTTTTATGATGAGCTATGATTTCGAAGCATGCGAATATGATGCAGAGGTAAAAATATGCATGCTGCCCACATAAAAGAAATATACATATTATATTGCATATATTTTATTTAATAATTTTTATATAAATAAATAAATTAACAAAAAAGGTAAAAGATTAGAAAAATATGATTCTTTTTCTCATGTTTTAGTCTCTTAAATTAAAAATTAACAAATAATAAATATTATAAAAATGAATTAGACTTATATATAGATAATAGTTGTAACTTTATAGAAAAATTTGAGGTCGTAACTAAGTTTTCTTTATTGACATTGAGTCATGTGACTAAAAAACTTAAAAATAAGCAAACTTCAATAGTATACACACATTTTAACATAATTTAAAATAAAATTTTAGAGATATCAAAGAAGATTCCATATAATATATATATATATATATATTATGAAAGATATATATATGTAGGAGGGGCTGTTGATGGCATTGACCACTATAAAAGATATGTCAATTAATACACTAAATAATATGGTGTATTAGATCTTAGACAAACTTAACTGAGCGGTGATTTTTTGAAGTTGTATCAACTTAAGGTTTATTGACTTCATTTATGACATTGAGTTTGGAAGGAAAGACTTGATAAAATTCATATTATGCTAACTTACTTTTAATTTATTTATCATATAATTTCTAGGTAAATTAGTAGGAATAACATAATAATTAGTAATTAATAAACTTAAAAGGCATTGAAATGATTTTTGTGAGACTAATTGTGATGATGTATTCACATAAGTTATCACCCACTATATTGATTTTAAGTAGAAAATTAAATAAAAAAATTTATGGTTTCATGAGATTGTTTATCCTCATTATGACTCTCTATATATGAGTGTTTGTCAAAGATCTTTAGAGAATATGATATTCAAAATAAAATTTTTTGTATTATATTTGGTAATGCTTCAAATATAAGTGTCGTGATTAATATGTTTGTGAGAATTATTAGAGATGTATCGTTAGGTGATATTTTTTATGTTAGGTGTATGTATCATAAAATTAATCTAATAGTGCAAGTATGAATAAGAATTTTTTTATTCATATTTGAAAATATAAAAAATTCACTAAAAGTTAAATATCTTAAGATACCTAGTAGACAATAAGATTTTTACATTTTATGTTCGTAAGGAGGCTTTTAAAAAAATTTCAAATGAATTTTAGATTCCATTAGTATTATACATAGTTCATGTTGAATTCAAGTGTTGGCTATCAACACTTGATATTCAACCACATCAATGGTAAAATTAGTAAAATTATTGTTAATAATTTAGATTTTAAGATAAAAATTTAGTTTTTAAAATTCTTAAAAATTTTTATGATATGATAAATATGTCTTAACTTATGTACACTCTTACTATATGTATTTTATTTAAGCATATATGTAATTTTAGGTGTACATTTAACAAATATAGAAGATATACATTATGAATGTTTACTTCTATTATTTGATTGCATCTATGGATAATAAGGTTAAGATGGAAGAGCTATAAAACATATTAAAATATTTATTCACGTGCATGAATAAAATAGAAAAAAATATTGTAGGATTTATGAACAATTAGATAATATGTTTAAAAATTATGATACTAAGTATTATAGTTTTAGTGAGTCTTTTAGTTAGTTTTTGAGTATAGATATGAACATTGTATTTGATTACGATAATTTTTTCATTCAGTTAGCTTGAGGTAAATGATGTGATGGTTCGTCGAATAAGAGAGAACTATCTCGGTACATAGATATTAATTATTGCTCTTGTTTATCATATGATTATATTACGAATTTATATATATTAAATTAGTGAAATTAATATAAATCCATCCATCTCATATTATCTAAGATTATGTGATCTACTAACTCATCTGATATCTAACATAATATCGGATCCTATTTATTCTGAAATTATGAATATTATTTTAGATAAAAGACGGATATTGTGACCATATATGATAATAGTATTCTTATACTTAAAGGACTGAGAGGATTCAAAAATAAGTTTTCAGGATCAAGTGAAATAATTACTAGTGAATGATGACTCACACGACATCAAGGATATCATGGTTTGACTATAAGTTTGAGATGTGACGATCTGAACCATACAAATTTATTGTGGATATTAGAAGACTAACATGTTATTATTGCTAATTACTATTGATTGTCATGATTTTTACTTAGTTTTCTAATTTATTATTATTTGTGATATCATGATGAAATCAAAATCATGAAATATATATATATTTTTATTGAGTTATGATTTTTTTTTATTTTTATTTGCAATGTAATATATTTTTTTAATATTTAAATTTTTAAAAATTAAAATTCTATTTTAAAAACAAACATTATATGACAAAGTTTAATGCCTACGACTTCCCGCCTGATGCCTAGTGGCTGCTAGGCATTGGCTGACGAGTTGGCATGGCCAGTACAATTTAGTGGCAATGGCCACAAACCATTGGGCACTGGCTAGCTACCAATAAGCCAGTGTTAGCATCAAGTAACTAGGAGCCAGCCAACTAGCTAGAGTGAGGGGGCACAGGTAGTGGCCAACCCAACACACCAGGCTGAGAAAAATGGGCATTTGGGCCATGTTAGCACCCATCAGCTAGGTGCTCCTTAGTCATGCCTTAAGAGCAGATGTGCCTTAGGCACTCAATAAGTGCAGGCACCACAATGCCCTTGCCATAGTGCTTCGCTTGGGGGGAGGCATGCCCATTTGTGAAAGACAAAAAAGCATGAATTACTACAAGCGCTCCTGATGGGAGGTAATCACTTTAAATGCCTTACCCCTCCCACCACAAAAATCAAACCCGGAGAGACGCATTATTTCTCTCATTTCTTTATAAAATTACTAAAAATCATATAAATTCATCTATCTCATATTATCTAAGATTATACGTGATTTACTAATCTTTTTGGTATCTTTCATATTATTGAGTTTTTTTTGTGATTATTTATATTATTTCAGTTAAGAGATTGATATTATGATCATATATCATAAAAATATTCTCATTTTTAAAAGATTGTGAGGATTCATTAATGAGTTTTTAGGGTCAAGTGAAAAAATTACTAGTGAATGATGACTCACATGACATCGAGGTTATCGAGGTTTCGACAAAAACTTGTGATGTGACAATTCGAACCATACAAACTTATCTTGGATATAACAAGACTCATATGTTATTATTGTTGACTACTGTTGATTATTGTGTTTTTAACTTAATTTTCTAATTTATTATTATTATCTGTGATATTGTGATAAATCAAAATCATGAAATAGATATATTTTTTTGAGTTGGCTCTTATTCATTTTCATTAACAATATAATATAGTTATTTTTAATATTTAAATTGTTAAAAATTAAAATTATATTTTAAAAAAAAAACTATATATGACAAAGTTAGTGTCTATGGCCCCTCACCTGATGCCCAGTGGCCACTAGGCACTGGTTGATGGGTTGGCCTAGCCAGTATAATTAAGTGGCTGTGTCCATAGGTCATTGGGCATTGGCTAGCTTCTAGTCAGCCAGTGTTAGTACCAAGAACCATCCAACTAACCAAGGTGAGGTGGCATAGGTTGTGGCCAACCAGACCTTGTCCTACCCAACATGTTTGGTTGGGAAGAGTGGGTCTTTGGGCCATGTGAGCACCCAACAGCCATGTGTGCCTTGGGCATGCCTTTATACACCATCCAGTATAATCAACTGGCTGTAGCCATAGGCCACTAGGAATTGGCTGGCTACTAGTCAGCCAGTGTTAGCACCCAATAGCCATGGACCAGCAAACCAACCAACTAGGGTGAGGGGGCATAGGTAGTGGCCAACCCGATCCTGTCCTACCCAACATGCCTGGCTAAGAAAAGTGGGCTTTTGGGCCTTGTTAGCACCCAACGGCCATGTGTGCCTCAGACATGCCTTAAGACTCACATGTTACCATTGTTGACTATTGTTGATTATCGTGCTTTTTACTTAGTTTTTTAATTTATTATTATTTGTGATATTATGATGAAATCAAAATCATGAAATATATGTGTTTTTTATTGAGTTGACTTTTATTCATTTTTATTTACAATGCAATACAATTTATATTTAATAATTCAATTTTTAAAAATTAAATTTCAATTTTAAAAACAAACTATGTATGACAAAGTTAGTGCCCATGGCCCCTTGCTTGATGCCTAATGGTCACTAGGCATTGGTTGACGGGTTGTCCTAGCTAGTACAATCCAGTGGCTATGGCCATAGGCCACTGGGCATTGGCTATCCGCTAGTCAGCTAGTTTTAGCACCCAATAGTCAAGAATTAGCTAACCAACTAGGGGTGAGGGGGCATAGGTAGTGGCCAACTCGACCATGTCCTACCCAACACGTCTGGTTGAGAAAAGTGGGTCTTTGGGGTATGTTAGCACCCAAAGGCCATGTGTGCCTCAGGCATGCCTTGAGCTCAAGCATGCCTTAAGCTCAGGCATGCCTCAAGCATGCCATATGCATTGGCCCCACAATGCCTCACTCTCAATAATACTTACAAGTAAGAGGTTAAGGAAAGAGCTGATATTTTATTTTGTAGATGATTATATGATGTTGCAATTCATTTAATACAATGAACTATATTAGTTCTTAACCAATGCTTGAGATAATCGAGTAATATGATTTGAAATATAAGAGATCTAACTTTCATGATGTGAGAGTTACTAATCTAAATAAAGAATTAATTCTTACAAAGAATTTGATATTTTATTTTGTAGATAGTTATATAATATTGTAATTCATTTAATATAGTCAACTATATCAGTTATTAATCAATGCATGAAAGGCAAATGGGCAATATTATTTGAGATATAATGAGATTTAATTTTTATGATGTGAGAGTTACTAGTCTAAAAAAATAATTAATTCTTATAATGAATTTGATGAAAATTCATTTTACATAATGGAAATAAAATGAATATTTAATTATATCGCATGAATGAACTGATAGGAAAGAAAGAATGTTGATGAATTTCATGGTGAATTTTTAAAGAAAATCATGCATTCATGTTTATAAAATCTATTGATATTTTTTTTATGATCAAAATGAGAGATAAATTATTTGAATTATTTGATAGTTGGGTGAAAGAAGTTAATAAAGATAATATTATTCAAGTTATAATAGATAATACTTCTAATTATGTGATAATAAAATTTAAAATTTAATTTGATTTTTTTATTATTTATTTAAGTCATTACACATTATATATTATTTCTATATTAATGTTTAACTTTAGCTTATATAGGTAGATTGTTAAAATTAAAAAGACAATATTTGTTATGGATACTATGTATTGCATATTGTCTTGACTTATTTTTGAAAGATATTGAAAAACTATCATATATCAAGAAGAGAATAAAATGAGTTATATTTATATCTGGTTGTATTTATAATAAAGTGAGATTTCTTAATATGATTAGATGATTTATTGAGAAAAAATTAGTTGTCGAGGCTTACAAAGATGTGGTTTGTAATGGTCTTCATCATCTTATCTCGTATTAATAAATAAAAAAAATAACTTGAGGAAGTTATAAGTTGGCAAAAGAGGAAAAGAGAAAAAACATAATTTTAATGCCTCATTTCTAGAATACTGTAATATTTTGTTTGAAGGTGTCAGACCCTCTTTTACATATTCTTTGCTTGGTGGTTAGTGAAAAGAGGCATACAATGAGTTACATTTATGTTTTCATGCAAAAGATATAAAATAATTGTCAAAAGCTTTAATGAGAGTGAAAAGAAGTATAAGAAAATCATGAAAATCATTAATAGGTAGTGAGAGATTCAGCTTCATTGGCCTTATATTCAGCTAGAAATTTTTGTGCACAGAGTTTTATTATGATACAAAAGGATTAGTAGTAAATCTAGATTCAAAGATCTTTGAAGATGTATGTAAATGTATGTTGAGATTGATGAAAGAGAGAGGTAAATAAGATACAATTATATCATAATTGGACTTGTACATGCATTTTCAATACCTTTTTGATTATGAATTTGCCATACGAACAAAGAAGTCTTAACTATTAGGTTAGTTTTTAATTTAGTTATTTACTGTAACTAGATTAATATATATTTTTATTAAAATATATGAAATATTTAGCTGATAATTTATTTATATAAATTATAATTGAATAATGAAGTATATTTGGATCTAATATTAATAGTTTGTAAAAATTTGTATTGTGGCTTCTCAACCTAATATATAGTGTACATAGTTGTGAAATAAATTAAAATATCTTTGAGAATGCAAATTATTAAAATAATTACGTATACTTATTTTTATTATATTATTTAATATAATATATAATCTAATAATCATGATTTTTTTAGATTCATAACAAGAGGAAAAATAAGTTGGAATATTAATGCTTGAATGATTTGATGTACATTAAGTACAATTGAGCCTTGATAAAAAGATCCAAGAGTATCATATTATTGATTTTATTTTTTTGGAAGATATAAAATATAACAATAAATAATTGATGAAAAAAAAGAAGATGAAGATGTTACAACAGATAATTTAGTACTTGAGAGTAATGATTTAACTTGTGGTATTGTTGTAAGAGCTAGATGAGCTAAAGGCTTATATAAAAATTAAAGCAAGTTCAAGCAAAATATAAATATCAAAGTTAATATCATCAAGTTTTAAATATACATTTACTTTTATTTTGATTGATGAAGATAATAAAATAACCCATTTATCGGAGATGAAGATTACGACAAGTGAGAGTTCAAGAGTGATGATGAAACAAATTATAGTCATGGCAATTTTATGGATTTAGAGTTTGAACAAGATCTATAAGTATTTATTTTGTATATCTTTTTAAATTTTTAATTTTTGTTATACAAAAAATATTAATGATATTTTATTTTTATTATTGATATGCTATATTTGAAGTTTAAATTTTTAACTTTATTTATTGGATTGTTAAAATTCAATTATTTTATTTTATTATTCTGAATGATTGTGATGTTGAGAAGTACTAATAATATATATTTTTTTATGTTTAATGTTATTTTTTTTGATTTTATTTTATTAATATATAAAAATTATAAATAATTCTATAGTTAAATATAAAAATTTTATGTATTTTTATGTAGAGTGACACAAAAATAAAATCTTCGCCTTAATTGCCCCTTGTGCCTCCATGCTCCAAAAGGGTTTTGTGCCTCAATGTGCTTTGCCTTGGTTTGCCTTGCATTTCGATGTGCTATGCGCCTGGGTACACCTTGTGCCTGGGTGCGCCTTGTGCCTGGGCGCGCCTTGCGCCTGGGTGCTCCTTGCTCCTCGGTGTGCCTCGCGCCTCGGTGTGCCTTTAGCCTCAATGCAGATTGCATCTCGTTGCATATTACATCTCAAATAACTATAGACGAGCCTACCTCCAACGATGTTGTGTCGATATGACATGACCCGATTGACATCCCTAACTTAAACATATGAAAACCTTATAGAAATACGATTAAAGAGAGATTTAAGTATCTGATCATATTTGTTATGGATTGTTCAAGATATATCATGAGCATCATCAGGCACAACATCAAGATTAGTATCATATGGATCATCTTCATCATCATCAGCAATCAACTCCTCCGTTATCGTAGTGAATGCGGCTACAGTCACTGTCCCAGTCCCAGCTCCAGCATGATCATGGATGTTAAACCTCAAATCCTCCCAATCCTTCAAACAAGCCAAGGCCTCAATAATATATGGACGTAATCTCGATCTCCTATCCGATATCACATTAACTACAAAAGAAAAAGCAGACACCTATGCTACGCTGGACACCGGAGGAGTCAGTAGATCTCGTATCATCCTAGATAGTACGGGAAAGATGGACTCATATGATTTCTACCACTATAATATATCAAGATTCTTAGTATCAGAATGTGATAGGATTAAGCATTAATCAGTATCTAAGTACTAAGAAAGCTCGCTCCTATGTGATGGTCCACCCCTACGTTTCCCCCTCGCTAGCTGAATGAAAAAATCATCATCTCCGAACAAGGTATCAATGTCCGTAATCACAGTCTCACTACCACCACCACCATACATAGTATCGTAGTATGTGAACAGGTCAGTCAATTTCTCGTGAATGAACCCTTCAGGTGGCTCTTCCAGGTTCATGCACGAGGAAATGTAGGTCAAGGTGTTTTCTACCCCTTCCACCTTAACCCTAGGGTCCATCCATGCAACGAGGCAATAAAGAGATGGAATGGTGGACCAGTACTTCAAGTACTTGGTTTCCATCTTTACAACCATATGGCTAAGTGTCGGGTCAGCTTGATACTTCCTATACATGCTACTAATGTTTCATATGCACCAGAGTGCAATGCAAGTTGTGGGCGTATAGATCGACGAACACATGTTCCTCGGGTCATAAAAAATCCTCAGGAATTTCATAAATGAAATTCCTGAAGCACAGTCAGTGTCGTCAATAATAAGTTCGTCACTCTTACTATTGATGTAGTCGGATATCACGTGTTCGTATCCAACACATGATTCCTACATCAGGTACGTGTAATTCCAACGATGTCTCACATCTGATTGGAATTTCTTCTTCTTAAGATTCACAAACAAACAGAGACTACCAAACTCTTGTTGTCTGTGAGGAGTACGAATATATTTAGTATATTACGTATATTATCCAACACGGGGGAACACACCTTCATACCCGCTTGAACAATCAGGTTAATCACGTGACAAATGCATCAGACATGAAAGATCTCTCCTAATGGTGCGTCTCTAGTATTCCTAAAAAACATGTTGATCGCTACTCCATTATTAGATGCGTTATCGAATGTGACACTAAAATATTATTTTGAATTTTATATTCCCTAAAGATTTTCATCATACGCTAAAAAATGGCCGGGCCATCATGAGGATGAAGAATCTCAGAGAATCCTAAAATTTTTTTATTCATAGTCCAGTTAGAATCTATATTGTGGATGGTGAGACATACATAAGATGATTCATTGTGACTTGTCCATATATCGGACGTCACGGACACCACTCCACTATATGCCATAAATTTATTAATTATTTTTTGTTTTTCTAACTTATATATCTTTAGTATGTCATTCCTAGATGTGGACCTAGGAATCCTATGATAAGCAGGCTGAAAATATGTCTGCATGATGCGCACTACCCTTGGATCTTCTGAAAATCTGATCGGAAGACCCATCAATGTGATAAGTCTGGTCATGCCGTCCCTGCCCAACTCGCTGGAGTATATGAATGGAGTAAACTTTGAGACTGTACTCGATCCAGTGTCAAAAAATGTAGTGCCAAGTTGGGTTTGCCTAGGATCTAATGGACCATGTTTTTTGGTGCATAATTCGGCATGCCTCTTAAGGTGCCCACTCCCAAACGAACTCTTACATGTTAAAAGTCTCATACAATATCTGCACTGTGTCATTTCTTGTTCCTCACCCCTAACATTTTTTTGTTTTATTATATTAAAATGAGTCCAAATTGTAGAAGTCCTCCTAGTTTTTTGTTTTTTAGAAGTTTGGGTTGAGACGACTGAAGAAACCAAAGTTTCAGCAGCCTCAGACCTCTATGTAATATTTTCATTTTCTAAATTTAAATATGTTTCATTAGTATTTGTCATTTTTTAGGATTTTTGTTATTCAGAATAGTTATTTAGAGACTAAAAGACTAATTTTAATATTTTCTATTTTTGGTCTAGAGAGAGAAACTAGAGAAAGAAAGTTAAAAAAAAAACTTAAAATAAATTACCCTGTAAAAGCAGTGAGGTCAGTCACGTGCACGGTGCACCACAGTCAAGCTCAAAGTTCAAAACTCAAGTTGAGATTCCCGAAAATTCAAGCCAAATGTCGAAATCCCGAGTCCCGAGAGAGATGAGTAAAATTTTTGAGAGAGAAAATGAGAAAAAATGTGTTTATGAAAAACATAAATGTTAAAGAGAGGGGGGGTGGAATTTATAGATTAAGGAAAAATATTTTTTTTAAAGTAATTTTTTTTATAACTTTTTGAATTTTTTTTTAATTTTTAGGGGGCAGAATCATGAGGGCCGTTGGATTCTGCCCCATGGCCGTTGGAGGCGAGATCCAACGGCTGAAATTTAATTTTTTTATTAATTTTTTTTCCCTGGGGGGGGGGGGGGAAGCAAGGGGGTCGGGGTCGGGGGACACCCGTGCCGGTGTGCCGTGCCACAAACACCGAACGGTGCCGGATCAGGCATAGCACGGCACGGATCAAGCACGGGCCCGGGCATGGGATTTTTTCATGCCGGGCCAACCCAGGCACGGCCGAACCGTGCCGTGCCTCGTGCCGGACCGGGCCAGCTAGGCCCGGTTGATACCTATAAGCGGGAGCAGCAGCAATAGCACCAACTGAGGTATATACGTACAAATAAAGTTAGTAAAAATGTAACTATAATACTGCAGTATTTTATGTACATATATACTGAGTATATTTGTACTCAGTTTATATGTACACATTATACTACTATTTTTATTTACATATACTGTAGTAATATATGTACGAGTGAATTACTAGTATATATTTACATATATACTGCAGAATTATATATGTATTAAAAAATAACTTTTTTTAATTTGACTGAGTGGTTTAAATTTTTAAGATATGATACCGTATTGTTCCTTATACAAAACTTTTATAAGTGATGGGATTTTTCACTAAACATTACGTACTGTGACTCGGACAGCTTTGTCCTGGTAAAAAAATGATCGAATGAGTAGAGAGAGAGAAAGCAACGTCAATGAATGAATATATTATACTTTATGAATTGTCAGTTGATGCATTGATGAATAAGATGAAATAAAAATTGTTAATTTTTTATTTCAATTATGTAAAATATTGAATTAGAATAAGATATTAAATGATTTTATTTTTTATTTATTATAAATTATTTATAGTTTCAATTTTTATTTAATTTGTTATAAAAATATTAAATTATTTAATTAAAAAAATTTAAATTCTGAAATTAAAATAGCTAGGGAAAAATCTCTTGCTAAGTTAGCAAGAAAAAAATTCCTTGCTAAATTAGCAAGGAAAAAAATCTATTGCTAATTTAACTAGGGAAATATTAAATTTAGCGAGTGATTTTTGTTGTTAAATTTATTTAGATAGGGATTATATTCGTCGCTAAAATTTTTAGACTATTACTTTAGCTAGGGAAACATCCGTCGTTTTTTTCATTTAGCAATGGAAAATCTCATTTATCTTGCTAATTTAGTTAGGGAATTTGTCTTTTTTAGCCATGGATTTTTTTCGTCTCTAACTATTTAGCTAGGGATACTTTCCATTACTAAATTTTAGCAAAAAGCACTTTAGATAGGGAACTGATCTGTCGGTAATCTGTCGCTATATCTTGTTTAGCGACGGAAAATACCCATTTAGCTAGGGAACTATCCCTAAACTATATGGGATTTTTCTTGTAGTTACATGTTGGCCAAATTGTGTCAGCATTCCTATACATCTATACATGATCCATCCCATCCATCTCATGACATTTTTATTCAAAAGTTGCCTATAATAAAATATGTTTCAAACTCTAAAACACCATTTTTACCCTATACATCAACATTTCCAAAAAACATAAAAAATTTGCACCATCTTGCATGTATCTAGACCTAACATTTTAAATATTGGAACTATGTTTATATTGAAAGTTATTTGATTGTTGTGAACCATTGTTAAGTGTATTTTATTATTTCAAATATAAGTGAATTTGTAATGAGCTAAGTTTGAATTTAAAATTAATGTTCATGTGTCCTTTATTTTGTATAGTAGATGATTAGATACGTTGAGTTCATCTTACATGTAGAATATCAAATCTTCAGTTCTTGTAGATTATAAGCTTATTCTTCACAATCTAAATAAAGTTGGGCACGCTATTAACAAAATTATAACACAAGATTTTAGTAGATTTGTCTTGACTAATAAGAATGATAATTATGGTGTGATTATTTTATACTAATATGTAAAATAAAATGCTATATTATAATTTATTATTATAAATTTTATTACTCTTAATCTTCAAATGATTAATAATCACATATACATATTAATAGTTATTTTGATTCATAAAGAGTGAGATCTAAAAATAGATAAATAAAATCAGTGAGTTTGGATAACTTCATAACTTAATTGATGAATTATAATTATTGATGAAATTAATGTCCTATTAAATAGATTGATTAATACTACCTTGGAGATACTTATAAGTTTTGATATTATCAAATCCTACAAGTAAATCTTGATTTGACATATCAAATAAATTAAGTAAAATATCTCAAAGAAATAATAAGAGATTGATTAAATTAAATTGTTAATTTTTTAATTTAATCAAAATGAGTATATATAATCTTAACATAGAGAGTTTAATAAGTTTAAATAATAATAGATTTGAATTATTTCAAATACGTGAGAGAAAGTGTAATTATAAATATATAGTGAAGTGAATTATAATTAATAAAAATGGTACAACATAATTTACATTATGAGATAAAAATCTTATTTTAGCCAGAGTATTTTTTCTAGCCTTATCCAATGCAATAAAAATTAGTTTTAATATTATTATTAAATATTTCACTTGTTTGTTTAGATATTTACACACACACACACACAAAATAAAGATACTATTTAAATAATAATTTAAAGATAAAAAAATATCACATTACTTTTTTAAAGGTAATGTGATGGGTTTTTCTTTTTTTGTGTATTTTTTGGATTTACGCCAAGAAAGAAAGAATAAATTTACTTCTTATTCCCAGCAAGATTGCATAGCTAGGTGTTAGTATAATAGTATATTTAAAAATATTGTTACGTGATTTAAAGTTTTGGGGAGTTCTTTTTTAGTTGTAACCTCCCCCACATTTTATTGAAAAAAAACTTACAACATTCTTAAATGGGTAGTTTTTTTTTAAACCAATCTATTTTTTTTATATATAAAGAGGTATGAAGACAAAAAAAAAGAAGAAGTGAACAATGTAGGTTCAATTAGTATTTGGTGGTGTGCATAATACTGAAACAGAGAGTATCTGGGCTTGTTTTATCCTGGGGATGATGTTGCTATTCAACTGCATGCACAAAGGAGGCAGAGCCACGAATCATCTTAAAGAGAGCAACCTAATTCGTGACTCAAGCCATCATTCTCTATCAGTTAAAATTTGTTATTCCTTTTCGTTAGTATTGCAATTCCTGAGGTAATATCTTCAACACTAGGCATATGGGAGACGACTATGGGTCAATTGAAAAGAATCAATGATATGTCTTCGAAATTTATGCCTTAAAACTCATCTCTAAATGCAAACTATTCAATCCATGATCATTACCATGAGAAGGGATTCAAACCCTTGACATTAAAACACATCGAATATGGATTAAATTTCATAGTTATACATCCTGAACCTATAGTTTGTTATGCTTTAACGCATAAGATGGAGAGAGCATAGATAAGAGAAAAAATCTTATTGTTTTTCATTCAAAAAAAAAGACAATACAAACATAAGATTCACGAGAATAGATGAGAGATGGAGGGCTAAGAGCTTCTATTTTATTCAATGGATGGGAGTCTTGGGGCTCTCTGAAAAAAGTGAGAGGAATCCCTCTCTTCTTAGGTTAAATATCAAAAGTTTTGTTTTAGTTTGTCTTTTTTTTTCTGATTTTCTAGAGTGGTTTAGAATGTAGATTTTGGGATTTAGATTTTCCCAAAAACATAGTTTAATTTTATTTTCTGATAAAAAAAAATTAAAAAATTAAAATTTTCAAAAGAAAACATTTATTAAGCTAAAATATTAAAAATTAAACCTTGAGCTTCAAAATCAAAAATACATGCTTAGCTTGTTAAATTAGTTTTCATGAGTCAAAATTTAAAATGATTTTTCTTTATGAAATCCTCAAAATGAGTTTGTAAAAAAATTATCTTTAAAATATTTAAAACTTTTAAAAGATGATCCCTAGATATTTCCTTTGTTTCTTTATATTTTGCCTTGTTTTGTTGTTTTGTTTTTTTCCACCTCTTGTAACTTATGTTTTTGTTCTATTTCTTTTTTATTTCTCTTCTACTTCCTACGAGATATTTTTTTTTCTTATACATTTTATTTTAATTTTTACCATGATATTGATACGTGAATAAATTATATTCACATTTTGCATAGAATACATATATTATTTCTTCAAGCTTATCATTTCACGTAAGGCAAGTCAATATTTCATAATATTTTTTCATGCACAAGAAAAATTATATTCACCTGTTGTACCACTTGATTTCTTTAGAACACTTTTTCACTCGTACAATGCTTTTATTTCTTGACTCTTAACCTTGATATACATGATTTATACTGTAATTTTTTTGTATTATAGACCATTTTTTAAATTTACTAGTTTTTCATAAAAAATATTTTTTTGGTTTTAATATCATTTTCTAAACATTATTTCTTATAAGACTTGTAGGTGGGCAGAGAGACATCATGACTTCTTTGAAAAATACTAATTTTCAATATAGTTTTTCTCAATTATGAATTCTAATAGTATATTCTTTTATCAACATATGATTTTTGTCTACTTTCTATTATATTATTTCTTTTACTACTTTAGATAAAATATTCTCATTGATTCTTTGATAATTTTTGGTCGTAATAATCTTTTTGCTCCCTTTTCATCGCAAGACACTAAAGATCTCTATTTTCTTCCATGTGAGGCATCATATGAATTCATCCCAGTTAATTCCTAATAACTTTTATTACATATGCATTCGATCAAAATATTACTATTATCCCAAATATTCTTAAGAGACTATAATATAAGCTATGCACAAATCTTATGAATTTTAATTATTATTAATTTGACCATATGTCTTGAAAGGATAAGTGATCATGTTCATATTCAATCTATGACCCATAACATGTTGTAAATCTTGCTAAAAGCTATCTTAAATCTTGAATAGCTTTTAGGTATTAGTGAAGTGAGTATTTCATGTAATCTAACAATCTCTTAAACATTCAAATCCACAACATTTGTTTTACCAATTTTATTTTTTGATTGATAGAAAATGAGTTGGTTTTATCATCACCCATATTTTACATTTTTTAGCTATTCTTTTTGATATTCCAAACACAAAATCCATTAAATTTTTTTCAAATTTTCATTATAATATTATATCAATTTTAATTTATCAAATGACTCTTAGCATTCTACCTTTACTTGCTAACATATCGAATATCTTGGAAGAAATTTTGTAATATTCACTTCCATATCTAGCAATTAGTTCAAATTTTCCAAATCTATTCTTGTACTCCTTGGATGTGGCCAGTAGGGAGTCATACACACCTATTTTAATATCTCTTTCTAAATTGAAAGGTCATCTAACATGCATATTCCACTTTATAACATTGAATACTTTATTGTACTCATATGCTTAATGAGTTCTTCATCTTTAATTTGTCATGACTTAATTTTTTTTAGCAATATTATCTTCATAATTTAAGCAAATATTCTTGGAGTTTCAATCTTCCTACAAAACATTGTTAACTATTGGAATATATCATTAGTTTCAATGTTACCCAATATCAATAAATTCATGTCATTAAACTTGCATCAAATTTATTTTGAAAGCATCAACAACAAATATTATAATAAAATAAATCAATAATATTAATAACATCAAATATATTTGAGTGTAATCTAACTTATTTCCTTAAGTGTATTCTCGAAATCAATGCTTCTCACATTGAATAATATTGGAAGCCTCAAATATTATTATCATTGCATAATGTCAAAAATATATATTTGATTCATTGAATATATTCATTATTGATTAAATAAAATCAAACAATAATGAATCATTGAAGATATTCAATATTGATTAAATAAAACCAAATAACAATGAATCTCATTAGCTACACAATAAAAAATATCCAACATCATCAAAAAAATACGTATAATTGAAATTATATGAATTCTATTGAAAATGTAACACTCAAACAAGCTTTTAAAGTTGTTGAATGTCATTTAATACAATTAAAAATCAAATAATCACCATCATTGAATAATTTGAGAGAGATCAAATTATTATTAATTGTAATTTTGCAAGGTTACCTATTTAATGTGAAAATTTGAGTGACAATAAATCATGAATATTTAAAGCTAATATTTATTTAATTGTATATCTATTTCAAATTCAAACTTGTTTATTTGTTCATGCATATTATCTTTGATATTTATTTTTAAAATTACTCGATCTTGATCCACACATGATAACATGCATTTTCTTTGATATTTTTAAAATTACTATTTAAATTCGAGGTGTCAAACGGATTGGCTCGGCCATGCCCGGTTATAGGCTACCCAACTGGGCTGGCCCAAAAACCACCGGGTTCAGCTTGGGTTGGGTTCTACAAAACTCTAATATTTTTAAAAAATAGGATTTCGGCGGCGCGCCACAGTGCTGTCATGCGACTTCGTCCTTTCGTGGCTCGGTGAGACTTGCTTGTTGGGCGTCGGCTTGTAATGACCACATTCGATGCGTGATCACGCGTGCAGTGCCCATGTGCCTGGTACGGCACAATGGGCCGAGGCATAACACTGTAGCATAGAGTTTTGGGCCGCCCAGATCTGATTTACACCTCTAATTTAAATTTCAACAATATAAATTTTCAAAATTTTATTTTAAGATTGTATTCACAAAAATTAAGAACGACTTTTTTAACAAAAAAAAAAAAAAATGCTGGCGTCCGTGTCTCAATGAACGGGCTGAAAGTAGAGAGTCCGAAAGTGCGATTGAAGGATGGACGATTATGCAAGAGAAATGATGGACTTGAAAACACTTGTCACTCGAGTCCTAGAGAAGAAAGGCATTCTCGCTAAGATTCGGGTAAACAGACTGTAAATAGAATTTGTAGTCATGCCCTTTCGATTTCGAAAATTGATAACTTCTGGGATTAATGTGGGACAGAAAGTGCAAAATGACTGGTTTTCGTTAAATGCTGGTGTTTTTTTTTATGATTCAGCCTGGTTAGTGCTTTAGGTTCATCAAGTTCAAATGTTTTTCCAAAATTTGTGTTTTGTTGCGAACATGGACAGATTGTCTTCATGATTCCAGAATTGCAGCATGTTTTGTTGTGATTTTTGATTTGTCTTTCCATGTTTCCTCCAAATCTGGTTAGATAGTAATATTCAGTATAATACTCGTAATTGTGCCATTCTTGTAGAATGCAAGAGCCATGGTATTCAGCCCCTGAATGTTTTTTTTATGGTTTTATTATTTTTTTTTTTCAAAAGCTCATTGGTTGCATGTAGGCGGAACTCAGGGAAAGTGTCTTCGAGACAATTGAGGAGGAGGATAGGGTGATTGAAAAAGAAGAAGGTTTACCTCCTGCATTATTGGGTAGCTGAAATGATCGTGCAAAACAACTTCACACATCTACTTCAGGTTGATCTTCCAGATTGATTGGACTACATCCATACATCTTTGAATTTTTCTCTTGTTCTTGATGGTGCATGAATTTAGAGAATATATATTGGTCTCAAGATGATTGTGCTGCAGGATGACCAGTGCATTGTTTAGGAAAGTGAAAACATGTCAACATACGTGGTTTGCACAGAAAAGTTCAGGGAGACATTATACTTTAGTAGTTGGATTAATTTAACTGGGGCACCATGCTGTCTTATTTTATTTTTAGGTGAAACCTACAAAACACTCATAAAGGCTTCCGCAAGAAATGTATGTCTACTGAGAAACCTCAGCTCTACTAAGTTTGGTTTTTAAACTTTGCATTTCTAGCAAAATTTTGTAGATGTACTAAGTCTGTCTGGTTTGTCCATTTCCTCAAATTGAATGTTCTTAATAATATAGGCTTTTAATTTTTAATTACCTATAAAAAACCTTTTATTTCTTTCCATACATTTATAAAATTGGAACTTGATAAAATAAAACTCATGGAAGCATAAGAAAAGGCATTGCAATTCTTAATATATATAATTACAAGTGAAACCCTAAAATCCTATAAATAGGAAAATAAAAATAAAAGAGTAATTCATAGGTTGCTGGATGTTATTGTAATTCATAGTCTTTTTTTATTTTTTTATAATGGAAGAGAATATTCAATATGTGAGTTGTTTCAATCCAAGTGATAAATATTTAATCATCTCATATGTACTTATTATTCTATTTTATTGAGTTCCTATTGTTTTTTTTTTGTATTAGTATTCAATATGGTATCATAGTAAAAATCTTAAGGTGATCAAATTTTAGGATTTGCAAGGGTACAAAAATCCAAGAGAGAGGGCATATGTGCTGTATCATAATAGTGCTCTTTGCAGTTTGTGCTAGTGTATGCACATACAATTTGAAGGAGGTGCAAGGTTATTATGTGTTGCTATATGTTGCTATCTCACACTCATTGTGTGTAATGATGCTTTGAGGTGGTTGTCGCTTTGGAATCATTACATGGAAATATTGTGCCATGATTTGAGTGTTTGGTGTATCTTGATTTGGGCAATAGTTAGTGAAGGAGATCCCAAAACCCTAATTGCATGAATTTTGGGGGTGACAAAAATTTGTTGATCCTCAAATTTGATTAATTTAATATGTAAAAGGTTAAAATATTAGTTATTCTTTTAAGTTTAAGAATTAAGATTATTTGCAGTGAGTTACATGTGTCCTAAGATAGTTCTTTAATTAGAGAATTCTAGATCTCCTTGATTGTGTCAGATCATATTTTTTGATTTTTAGGCTAAAATTCTAAATTAGAATAAAATATT
The DNA here is from genome assembly GCA_029783825.1 of Sapria himalayana. NCBI lineage: Eukaryota > Viridiplantae > Streptophyta > Magnoliopsida > Malpighiales > Rafflesiaceae > Sapria > Sapria himalayana. Next base: position 126,667 of record JAREIK010001181.1, read on the forward strand.
AAATTTTTTAAATATTTAATTGGTTAATTATTATTTGTTATTTCATTAATCATAAAAAAAAATAAAAATATTAAATATAAAAATATTGAAAAAACAAAATAAAAAAATATGATATTCTAATAATGATATACTGCTTTCGTAATATGCATTCGTGTATCATGATTGTGATTAAAAATCGTATTTGATTTTACTAAAATAAAAAATTAAAAAAATTATTTTATTTCAATAATGAAAAAAAATAAAATATGATGAATGTTTAAATTAGAATAAAATAAAAAATAACAAAAATACAAATAATAAGTGTAATCCAATACATCAATAATATTTAAGTTATAATAAAATAATAAAATGATAAAAAATAAATAAGTACTAACACAATATGTTAGTATCAATTTCACATGAATTAAAAATTATTAATCAGTATTTGTAGCATAATAGTATGTATGTAGATATAATTTATTATCTTTATTAATGTATCTAAAGATATTACTAGTATTTTCAATGTTTTAGATCTTTATATCTCATGAATTATCATTCATCATTATTGTGTCGTATCCTAAATATTTAATTTTGATTTTTTTAGTTTTTTATACATGCAAGTATCTATATGATATTTGATCACAATATTGATCTCTTTTCTAAAATAATATTAGATGTCATAAAAAAAAATATGTTTCAATGTTATGCTAGATATTGAGGAGTTAGTAGATTATATGTCATCATAGATAGTATGAGATAGATAGATTTATATGATTTTTATTATAATAAAATATTCAAATTTTTATTGTCATTATGTGATAGGATAAAATAATAATTAGTATTAAAGTATCGAGATAGCTTATTCATATTTGATATATTATTTCATTATTTTTCCCTGGCTAATTAAATGAAGTTAATATATTCGAATATGATATTCGTGTTCGTACTCAAAGTTTGACTTTAAATAAGTTAGTTAATTTTTTATGAATAAATCATTTAGGTTGGTATACATAGTTTATGAATTTATGCACATATATATATATTATAATATTTGTTACTTTTTTTTAAAATCTCAATTCTAGGATTTATATAGGCAGCTAAATAATACAAAATTAAAATAGAAGATTAGTATTTTAAATAATTGGTTTATCTTAATAGTCATGATATTAAATGCATTATAACCTCTATATTACCAAATATGTTATTAATGTTTCATATGCATTTAAGTACAATGCAAGTAGTGAGAGTATATATAGATGAATATATGTTTGTTGTGTTATATAAAATCGTCTAGAATTTCATAAAAAAAATTTTTATATCATAGTATGAATTATTAATAATAAGCTTATTATTCTTATTATTGACATAATTAGATATTACATATTGATAGTCAGCACACAATTCTATCATAAGTTAGGTGTAAGTTCAGTAGTGTCTTATATTCATTTGAAATTTTTTTGGCTTGCTAATAAATAAAGATTGCTAAACATTTATTATTTTTTAGGTGTCATAAGGGTTTTTAGTAATTTTTTTAATATGAGAAAATAATTTTTATTTGTACTATTAGGTTAATTATATGATATATATACCTAATATGAAATATTTTATTTAATAGTTAATATTTAATAGTTCTAACAAATATATTATTAGCTACGTTATTATTAGATAAATTATCGTAGGTAATACTACATATTTGATCTTTAAATTCATATTCAATAAAAATTTGTGCTATATACTAATATATGATAAGATAATCATGAGTATGAAAAATCTCAAAAAATCATAAAATTTTTTTATTAAGTTTTTATTTTGAGTCTACATAGTGGGCTATAGGATACATAGGATTAATTGGCATGACTATTTTATATATCAAATATCATGAACATTACTCAATTATCTGTTTTAAATTTATTAATGATTAATTATTTTTTTTTGAACTTATAATATTTTAATATGTTCTTTCTGTGGATGTAGGAATCCTATGATAAATAGATTAGAAATAGCTGCATAATATTGATTATCTTAGGATGATTTTAAAATCTAATTGAAAGATGTATTATCTTAAAACTTATTTGACTATACCATTTCTTCCGAAATGATTGCAGTATATTAAGGGGGTTAATGGAGTTGAATTATATCTAATTGGAAAGATTTTACTTCTAAATTAAGCTTGTCTCTGATCTAATACATATGTTTTTTTGGTGTATTGATTGATATTTCTCTTAAGATGAATAGTCCCATACGTACTCTTACATATATATCTTTTGATAATGTATATATTGTATTGATTTTTTAATACTAATAAAATTTTTAGTTTTTATTATTTTAAAGTGTGTTTATACTATTGAAATTTGTTTAGTTTTTTATTTTTTAAGTGACAAATAAGTTTGAGTCGATATTATTAGAGAAAATATAATTTTAGTCTCAGATATTTTAGTAAGATTAGTATTATTTATATCTATGTTAATTTTATATTAATTATCATTAAATTTACTATGTAATATTTTTTAAATATTTGTATTTATTAAATAACTTATAAAACTAAAAAAATTAAAAACTCATAAATAATAAAAAATTCAAAAATAAATATATCATAATTAATTTGTTGTAAAATCTCCACTACTTCTAAAATCATACCTTGAGGTAAGTTGCACAACTATACAACCACTTGTGTTGTATGCGTAAGTATAAACCATAAGTTATAAGCATAAAATAAATGACAAAATAAAAAATTAATGTAAAAAATAACACTTTTTCAACGAAGAGAGGAGAACACCGAGGAGAGTGAGAGATGAGAGAAAATTTAGAATGAAAATTTTAAATTGTTTAATCTCTAGTTATAGATAAATAAAAATAATAAAAAAAATAATTTTTTTTTTTTGAAATTTATTTGGCTAGGAACATGGTTTCTATCAGATTTTACCCAGCAGCCATTGGATTGAATCCTACAGCTACAAATTTTTTAAAAAATATTTTTTTTAAAAGCTAGCAGCGACAGTGACAGGCTGTGACTATTGTTGTCGATGTTAGCTCCCATTGCATGAAAATGCAATGGGCAAGGTAGGGCAGGTTGTGCATTACAGCAGGGGTCAATGTTGTCTTATCATGTATGTGAAACTTAGCTTACATGGCTAATTTTTTTTAAAAATGTGATGTCTCGAGACCCACCTCTTCCTCGATCATAAGTCATTATGCTAGTGGACTATGCCACCTGGCCAAACACACATGTTGTGCTTGGCCTTACAAGAGGTATAGCTCACACCAACTTAGCATGTCATGAGTTTGTTCGGTCCTGTACAATTTAGGATTTTATATAGTTTTGAACCGTGTCATGCCAGATCTGCCATGTTGAATTGTATCATGCTGCTAGCTGTGCTTGGGCAGCCCGACCCAATTGACAACTCTAGGATAAAATTATTTTAAAGTCTATATGTATTATGTTAATTATGTGATATATATATATATATGTATATATATATCTAACATAAAAATAAAGTTATCATATTTTGCACATGCATGTGTGTGAAAGGCTAGATGACCTATGTCATGTGGAATGTGATAATGCACAATGACTCAACATAGTTCTGAAAGGCATGTCTAGGCTCAGTCACATGCGAAGTTCAACCATAGTGTCTTGCCTTGGTCGTGGTGATGCCCCATCATGCGGTACACGAAAAACAAATATGATACATGTTTTTTTTTGAGGTGCGAAGCTCTCCACAAGTGCATCTTTGTGTAGATAAGTGATCTTTTTCATATGGTGTCTAATCTTTTTGGGACATAAAACAATGTCGTTTTGTTTTTTTTTATTTTTTTTTAAAAACATATCCAAAATAATATCGTTTTGAATAGGTTTTAAGTTACTCATCCAAATGATGTTTTGGATAAGTGATTTAAAATAGTTTTAAAATGATGTTTTGCACAACTATAATCCAAAATGATGTTTTGGAATGTTAGATTATTCAAAAAAGGTTCTAGCATCCAACAAGACATCATTTTATACGAGAAAAAGCCAAAATAATATTGTTTTATTTGTAGAACCTAAATATTGATATTTTAAGCAGCAAAACCCTAGACTTTGCCAAGTTGGTGTTTCAACTTTTTTTTTGTTTAGTTTCAAGCCAAACAAAAGACTTACGCTATCAAATAGAGATGTCAAATAAGCCTTATCGTAGAGGTGTCAAATAGGCTGAGTGGCCTAGGCCCGGCCTGAATCCTAGAATGGCATGGTCCGGGATAGTGTTTGGGCATGTGCCTGGTGAACCCTTGGCACTATTCATGTCGTGCTGTGCCCTGGGTCTTAGGCCCACGTGTCGTGCCAGGCACGACTTGGGTGCTTGGCACATAGGCATGACATGAGCTACAATGTGCCGAGAGACACACGACGGCCAACGCAGGGACACCTGATGGATGATGGCTTGGCATGCCTGATGAGTGACCAACTATAATTTTCCTAATTTTATCTTAACCTAAAATAGGTTTGACCCAACTTGAACTAGCCCAAACTTGGGTTGTTTTTGTGCTGTGGGCCTTGCCGGGCGTGCTCTCCAGTGAACCATGCCATGCCAGGCACGACACGTGAGCTCGGTTTGGCTTGAAAAAATGACCTAACTCGTTTGACACCTATACCTTGTCGGCACGACACACTTATTTTTGCAAGGCATGGCTGTGCCGCCGTATTATGTCAGACATTGCACGGTATAATTCTAGTATCATGCTAAGCACAACATGAGAATCATCTAGGTGGCCTAGCAAGACATAGTGGCACGAATAAGTGCAGCATCATCTCAGACCATGCCATACCTTCCTTGCAGAATTTGTTGCATGAAAATGCAAGGGGTGGTCGACTTACTTGGCTGATTTTTTTTTAAATTATAATTTATAATCTATCATGTCAAGCGGTCATCTGATGGGATTTGACCCATGTCTTGGGTCTCCGAGTGGCCTGGGCACTAGGCTAGTGGACTATGCCTCTGGGCCAGGCCCACGGGTCATGCCTTGCCTGGCAAGAGGTATGGCCCATGCTTTGCTCGGCAAGAGGCATGGCTCGTGCTGGCCCAGCACGGTATAAATAGTGTCACGGGGAGGCATGGTCCATAACTAGGCATGGTTCTGGATTATGCCGTGTCGGGGCAAGCATGGTTGACACAGGCTGTGTTGTGGGCAGTGCCAGGGTAGCCTGGCTTGTCATACATCTTTAGATGATAATCATTATGAGGATTTGGAGAATGAATGAGGATTGGTTGTTGTGGACATATTTATTATTTTAATGTGTTTTATTTGAATAATTTATAAATTTGGATGAAAAAATGTGTTTGTATGTTGATATGTTGTTTGAATTTTTATATTTATAGGTATTATTTATGTATTTTTATTATTTTTATTTTTTTATTAATATTTAAATAATATTTGATGATAAATAATTGTTATATTTGATTATATTTTTTTAATAAAATAAATAAAATATGATGTGCCTTTAAATAAAAAAGCCCCTGCTTTAAGGCTCTTGGAGGCTTTTGTATCTTGGTGCACCTTGTACCTTTCACAACTATCTAACTTAGTAGTCATTGTGCCAATTCTACAAAAATATTTTTTTTTTTAAATTTATTAAAATGGTTTGGTTTGATATTGGTCCAAACATGACCTAATATTAATTTTAAATGAAAATAAAATGAGACACGTGTTACAGTGTCGAATTGGATTTTGGTCGGGTTTGGCTTGCTTAGTTTGTCTTGTCGAGTTGTGCTGTGATATGTTGGATGAAATTTGACATGCAAGCCTGTTGTTTTGGATTGACACGACATGAGTCGTGACATGGGTTGACTAGCACATATGCCATGAATATTTGAGAAATAAGTTAACTACCAGACTTATCTAGAAGCTTTCACATAGTCTTCTCACCAAAACCCTTATTAAAGGAGATATTCAAGATTCCTTCCTTGTGCGGCGTCAATTGATCCTTATTGATTTTTTAGCTATTATAACTTTTATAATTTTTTTTTCTATTACATACTCATAGTTTGTTTATTCATGAACTAATATATATATATATATATATATATATATATATCACAAGTAATTGCTCTTTTTACCATTTTAATTTATGTTCATTAAATATTGTTGTAGTGTAGCTAATATTCATCATTAGATAATTATTGAATATGATAATATATAATTTGATAATCTGTTTCTTTAATATATTTTGTTTATTTTTAATTATTTTTTATATTTTTTTTGAATTGATTATTCTGATAATTCAATTCTAATTTTATTTATTTTTTGTTGATATTTTTTTGAAAGATAGAAAGATTTTGATGAATACTTTCTTTGAGATTGAGAATTGGGAATAATTTTTCTTTTACAATAGGATTTACTAATGGATATTTGGGTGAATAACTTTGTTTGCACATTTTCAACTAAATTATTTATTTTTATCTTAGAGTTTAAGATGTGTTAGTCACGAAACTATATTAGAGTTTTTTATCTTATTTGTCATACTGACAGTGGTATGAGTATGAACTTATTTAATATGATACACTCAGACATATAATGATCTAGTTGAGATATAATTGAGAGAGTTTCATATAATTTATTATTTTTATCAATATGTATTTTTGATTTACATGAGTTTATTTTTTGTTCTAAATCATAATTTTTTTGTTATTTTAAAATATTTTGTAAAATGATACAAAATATTTAATAAAAATATTTAAAAAATAAAAAGTAATAATGTATTAGAATTTATATCAGATAATTTATGTACTTTTTATATAAATTATGATATTATATACTAAAATTTTTGTCATGACATATTCTCATAAAATGGATTGTAGAAGAGAAAAATATATATATAGTTGAGATAATTTAGATATATTTTTTCACAATAGTGTTTCAAAATATTTTTTGTGAGATACGATATTAATAATAAATTATCTTTTCAATTAAGTACTTTCGAGTTTAACATGCTTTCTCAAGTTTTTGAATATATAATTTTAGTTCATAATCACTCTTGATGGGATAATATGAAACATATGACCATGAAATTTGTTTTTCTTAGATACTTTAGTATCTAAAAGATATAAATATTATTTATTATAGTTTGATATGATATTAATGAGTATAAATGTTATTTTTTTTGAATATTATCTTTTTTTAGTAAGCCTAGTGGAAGTAAAATTCTATAAAATATTTTTGAATAGAGAGTTTCCTATTAATTATTTTTGGAGTTATTAGTTTATCTTATGATGATGCTCTTATAGAATTATTATATGTACTAATAAGCAAGGAAGCACATATACGTCACTGTACAGTCGTGTTCTCGTGTCCGACATGTAGACACGTGGACATGATACGGATACGTATTGGATAAGTGTCCGATATGCCACGTGGCATATCGTTGACTAATCAGTGTTCGATATGCCACGTGGTGTGTCAGAAAAACGCGTCGGAGATGTATCCGATGCGTTGTTATGAATCCGACGCATCGGAAATCTTTTGAGCAACGGGAGATTTCGAAATGGAAGCATGTCTTTGCTTCGGGATTTTTGAATCCCGAAGCAGGGGGGAGTAGTAATGGGAGGGGGGAGCAGTAATGGGAGGGTGGAGCAGTAATGGGAGGGTGGAGCAGTAATGGGAGGGGGGAGCAGTAATGGGAGGGGGGAGCAATAATGGGAGGGGGGAGCAATAATGGGAGGGGGGAGAAGTAACGGGAGGGAGGGGGGTTCATAGCAGTAAAATATGGGTTTTAATTAAAAATCCCCTATTTTTCTATTTTGAAACTTTTAAATTTATTATTTTAATTTTTAATTATTATTATTTATTTAATAAATATGCAAAATATAATAAATAAATAATTTTGATTTATGTAATATAATTTATTTTAATTTTATTTGTATGATTAATTATAATTATAAATATGTTTATCTAAATTATTATTTAATGATAATATTTGTATTTATTTTTTTTATTATACCGTATCCTAATCATATTTATATCCTAGTTTTTTTGAATTTATTATGTCCTCGTATCCTGCCGTATCGTATCTCCGTATCCGTATCCGTGTCCGTGCTTCTTAGCTAATAAGTACAAATAAAGTTGATTATAAAGAGGTTGAAATTTTCAAAGAAAATTTTTTTTCTCTAGTTTAAAGGATATAATTGTTCATGAGTCTATTCTAATTCAAGCTCATGATGAGTTGGAAATTAAAGACTTCATCTCAAAGAACTTAAAGTTTACACTAAAAAAATGAGATATATGCAACATGCTAAAAATAAAGATAGGTCTATTAAGGAGTCATATGATTTTACAACCAACCCAACTAATCTTGATATTTTAGTTTCTCTCTGTAAGGAACAAAATAATTATTCTTATCACTTGGTTTTATAAGTTCTGTCATAATTATATTTGTTTTTCTTTTATTTATTTTTATTATTTCTTTCGGTTTCGATAGTACTAGAATATTTACATATCTTTCAAAGGCAATATCTTATCCATGATGACACTATATCATGATGGAAGAGATAAATACTATTTACTCAATTTGGATATTTAGAATAATACCATGATATTCAGGTTGATATGTTATTGGGTGTATGTGAGTATTTGTTATGAAGACATATTTAAATGGAAAAGTAGATCACCTTACTCAAATGCATGTCTGGGAGAATATAAGAAATAAGTAACTATACTTATTATATAAGTGATATTTATTCTGATAACTTTTAGTTAAATTTTTTAAAGATTCTTCTGTATCTAGACAAATCATTTGTAATGTTAGTATCCAAAGATATGTCTATTCTTATATCAAATGGTGAGTTGGTTGATGCACATTCCAACACGGCAAGCTCCAATAAAATATCTAAAATATATCTAATTCGATAAAGAAAAATTATATCTCTTGAATAAATAATTTTAATACACAAAAAATATTTGAGATATTTCAAATTATTTTTATAAAATTTAATAAGAATAATTTTAGTTGAGATATATCTAACTAATTATTGTTGATAATAATTATATTATTAACATATACTACTAATATCACTTATTGCATTAATGATTTATATCAGAAAAAATAAGAATAATATGATACTTATTTTCTAAGACCAAAAATAGTAACTATTAAAAATAAATGCTGAACCATGATATTAGATATTGATTGAAGTTATAAAGAATTTTTCGTAACCTACAAAATATACATATTCCTAGTATAGTAAAATTTGATGGTTATGTAATTTTTTTTTCTATATCATAATGAAAAAATATATTTTTCATAACTAATTGATAATTAGTTCATATGTGAGAAATATCAATATAAAGCAAAAAATTGATCGTGTTTATCTTTGTTACAAAGAAAAAGCATCTTAATAATCTATATATAATTAGTTTATGCAAATTTTCTCGCTATTAACCTAACTCTAAGTTATTCAACTCTTCATTTAGGTCAAATTTTTATTTTATATATCCACTTGTATCTCACAACAGTCTTACATGTAGGCTTAGAAAGAATGTCTATTATACACCTTTATTTTTTCTCAGTACAAGCTTACATTATTAAGAAAAATTATTTAAATTTTGAATGACTTAGTGCTTTGAAAGAATAATTATTTTTCTAACTATCAAGAAATGACAAAAATATGAATATATAATATCAAAATAAGAATAATAAAGTATATATGATAGAGTAGAGACTATTGGGTAGAATAAATCAATTTTTTTTTTTGTAGAACAATCAGAAGTTCCAAGTCAATACTCTTAAATAAAATAGCTAGCATAACAAGATTACTTGATTGAGAAATGTTGTGTATGTATTTGTCTAATATACTCTTTTAGATTAGAATTATAGTTTTTGAACCTTAATATTCTCATGAGGAGGCTCATACCTTGTGTAATATGGGATACTTTCACTAGAAGTTACTTCCTCTCTCATACCGATCATTAACAAAACTATAGTTTGAAGAGGAACCAGCACATGTCTCACTATTCTTCTCTAGATTAATCGTAGTAGCAAAATCATATGAAAGAACAATATTTATTCACTATGTGAGTGGTAATAGCTAGACTTGATAGAGATCGTATCACTATAGTGTCTAATGATGTGTCTTCTTGGATTAAGTCTTAAAAAAGAATGTATCCTTAAAGAATATTGTATCCACATAGGTACTTCATAGTAATCATCATTATTTATGATAAGTAATATGCATATCACTTTTGAGTATTAAAATATATAAGAAAAATATATATGTGATGATGCATGATATTATATTTTTTGTACTAGAAAAAAGATATTAGATAAAATAAATACATCCAAATAATTTGGGTAGAAGATAAAACAACCTCTTTGCATACATAAGTTGGCATGAAGCATGATCTGAATGGGGGACAAAAGATGACTCGTGATTGTTCAAAAAATTACTAAATAATATTATTTTTCTTAAAACATATCTAGGAACATTTTAAATTAGTTAATGTATTTTGACTATTTCAATTAAATGCTTGTTATTCATTTCAACTATTTCATTCTATGTGTGAGTGTCAAAAGATGATATATGGTGAATCATCCATGCTCCCCAATGGGTCAGAATATGAATGTGAATTATATTATAAATTATTATTATTTTTTAATATTTTAATATTATATTCAAATTATATTTTAGTAATTAATAAAATTTTTTAAAAATAAAAAAATATTGATTTTTTTAAAATATAGATAAGATTATATATTATTTATAATTATTTAATATAATAAAATATTTTAAATTATCATATATGAATTGTGATAGTTCGACAAGGTTTTCAAATTTTTTAAATAAATCAGATAGAATAAGTATCTATTAACATCCTAATGAAGTTATATAAGATGCTTTAATATATTTTCCTAATTGACATATCCTATATATAATATAAGTGATACTTTAATATTCAATTCAATAACTTTTAATTTATCTAATAATTGATGTTTAATTTGAGAATACATAACAAGTATGTTAATATTAATGAAATATCTAGAGTGACTTATGAGAGTGGAGAAAAACATATATAGCTTATCTCATATAGTTCCCATAAAAGTCACCTGCATGGTTTGTCGATTATGCATAAAAATATCAAAAGAAAAAAAATATTATATTTTAATTGTTTAGTAATATAACTAATTAAAAATAAACTAAGATAATGCATATACAAAAAAACTCATGCCAAGAGAATATCTGATTTTGATATCGTCATGTCCTCTAATGTGTATAATGGTGCCATTGATTTAAAAAATATCAAATACTTATGATTCAACAAAAAAGAAATAAATTTTGATCACTTGTGACATAAATGTTGACTGATGACTCTATTCCTTAAGAGTTTGAAGTGAGTTGGAGTGAATAACAAGTTATAAAAATATTTTCAATAAAGTTGGTATAATAGCTTCAAAGAAATGAAATATGGAATATTCCTCATGAATAAGTGTAATGAGACAAGTATACACATAGATATAGCTTGAGTAGATTTGACAGTCTATTGTACAATCTTTACATCTTGACATGTTATTTATAAATCAAGATGCAAACTCTAATACACATGTTGAATATATCTCATCTCTCACAAAAAAAAAAATTTACTAGTAACTTATTTCTCTAAAAATTTATTTTACTCTCTCACTACTACAATGCAGAGAAGAAAATGTGATAGTTTGATTTATCATCCCAACTCTATTAGATTTGGGAGTAATTATAGGTGCCATGCTTATCCTTTTATACATTTACAAAAAAGCTTGGAGTATCCTCTCCTTGAGTATTTGTGTTCATAATAGTTTAATGCTCTCTTATTGAGTATTAATAAAGAATGTTGTGAATTTGATCACTAATTTCTTAAATGCAATTACACTCGTTTATGTAGGTATTATCTCATAAATCCTCTCATACAGTTGTGTCTATACTTCATAGTGGGTAATATCATTTTAATTAGTCAATTTATATATTAATAATTGAATAATATTATCATATAAATAAAATATTCTAAAAGAATATATCAAGGCTTAAAATATCAAATTTTGTTGTATGTTTGACAATAATTAAATTTGTTGGTCATGCTTGTATTAATTGATTATCACAAATAAATAAAAAGTTGTTTGTTGATCATCAACAATTTGTTTGAATAAATCCCATCTTAATTATCTTATAATTATTTAACATATATTTGACCAGAAATCAAACCCCAATGAAATCACTATATCAAATACGTGTCAACTGCCACCTTTGTTATCATTTTGATTACTTTAGTTTCTAGCCTGACTATAACTACTATCATACTTAGTTTAATAGTATATAAATAACTCAATCAATTTCTCGTGAACAAATCCTTTAGGTTGATGATTTTGGTTCATGTATGAGGATATGTATATCAAAATATTCTCTACTCCTTTCATCTTAACTCAGTACATGCAGACAGTCAGACAATAAATAGAAGGAATAATAGACTAGTACTTTAAGTACTTGGTTTTGATCTGAAGAGCTATGTCAATAAATATTAGGTCATCTTTAAACTTTTTAAACATGTCACTAATATTGCATGTGCACTTGAGTGCGATGCAAGTGGTGAGAGTGTAAACTAATGAACATATGTTTGTTATGTCATAAAAAATATTTAGAAATTTTATAAATAAAATTTTTGTATCCCAGTTTTTATTGTCAATAATAATTCTGTCACTCTCACTATTAAAATAATTTGATATCACGTATTCGTATCTAACACATAACTTCAACATAAGGTATGTGTAATTTTAATGGTATATTACATCTGATTACTTTCGACTTGTAGAAAAATAAAAACTACCAAATTTTTGTTGTCTACGTAGAGGTGTCAAACGTGCCGGGCCGGGCCGGTCTGGCCCATTTTTTTCAGGCTCTACTGTGCTTTCGTGTCGGGCTAGACACGGTTTTGTGGGGGTTCAACTCGGCACGGTCCCGTGGCACGATTTAAAAAAAGATTAGGGTTTCGGCATGCCCAGTCGTGCTGAACCCTAATTTTAAAAAAAATTAGGAATTGGGCGCACCCGAATTTAAAATTGATTTCGTGCCCGTAACCCTAATTTAGGGTTTCAGCGCCCCCGTAACCCTAATTTAAAAAAAATTAATTTCGGCACGATACCATGCTGGGACAGGCACGACACGGGGATCGGTTGGCCTCGGCGCGACACTGCACGATTGTGCCATGGTTCTGCATGCCACGAGCTCGGGCACATGAAATTTCTATGCCGGGCCTAACCTGGCATGGCCGAACCGTGCCGTGCCTCGTGCCGGGATGGGCTGGCCCGGCCCAGTTGACACCTCTATGTCTACGTGGTGTCCGGAGAAATTATAGTGAGTCACATGTTTTTTATAAAGCGGGGGAGATAACTTTCATCCCCGCTTATACTATGAGGTTAATGATGTAACACATACATCTAACATAAAAAATCTTTCCTAATGACTCGTCTTTAAATAGTCATAACAAACATGGTAATTACTATTTTATTATTAGATTTATTATTAAATATGATATTATATATTTTATTTTGAATATTATATTCTTTAAAAATTCTTTTTATGCATTCATATATGATCGGGCCATCATGAAGATGAAAAATCCTTGAAAATCCTAATATTTTTTTATTTAGCATCCATTTAGAATTTATATGGTGGGTGGTGAGACATGCATAAAATTCATCATCCATATTAGTCCAGATATTGGATGTCATGGATACTCCATGACATCCATTATTTTATTTAGTATGTTGAAAAATCTCATGAAGATGGAGAATCACTATTATATTATCTTACTTTATTAATTATTTTTTTTAACTTGTAGTATTTTAGTATGTCGTTCCTAGATGTGAACCTAGAAATTCTATGATATTTAGGTTGAAAATATGTCTGCATGATATTGTTTATCCTTGGATCATTTAAAAATTTAATCGAAATATTTATCGTGGTGATCTATTTGGCTATGTTTTCTCTTTCTAATTCATTGTAGTATACGAAAGGGGTCAACATAGATACTAAACTACTTCTTACCTCAAAGTGTTCACCACTCAGTTGAGTTTGTTTATGATCGAATGTATCATGTTTTTTGGTGCATATTCGACATGTCTTTTAATTTGTCTAGTTTCACATATATTTTTACAGGCTAATATTTTTTTATAATATTTGTATAGTATTAAAGTGAGTCCAGGTAATTAACACTTCTAACATCTTTATTTTGTATAATATTAAAATGAGTTCAGGTAATTTATTTTTTTTAGTTTAAATGTTTGGGTTGAAATCATGAGAGAAAATAATATTTTGATGGCCTTAGACTTTTTCGTAGGGTTAACTATATTAAAATTATTTAATTTTACGTTAATGTTAATTTTATTCTCGTCATTAAATTTAATATTTATCATTTTTAATTTTTATTAGTTTGTTAATTATATTCTAAATTATATTTTTTAAATTAACTATTATTTTATATTAAATTATTAATAAAAATAAAAAACAAAATAAAATTTAAAAATAATACTTATAAAGCATAAACCCATTTGCTTGACTTGGTTGTTTATGGAATGTTGATGTGTGATGTTTGATATCCAATGTCCACATCACAGTCTATACTCGAGTCTCGAGAGGAGAGAAATTGAGAGACGAGATAAGAGAGAGGAGGATAGAGATTAGGAATGAGAGAGAAAGATATATATAGATTTTAAATTAAAAAAAATAATTTATATTAAAAAATTAGGCAGAAACTCGACAACCATTGGATTTTTGCAGGTAGCCATTGAGGGTGCGTCTAATGGCTGGCAGGCGTGAGATTTTTTAATTTTTTTTATTGTTGCTGATGCTTCTAGACAGTTTGACTTCTGATTCTTGGCTTTTGGTCGAGGCATCGGGTGGAGGCTCGGCGGGTGCCATGGGTCATACTATGACTCATGGGCATCGGGTGCAGTCCAATCGGATCGTGCATGAATTCAGGTTGAGTTCTGGGGCATAGTTCGGGTCTTGTTGAAGAACCATGCCTTTGGGCCAGATCACTGGGTCGTGCCTGGTTCGACATGTGACCCGAGATGCCTTGGCACAACAAGACATGAACCATGCCTCGAGGCATCCCAGCCCAGGCCCATGCATGGTTTTGGATCGTGCTGTGCCTAGCAAGACATTGCTTAATCGGGTCGTGTCTCATGTCGGGCCCGAGCTACCCGACCCACTTGATACTTTAGTCATATAATAAGATATATTATTTTTAATTTGATGTTTCAAACGCAAATGATCCACATATGAATTATTTTATTTTTATGTTGAAAATTAAAGATGAAGCAATTATTATTATTATTTATGTTCTAACATCAAATTATCCAACTAATATTTTTACCAAAGCCTTAAAATGACATCAACTCATTATTTTCTCAAGGTTTAGTGCTCTAAATATTTATACACTAACTTGAGTATGAATGTTATGGTTTATCACTATATTATTTTTTTTATTTATGTTTTATAGATGAGAACATCTTGCATGTGAGCTATTCCAATCTAAATCTAGAGTTGTATATTCATGATTCCTATTGTAAATTTATATTTGATTATTGTGTTTGAAGTTTTATGATTTAGTTTTTCTGCACTATATATATTGATAGGATTAGGATTTCCTACATGCAAGGTTCTCTCTTCCTATCAAAGAAAAAATAATAAATAAATAAAAATAAATCTCAACTAAGATAAATGATGATAAATTGAATCTCTATAGTCTTACATCTGAAAGTTTTTTTATATCATATATATATATATATATATATATATATATATATATAATTTAAACTTTTAACGTAGGGTATGATAAATATTTATATCTTGATAATCTTACCTTTGAAATTTAGAGAGATTATTTTTGTTGATTCTCAAACTTGAGACTCAACTCTCCTAGAATACACTTGCTATCTTATAAAAATATAATCTCTGATATATAAATGCAACTTGACTTTATTGATGATCAATCATCTAGGTATTTTAATTCCATAAGTATTTTTAATTTTAAAGTTATGATGAGATTCAATATTTTTGTGTTTGTGTAATCGCACATAAATGATGATATTCATATGATTTTTTAATATTTAATTATCATAAAAATGATATAAAAAATGTATTAAGAAAATTGTTATGATACTCTATTTTCTTTTAGTGGATGTTGTACTCAATGTACAAGGTTCTCACATTAGAGTACTATCTAAGAGAGATTAATATTTTAAGAGTCTTATTCTTGAAAGTTAGATAGACTGTAATTAGTCGACTCAAATTTGAGGTTTATTGTCATTGGATGAAAATACTTGACTTTACACCAATGCATGTTTTTCAATAAATACATGTAATATGTTAATACAATGATTTTTCATGTGATCAATCATTCAAATATTATTTTTGTCCAGATATATTTAATTTTGAAGTTTTTATTAAATTTAGTATGTTGGTAGTTGTGTAATCACAATAGTTAATATTTTTATAATAATAAATTAAATAAAATTTAAAATAACATAATTTAGATTAAATGGTTTATTAAATTATTGTTTAATTATGAATATAGTTTAAGACATTAATATGTAATTATATTATGCCCAGACGATGCAACACAAGTGTAGTGCACATAGGGTAAATGGGCCAAGTAGCATGACTGAAAAAATTGGAACTAGCATGACACGACTTAGGTATGACACATGAAATTCATGAGTCACACATTTAGTTTTTAGAAAATGATTGTGTCGGGTTGTGTCGGATGTGTGCTTCATCCAACTTGACCCATGATCTTTTGATGCAATGCTTGTGGTAGTCGTCGCTGTCAACATCAATAACAGTGATACATTGACCAATTGAATAGAATCAAATCATTGTATTTTGTTCAATAGTCTCAATTGGAAAATTATTGTAATTTTTTTTGTAAATTGAGAAAACTTTATACAAATTTAATCTCTCCATATTAATGCTATCCTTTTTGGTTCTTTAATTCTTTTTTCATTTTAATTTGATTCCTCAATTGTAATTATTAATTATTGTAATGTAATTTTTTTTATAAATTTATATTTTATTTAGAGGTGTCAAATAGGCGGTGCCATGCCGGCATGACCTATTTTTGGTGGCCCAGTTGGTCTAACCAGCCATGCCGTGCCGTGCCTGGCACTAAACCTCTTGATTAATGCTGGCCTAACATGGCTCAGTTGGCTTGGTTTTAGGCAAATTTGGGTCTAGTCATGCCCGGTCGTGCCGGGCTTTGTTGGGTAATGCTTGGTTGTGCCTAGAGGCTGGCCACTACCCACTGCTAGCCTGGTCGATCGTCGACCATTCATTGGTTTATGATTTTAATTTTTAAATATTAAGTTTGTAAGTTAAAAATTTGAAGTTATCTTTTATTATTTTATGAGTTAGACTTATCGTTACATCATTATTTCAATAATTCAAATAAATCTCAAATTATAATAAAATAAAATTATTAATAAAAATTTTAATAAAGAAAAAAAATCAATCATTTATCCAACCAAAAATAAAATAATACAAGTACTCAAGTCTACATCATAATATTACCCATCATAATTAAGTTCATTTTCAATGTCAATTGATATAAGTATGCAACTAATTATCATCACTTAAGAATTTGATGGTATCACTACTGGTGAACTCAACATCCTCAAAGTCCCACATATTATTATCTGTCAGTAATTTGTTTGCTATTTTCTAGTCCGATTCTGAATTTTATATCTCGTATCATTCCAAACCTTCATCTATACTAGTCTATTAACAAAAATTGGCCTTAGTCTCGATCTCTTTATCCGAAATGATATTGACTATAACAGAAAAAGAAAACTCCAATGCTATGCTTGACACTAAAGGAGTAATATATCTCATGTAATATTCGACAACATGAGATATGTGGACTTATATGATTTTTATCATTGTAAAATATAAAGGTTCTTTTTATCGTTATGTTATAAGATCGAACAGTAATTAGTATCTAAGTACTTAGATAGCTTATTCCTATTTAATAGTCCATCCATTCGTTATCTCCTCCCTAATTGAATAGAGAAGTCATTGTCTTCGAATACAATATTAATGTTTGTACTCAAAGTTAGACTATGATTACTATTATACCAAGTGTCATAGTATGTAAATAATTTAGTTAAATTTGTTGAATGATCTCTTCATGTTGGTATTGTTGGTTTATGCATGTATATGTATGTTAAAATATTTTATACCCATTTCATATTAATCATAAGATCCATGCAGACAGTTAGATAATAAAGAGATGAAACGATGAACCAATACTTTAATATTTAGTTTTCATCTTACATCTATGTCATTAAATATAGGATTATCTCTAAATTTTTTGGACATACTATTAATATTGCATATGTACTTGAATGCATTGTAAGTGATTGGAGTGTAGATAGATGCATACATGTTTGTCACATCTTAAAATTTTCTAAGGAATTTTATAAATGAAAATATTGTATCACAATTTCTGGCATCAATAATAAGTTCGTCATTCTTATTATTGATATAGTCGAATATCACATGTTTGTATCCAATACATGATTCTAATATTAGGTAAATATAATTTCAATAGTATCTCTTATCTATTTGGAATTTCTTTTTTTTTTAGATTCATTGACAAACATAGACTACCAAACTCTTGTTGTTTGTAAGGCATTCGAAGATATTTTAGTGAGTTACATATTATTTCTAATGTGAGAGAAACAATTTTTATTTTTGCTTGTACTATCATATTAATAATATGACACTTGCATCTAACATTACAAATTTTTCTTAATGGTCTATTTCTAATATTCCTAATAAATATGTTAATGACTACTTCATTATTATATGTATTATCAAATATGATACTAAATATTTTTTTTTGAATATGATAAAATCTAAAGATTTTTTTCATGCACTCATATATGGCAGGATCATTGTGAGAATGAAGAGTCTCTGAAAACCCTAAAATTTTTTAAGTATTCATTTATAATCTACATAGTAGGCAGTGAGACATGTACAAAATATATCGTCGTGACTAATTTAGATATCGGATGTCATAGACACTATGCTATCATATTACCTAAATTTATTAGTTATTTATTTTTCTAACGTATAATATTTTAGTATTCTATTTTTACATGTGGACCTAGGAATCATACAATATACAGACTAAAAATAGGTCTGCATGATACTGACTATCATAAGATCATTTGAAAATATAATTGTAAGATTAATTGCGGTGGTAGTTTGACCATATCTTCAATCCCTAATTTTTTGCAGTATATGAAGAATATCATTAAAGAAGTTGTATTAGATCAAGTCTTAAAGATCTAACTGTTTAGTTGGATTTGTCTAGGATATAATGTATCATATTTTTTGGTACAATGATTGGCATATTTTTTTAGGTGCCCATTCTCACAAATACTTGTATCTGTATATATTTTTTTAATATTATTTATATTATATTGATTCTTCATCTATATCCCTAGTATTTTTATTTTATATTATATTAAAGTAAGTCTAAATTATAGATGTTCTAGTTTTTTTTGTTTTTTATATGTTTGAATTTGAGTCGAGGCCATGAAAGATAACATAATTTCAGCATCGGGCCTTTCCATAATGTTACACATTATTATTAATATTATCTATATCTACATCAATATTAATTTTTGTTATTATTAAATTTATTATTAGTCATTTTTATTTTTTTAGTTTATATTCTAAGTTAATAATTAAATTATATTAAAAAAATTAAATAAAAATTAATTTTTGATTTATGGAGAGGAGAGAGAGAGAAAAAGCGGTAGCTCGTACATGGTATATTTGGTAATGAAATTGAAATACAACCAGCACCCAAATTTCCCATATACGTCCATGTTTTTAAAGCTTAAAAAATATTCTAAATATAATACTAAAAAAATTCAGCTTTAGAAAGAGAGAGAACCAATATCAAGAGGAGAAAGTGAAAAATGAGAGAGGGAGGAATTGAGAGATTTGCATGTATTAATAATAATAGTATTGCAGAAAGAGAAGAGTAATATTGAGAATCTATTGGAACCAATCAAGAAGACTTGGAATGAGAAAAGAGTGAGCATTTGCAGTGATGGATGGTCAAATGCTCAAAGAAGATCACTTATTAACATCATCACAATCTCAGAAAGTGAATTAACATTTTTGAAAGCAATAAACTATGAAGGGGAGACTAAAGACATATTTTATAGCTGATTTGTTGATTAACAGTATACAAGAAATTGGTCCTCAAAAAGTAGTTCAAGTTATATATAATAATGTTGCAGCTTGCAAAGAAGCAGGACACATTGTGAAAGCAAAGTTATGGTAATCTTTTGGACCTCGTGTGTGGCTCATACTCTCAATTTTGCTTTGAATAATATTTGTGTTCCAACAACACACTCAAGATATGATGATGTGATGAAACAATGTGGTTTGATCACTCAAGTTTCAAGTGATATATTTTTCATCAATAATTTCATTATGAATCATACAATGAGATTGTCGATTTTTAATAATTATTGCAAGTTGAAGTTACATTTACTTTCTGATATAGGTTTTGCTTCAAATATTATTATGCTTTAACGATTTAAGATAATAAAAAGATGTCTGGAGTAATTGTAATAAGTGAAGAATTAGAAATGTATAAAAAAGTTAATTTAGTGAAAGATAAAGAAATAAAGGATAAAATTCTAAATGAAGTTTTTTGGATAGATGTGGATTATATCATCGGTTTTATAATTCCTATTTATGAGATGCTTTGATTAGCTGACACAAACAAACATTGCTTTCATAAGAAAGGTGATAAAAGCCCCACAAAAAATTTAAGGTATAATTTTGATTTATTAGTCAAATATTAAAGTTCTAATTGAAAGTTTTAAATTTTTAATTATGTTTGAACTTATATGAATTATTGTATAATTTTATTTGTAGATTTTTTGATATTGTGAATGAAATTTTGGTGGAAAAATGGAATAAAAGCCACACAATATTACATTTCTTAGTTCATTCTTTTATTCTAAGGTAATCTTAAGAATTTAAATTATAGACATTGATAATTTAAATATAAATAATATTTTATGATGTTATAACTCAGCTTGTAAGTATTATATAGTCAACAATGACTTGATGAGTCTTATGATCATGTTCCACCACATCGTGATTTAGAAATAGTAAGAGAAAAAAAATGTTTTGAGAGATATTTTTTTAATAATGGTGAAAGGAGACAAGTAAATAACGTGTATGTTATGTTTTCAATATTTTGGAAGATTTTTCTTATAGTGATATTATCAATGATAGGTGGTACGAGTCCCATAAAATGGTGGGTTGTTCATGGAGTTTCTGTCCCAATGATTCAATCAATAGCATTAAAATTGCTAGAACAACATTGTTCATTCTCATGTTGTGAAAGAAATTGGAGCACATATAAATTTATTTATTCCATGAAGAGAAACAAGTTGACACTACATTTAGTTGAAGACTTGGTTTATATTCATAACAATCTCCGATATATGTCAAGGAGATCTTCTAACTATAATGAAGGCGAATCTAAAATGTTAGACATTGAAAGTGAGAGTAATGACTCAATGAATATTGAGAATACTGAAATTTTTGTGATTGCAGATCTTTCTTTTGATAAACATGAACTAGAAGTTATTTTATTTGATTCAGAAAGAAATGTTAATTTTTTATTTTAATATTTCTTATGTTTGTGTTTGAATATTTGTAAAATAATCTGTGAGCATTTTTGTGTTTATCAAAATTATTTTTTTAGGATAATATTTGTATTTATTTTATTTTATTATGTCGTATTTTAGTTGTTTCTATATTTTAGTTTTTTGTAATTTATCGTATTCGCTTATCTTATCGTATTCCCATATCCTGTCGTATCGTATTTCCGTATCCATACTTTATAGGGATTAACAATAATATACTAAATTATTTGGATGTCTTAGTAAAATGTCATTGATCTTTGAATTAATAGACCTAATTTCAATAAGTGACTAATATATTAGAGCTAACAAGTGATTGATATCATAATTCTGTACTTTGTTTGTATTAGAGCCTAGCTAGAATATGAGTATGTCTTTACCTGACTATGTTTTTGATTTCCAAAGGAAATCTCACATCCTGGATAAGATAATCTTCAAGATAATATATCTTTTTATATATTTTAGGAATCATGAAAATTTCATTTATATGTTTCTTAAAGTATTTAGGAAATTACTTGGTACACTATCATCATAAGTAATATTTGGTCTTATTATCATATAGTTTAAATTTTAATGATTCTCTTGTATTTGGAGGATTCAATTGAGGAGCTAGTACTTGTGTATAAGTTTATGCTAAGATTAAATGGTGAGTCATTTGGCGTGCATCCACCATTATCAATATTAGATAAGATATCTATTACATATTTTTCATTAGAAAGAAAAATTATTTCATATGAGTATGCAATCTTAATGCCCATGAAATACTTAATATATTCTAAATTTTTTTTTTCGAAATTTAGTCTATAAAAATAATTTTAATTGAGATATATCTAACTAATATCTCTTATAATTAAATATCATTTACATATAATATTAACTTCACATGCTATTCTCTGATTTATGTTGATACAATGATGAATAATGTGACACACATCTCCTAAAGTCATAAGTGGTAGGTGTAAAGAGAACTTGTTGAGCGATATCCTAGGAGATTGCTTGAGACCTTAAAGAGTTTTTTGTTGTCTGCACACTATACCTAATTACGTGCAATTACCATGTAGTAAAATCTGATGACTAATGGATAAATACCTCTACCTCATGAACATTGTGAAATAATTTATTCCTAATACTATTTGGTATATGGTTTACTTGTGAGAAGCAACAAGAAAAAACAACATGATAGTGACAATCTTGGCCATGAGAGAAGACAACAATCTGATTATGCAATCTTAATACATAAGAAATACGTAAGATGTTTTAAAATTTTCATTTGAAATTAGGTCTATTAAAAAAAACTTCAATTAAATTATGTCTAACTAATAATCTTATATAATTAGAATATCATTAACATATAATATTAACATCACATGTTGCTTATTGATCTACATTGATAGAAATAAGAATAATATGACACATATCTTTTAATAATGTAAGTGATAAGTGTTGAAGAAAACTTGTTGAATGACATCTTATGAGATTGCTTTAGATCATAAATCCTTTCAATGTCTACACACTATGCATGAACTTCTTGGGATAGTAAAATTCGATGACTATTGCATAAATATTTCTTTATTAAGATTATCATGAAGAAATATATTTCTCACAAATAATTTGTATATGATTCACTTGTGAGTACAACAAAGAATATCAAGGATTATATCCAATTCATTTAATCTACACTACAAGTCTATGCAAACTCATTGATTATCAATCTAGCCAATCTTCTCTTTAGATTTAGTTTTCATCGTGTACACCAACTTGCATCTCATAGTAGACCTACCTGAATGTCTCAGAATGATCTCATATATGATTGGAATTGATTATATTCAATTCATTTAACATAGTCTTTCACAATTCTAGATAACTAAATATTTCATAAAAAATATCAAGGATCATACAATTATTAAAAGCAGATAAAAAACTTAATATGTAGTATTGAAATAATAGTAAAAGAGTATCTATGACAATAAGCGTTAGGTAGAATACATTCTTGATATTTTTTGCATAGTAATTAGATGGGCCAAGTGACTTCCCTCAACCAAGTCAATTGACATGGAAATTGACAGGTCAATCCCGATGAGATCATCAATATATTTATCTAGTATATACTTTTAGGTTAGGATTATTAAATCTTCCAACATCTATCTTTTTTTTTTGGGGATACTTATCTTTCGTTTCATGTGTGACACTCTCACTTGATTCTTTTTCATAGTATATATCTCCATGAGATGTTCTTATAATTTTCTTAAAATTTGTTGTTCTAGTAGTAGCAAGTGCAAGTGTAGAGTTAGCTATCATTCTATGAGGAGTAATAATTAGATAAAGAAATTATCATATGTTGATGTTCAAAGGCATTTCTATTGGATTAATTTTTTTTAAAAAGGCTTGCCCTTAAAAATATCATATTTATACTTGTAATGATTTTCTTGTTTTTTGGTGAGTAACATATAAATGTACTCTGTTCACTAGTGTACCTAAGGAACGTGTGACACTATATCTTAAAATAAATCAAGAACAAAATAAATATACTCAAAAATCTTCTGTGGAAGATGACAATCTATTTTTTTGAAATGAAAGTTAATATGAGATATGACTTGAGAGGACATAAAATGATATTTGGGTGATAATGAATTAATAATTAATACTATTTATTTGTAAAAATACTTAGAAATATTTCTATGTAATATAAGTATCATAATTGTCTCAATTAAATATTGATTTTTTATCTAAGTTATCCCATTTTATATATAAGTATCAATTCAAAATACCTAATGAATTATCACATGCTCCAAATGAGAAATGAATTCAAAAATATTATTATTTCAGTTTATTTTAATATTATAATAAACTTGTATTTTTATTATTTAATAAAATTTTATAAATATAATAAAATTTAAATTTTTTTTAAATTAATAATCATGTATGTATAATATAATCATTAACAAACATAATAAAATATCTTAGACTATTAAGTGTGATTATTTTAAGTTTACAAATATTTAAATAAATTAGATAGAAAAATATTTAGTATACTTTCTTAACTGATATGTCACTAAATTAATAGAAGTAATCATTTTGGTTGATTACTAGAGATTGTAATACAATCACAAATAAATATAAAAAATTAGAAGGAAAAAATCTTGTCTTTAGAACTTTGGAAGATTTTAATAAATGTATACTTGATTGTGGATTAATGGATGTATGTTATGAGGGAACTAAGTTTAAATGTACAACAAGGAATATTTGTGCATGATTTGATAGATGATTTATAAATTTAATGAAACCAAGTTTTCCATTACATAAATATTAGCCATTTGAATTGAATTGGTTCATGTCATTCATCTTTATTGATGTAATGGAGAAATGATATAGTTATAAAAAAATAATATTTAAATTCGAAGGGTTTTTTGAGATGTATTTCACAATATAAAAGTCGGAGGACTTGGTGTCTAAGGTAGAATAAAAAGTTGAAGGACAAGTGAATAGTGAAAAAATTAAAAATCTTAGAGAAGTAAGAAAAAACTAAGATGAAGTTTTACTAATTTAAGAGATTTATTGGAAGCAAAAGCATACAATTAAATTGCTTAAAGAAGGGCTTGAAAATATGAAATATTTGTATTTCTTAGTTAAGAATTGAAGAACCACACTCATATAAACAGTATAAAAGAGGAAGAAGATATATAGTTAGAAAAAGCTGAAGATAATAAAAAATTAGGAATTAAATATTTTTAAAAAATGTTAGCAAAGTTAGAAATGCTAAGTCATAATTTGGATTGTATGTCTTGTCAAAAGTCAGAGAGTGATAACTATGATCTATGTAGGCTTCTAACAAAAGAGGAAGTAAAGATTGCCAACTTTTCCATTAACTTGAACAGAATGCTGGGAACTTAAGAGTTCTCAGTTGTATTTTATAAAATATTCTAAGATATTATTAAGAGAAATGGTTGTGAAGCATGCCTTGAGTTTTTTAAAGAATAAAATTTGATCAAGTCTTTCATGAGTATATTAATTATCTTAATACTTAAAAAATATAATCCAAAGAACTAAACAAAATTTAGGTTAATTAGCTTTTGTAACGTGTCTTATAAGGTTATTGCTAAAATCTTCTAAAGTAGAATTATAAAATATTTGAACAAGTGTATTTTTGAAAATTAAGTTGAGTTTATTTTGATTCAAAATATATTTAATACCATTCTTTTAGCTTAAGCACTTAAATAATTTAAATTTAAAGGATAATAGTTGAGAAAATATTTTTATTAAGCTTGACATGATAAAATATAACAGGGTGAATTATATATTTTTAAATAAAACTTCTTAAAAATTTTAGCTTTTGGAGCTAGTGGAACTATATCATGGAGAGGTATATATCCCACAACTGGTTCTTTGTACTAATTAATGGGGAAATATCAAGTTTTTTCTATTCTAGTCTAGGACTAAGACAAGGTGTACGAAGAATATCTAGATGTGAAATACATGATGAAAAGCCAAGTAGTAGTGAGACACTTAGGCTGTGTTTGTTTTTTCGGCTTAATGCTGAAATCAAATCACTTTCAGCATTAATCCAAAATGCTGAAAGTAAAAAAAAAAATGCTAAAAGCATTAAAGAAATTTTTTTTTTGGCCTCTTCTATTTAGAAATAGCCATTCGAAAATGCTGGATCGAAAAATATTTAATCTAGCATTTTTTAACTTCTCGTTCGAAAATGAAATTCTTAATAAAAATAAAATGTTAAAAAAAAGTTCTATTAAGCATTAAGTAAAAAAAACAAATGCTTCTTTAGTCTTTGTTGACGATATATTCATTTTTATAAATGGAAAAACTATATCTATTAAGATATTTAAAGAAGTTATGATGTAATATGAGGATGTTTCAAGCTAGGCAATAAATTTTAGAAAAATAGCTTTTATTGTAGAAAGAAAATGAGTAGTAAATGTATAAAGGACTATAAAAAAATTTTGGATATGTCAAAACAAGCACATTTGCTTGTTTACCTTGAATGTCCTTTATATAAAGGGCTTAATAAAAGCAAGTATTATAATAATATTATTAGCAAAATTAGAGACTTAATAGGAAGATCTTGAATAAGTTATTTTCCAAATGTGAAAATATATCTTTGATTAAACATGTATTTTTAACAATACTTTTATATCTTATGCAAGTTATGAATCCTATCTTGAGTGTCATCAAAATAATCAAAAGATTAATTTCTAGATTTTTATGAGGATATAAGGAACAAATTAAATCTATTAAGTGGACTAAATCATCCAAATTATGTAAGCCCAAAGATGAGGTTGCAACAGGTTCTTGAAATTTATAGGATATATTAAAATTGATTAATATAAAATTTTAATGGCAATTCCTACTAAATACCCTTTATTTAATAAATTACTAAAATGTAAATATTGTGGGCCTAATTTTCCTAGAACCAAGGACCTATGCATTGACGTGCCGGTATGGAAAATGATAAAAAATAAAAGCTCCACTATGGAACAATACATGACATGAAAATTAGGTAAACTTGACTTATCTTTTTGGCATGATATGTGAATGAGATCAAAAAAAATTCTAACCACATAAACGTAGGGTTTTTAGATATCTAAGGTAAAGAATTTTTTAAAAAAGGATGAAATGTTGAAAAGTTATAAAATATACTCCTACACATGTAAGTTGTGTAAATTATTAGGATACAAATGAATCATCAAGATGAACTCATATGACTTGGTACTAAAGGATGAAATTTCTCATTTAAATCTACATGATACGTGGTAATAAATTTGGAAAATAAAGATAACAATTTTTGAGACTATTATGACATTATAATATATCCTAAATGTAGAGGTGTCAAACGGGCCAGGACGGGCTGGCCCGACTCATTTTTTAGGACACGATCGTGCTTCAGTGCCGGGCCGTACCTTGCCTGGCCCGCTCGGGCTTGCATGTCCGTATGGGTCAGGATTCGGGGGGACCGCGGGTCGGGTCGAATCAGACTCGACCCGCTGTCTTTTTTGCGGGAGGTGGCATCTTGGGGTCGGGCTCATGGGACACCCGGCACGGGACAAACCCGTGCCGGTATGCATGTCGCGGGCCGAACCGTGCCGGGTTAGGCACGGCACGACACGACTCGTGCTTAACTCGGGCACGGAATTTTTTCGTGCCAGGCCGGCCCGGCCGGTTGACACATCTACCTAGATGATCTCTTTTTTGGTTAGAGAATGCTTAAAATATAAAAGGTTTCCTTAGCTTCGAAATGCATAAATAATTGGAATGAGAAAGTTATTTCTCACGTATTTTTCCAATGCAAAAAAGCTGTGCGAGTGTATCAGAAATTTTATTCGGATAATAATTTTACAAATAAATTAGCAGACCAATTAGTTTTACTATTTAATTCATGCTATACTTAAATAGATGTAGTGCCTACCTGACTTAGATTATGTTCTGTTATTTATTAAATGAGAAATATGAAAAGGAAGGAATGATATGAGATTTAAAAGGAATGATATATAACACAATAGGAAAAGCAGCAAGTATAATAGCTTGCTGTATCTCATCAAATTTTATGTCATTCACACACACACACTCACATCTCTGATATCTTATATGAGCAACAAAAGACTAGATGATACGTATCGAAAGTGTCATATATGCGCTAGAAATGGAGACATACAATGTTACTTATATATGATGCATTTTGGATGATGTTCTTTTTAAAAAGACCATGAATTTTCAAGTTTAATGATGTTTTTTGAAGCATCATTAAAAATAAAACTATAAGATGACACTCTTATGAATGTTGTTCCTAGTGTGTTCTATACACATGCATGTTGTCTATGGTGTCTTATTTTGTAAGAATAATTTGAGAAAAGAATTATAGGCTTACGACATTCAATGAATCACAAGGCTCTAACAAAGAAAACAATGAAAAGTCCATCTAGAATTTTTGCATGCTTACATATGCCTTTTTTTTGTATTCTAAGTTCTATTTAAAATTCATCGTGGATTTATAAGTGAATTTATATGTATTCATTATGCATAGATTTATAATATATAGGGATAGAGCTTTGATAAACATTAGTATTTTAACTTGCTTGTTTTTGTATATCTTTTTTGGAATTAATAAAATAATGTTTGAAACAATTCTTTTGATGATGAGTTTCATAATTTTTAGTTTATCAAATGATAGATTTTCAAGCTAAGCGTATAATCAATGAATCAATGATAGTCAAATGCTTAGAGGGGCTCATGTGAGCGGAGAAAATTCTGTATAGTCCCATGAAAGTCATTTGTTAGGTTTGTTGATCTGGCATAGAAATATCATATGAAGGAAAAACATAACTAGTTGCTTTGTAAAACAATAGAATAAAAATAAGTCATGATGAAATTTAGATACAAAGATAGCATTAAAAGAAAATATTTAACTTTGACATTGCTATATCCATTGACACATATCAAAAATTTTAGATTCTATAAAAGAAGTAAAAAGATTGTGATCAATTGTACAATGAGTATTGGATTATAAATTTATGATCCAGGAGTTCATAGTGAGGTGATGAGAAGAAAGAAGCATAAACATAAGAGAATGTCTTAGTTGGAACTAGCATTGCCAAGGGAAAGATCTCTGAAATATTTTCTTTAATAAAAGTAACAAAACCATTAGGTGTACACATCGAGGATCTAACTTGAGTGGATGATAAAGTTGTTGTACAACCTATGAATTGCTACACATCTTCTGTAACTTGGGGTGCAATCTCCAAAACATCTTTTGAGTGAGTCCCATCTTTCAACAAAAAAAAAAACATGTCACTATTAGCTTCTTTACTCTCTGAGCAATATTGTTAGCTCTCTATTGATAATGTGTGGTGAAGTCAATATAGTTGTTTGACTAACCATTCTAAGTTTGCTCGATAAGGGTGTAGCTTTAGACCCCCAAATCATGTTTTAATAATTCTTTAAGAAAATTATTAGTATCTTTTCACTATTGATCTATGTTTGCAAAACAATATTCTTATGTGACTATATGTGTCAAATGGGCCGGGCTGGCCCGACCCATCACAAGGTGCAGCATGATTATGTCGTGCCTTGCCTGGCACGACATGCTACAGTGCCTTGCTCGGGCCAGTGCCGGGCGCACCCACGTCATGAGTAGTACTATGCCAGGCCATTGTTTTCGGCCTGCGTTCCGTGCCAGGCATGACACGACATGCCTGGGATGTGGGCATGGCACGGCAGCCAGTTACAGCGAGCGACGCTCGATGGGGGGAGACGTGCCGACGCCCGATGGGTGAGGCTTGGCATACTTGACGAGCGACGTAGGTTAGGTGGCGCTTTGCCAAAACACTAGAGTTTCTAAAAATTAACCGACCCGACAAGACTCAAACCGATTGAACTGGCCCAACTTTGGTCAAATTTTGGGCCACGGGCCTTTGCCAGGCCTTCCCTCCCAAGAATCGTGCCAGGCCAGACACAACACAATTCTGTAGCATGCTGTGTTTGGCACGACATGCCAGCCTAGTCGGGCCTAAAAAAATTGAAATGGGCCGGCCATTGTTTGGCTTGTTTGACACCTCTATCCCTGCTAACGAATATAATTACATGATGTTATGAACTTGATTATCTGATTTTATCAATGCTGTCTAGTTTGTTAGTGCAAATACTATCCTATCAACTTTTTCACACAATTATATCTAAGTCACTTAATGAATAATCTTATTTTGATCAGTTAGTCAGTATGACAATACCATATTAATAATATTATATAAATATAATGTCTTAGACAAGCATATCAATGTAACTAAGTTGCAAATTTTCTTGTATATGTGGAAAAAATCATATGGTGTGAATATACTCGAGTCAATTGACAATCATATATGTACTAAGTATTTGATTTGACCTAAGTTGATTCATCCAAAGGTGTTTCGTGTATCCTTGCTCTAAGAATTAAGTTTTCTCCAAAGTATCCTACAATGATTCTATATGCTTTTAATATCTACTAAGTATTGCTATATTAATTTAGGTCATATTTCTAAACTAGAGGCACAAAAACATAGCAAAAGTAGAGGTGTTAATAGTTTGGGCTAGATAGGCCTGGCCCAATTTTAGTTGGAACAACCGGGACACCGTGTTGTGCCAAGCTCTACATGGATTCATCATAGCCGGTCCGACATGACTCGTCGATCCTACTATGATGAACTCGTGCATGGACAGGCTGGTTCTATTCATACGGGTTAGGTAGGAGGCTGGGTTTTGCCATTTGGGGTGTGTTTGGGCCTAGTTTGGGACATTTTGAAAATATTTAATCTGGAATAGTAAAAATATTATAAATTTAATAATTTAATACTTAATTCCTTAAATAGTTTATATTTAATTGTTAAATTAAAATAAATAATTAATTTTTTGATTTTTATTTTATTAAATTAAATAAAACATTAAGTTTAGTATAATAAATAATTAAAATTTTAAAAACTAACAGTATCTGAATTATTAAAACTAAAATATTAATCCACAAAATTAAGATTCAAGAATTAAATCTCAAACTAAAAGTAAAATGACAAAAAAAAATAAATACAATATAAATCAAAAAAAGATAAATGAAAATGAAAAATATTGTCGGCAGCAACATTACAACATTTGATCTATGATGATATAAATTAAGTATTAGCGTCTCAATTCGTCAATTGTCATCAGTCATCAAATTATTATTAATATCATACGGATCATCATCATTAATTAACTCATTTGTTTTTATAATAGTCTCAGCATGATCCTAGATGTTAAAGATTAAATCCTCCCAAATTTTCATGCATGTTAATAACTCAATAATATCTGGCCATAATTTAGATTTATATCTGAAATCATATTCATTATAATATAAAAAGTAGACTCTAATGATATGCTCGACATAGGAGGAGTCAATAGATCTTATGTTATCTTAGATAACACGAGATATGTGGATTCATATGATTTTTACTACTATAAAATATCAAGATTTTTATTTTCGGAATATGATAGGATTGAATAGTAATCGATATATAAATACAGGGATAGCTCACTCTTATTCAATGATTCACCTCTTTGTTTTTTCCTTGCTACTTGAATGAAGAAGTAATCGTCTTCGGATATAGTATCCATGTTCGTACTTGGAGCCTCATCACTACCACAACCACTATCACCATACTTAGTATTATAATATGTAAATAGCTCAGTCAACTTCTTGGAAATGAATCATTCAGGTTGGTCTTCTTGCTTCATGCATGATGATATGTATGTCAAAATGTTTTTTACCTTTTTTATCCTAATCCTAGTGTCCATACAAATAGTTAGACAATAAAAAGATAAAATGATGGACTAGTACTTTAAGTTTTTGGTTTTTATCTCTACAATCATATTGCTAAGTGTCAGGTCATTTTGAATTTTTTAAACATGCTATTAATATTGTATATGCACCTTAGTGCAAAGCAAGTCGTGGGGGGTATAAACTGATGAACACATGTTCGTTGTGTCATAAAAATATTTTGGAATTCAACGAATAAAATTTTTGTCACTTAGTAATTATTGTCAATAATAAATTTATTACTCTTATTATTGACGTAGTTTGATATCACATATTCGTATCTAACGTAAGATTCCAACATAAGTTATGTGTAATTTCAATAGTATCTCATATCTATTTGAATTTTTTTTTCTTTAGACTCACAAGCAAATACACTAAGGGCTATTGTCTGCAAGATATGCAACAATATTCTATTAAGTTACGTATGTTTTTTAAAGTTGACACATATCTTCTTTACCGCTTGTACTATCTGACCCAAGCATATAACATAGGAAATTTCTCTTAATGATTTATATCTAATACTTCTAACAAACATATTAATCATTATTTCATTCTTAAATGATTTATCGAATATGATACTAAATATTTTATTTTAAAATTTATATTGTATAATGATTTTTATAATGTACTTAAAAATAATCTGGCCATTATGAGAATAGAGAATCTCAGATAATCTTAATATTTTTTATTTAGTGTTTATTTAGAATCTACATAGTGGGTGACGAATCATGCATAAGATGTATCATCTTAATTAGTTTATATATCGAATATCATAAATATCACTCAACTATAATCTCTAAATTCATTAATTATTATTATTATTTTCTACTATATTCTTGGATTTTTTAAATAAAAAATCAGTCTGTTTTTTTAGGGCCGTCTAATTCAGCCTATAGGTGTCAAACGGGCTGGCCCAGCCTTGACCGGTCGATCAGTTTTTTAGGCCCAACTGGGTGCATGTGCAATGTCAGACATTGCACGGTTCACTGGAGAGCAGGCTCCGGCACGGTCCGAAATCAGCCCGGGTATGGGCCGGTTTGGTTTGGGGTGGACATCCCTCTACTCTGTTGTTCCTCGTCGGGTGTGCCGAGCCGTCGTCCATCTGTCATTGTCGTTCGTCTCCCGTCAGACATCTTTGTGTCGGCATAGAGCTGTAGTTGGCACATCATCGCTCCTGTCATGCGCACGGTCATGCACCCTAGGTCATGCCTGGCATGGAATGTGTACCGAAGACCCTCAGCATGGCATGACACAATTTGTGCTGAGCATCCATCCTACACAGGCCTGGGCATGTTACAATACCATGTTATGCCGTGCCAGACACACCTGAATCGTGCAAGGCCGTGCTACTGTTATGTTTGATACTTTTATTTTTGCCCAATAGTCTTTGGAGGTAAAATCTAACAGCTGAGATTTAAAATTTAAAATTATTTTTGATCGTTGTGTCAATTTGATAATCTAACCGATCCAAATGGTTGTTGGTTTTATAAGCTTTGGCGTCTGGAATTATTGGGCTTAGGTTGAGTTTTGGGAAAAAAAGACCATGATTAGCTTGGTTGGGTTATCAGCCTGACAGAATTTTGGATTCGTCAGGCTCGGGGTCGTGCATCGGGGTGGGGCAAAGTTAGGGCAATATTTGGTTCGTGCTGAAATTCAATTAAATAAAACAAACAAATATTAGAAATTTTTTTTTTATCAAATTCAATTAAGTTTAGTTTTTATTATTATTATAATTTATTAATTATATATTAAAATTTAAAGTTATTAATTTTTAAATTAAAATTTAAATCGTAAAATAATAAATAAATACATTAAGTTAGTAAAAATTAAAATTAAAAAAAAATTAAACTACACAAATGAAAAATTACCAATCATGTTTTTGAAACCAATAGTCCGAACAAAACAAGTATAAGTTTCAACACAACATATGGTACAAAGTACAAACAAAGTGTATAAATAAAATAAATAAAAAAATATCGAAAAAAAAGAGCAGATGAGCTCATGAGCATCAATCGTCAAGCGGCATATAATGAGAATCATCAGCCGCAACATCAAGATCAGTATCATATGGATCATCATCATCGTCAATCAGCTCCTCCGCCATCGTAGTGGATGTGGATGCGACTGTAGTGTCTGTCACAGTCCCAGCTTCAGCACGATCACTGATGCTAAATCTCGATTCCTCTCAATCCTTCAAACATGCCAAGGCCTCAACCATATCTGGACGTAATCTCGATCTCCTATCCGAAATCACGTTCACTGCAACAGAAAAAGTAGACTCCGATGCTACGCTCGATACCGGAGGAGTCAGTAGATCTCGTGCTATCATAGATAGCACGAGATAGGTGGGCTCATATGATTTCCACCACTGTAATAAATCAAGATTCTTATTATCAGAAGGTGATAGGATTGAGCAGTAATCGGTATCTAAGTACCGAGACAGCTCGCTCCTATGTGATGGTCCACCCCTACGTTTCCCCCTCGCTAGGTTAATGGAATAATCATCATCTCCGAACAAGGTATCAGTGTCCGTAATCACAGTCTCACCACCACCACCACCATACCTAGTATCGTAGTATGTGAACAGGTCTGTCAACTTCTCGTAAATGAACCCTTCAGGTGGCTCTTCCAGGTTCATGCATGAGGAAATGAAAGTCAGAGTGTTTTCAACTCCTTCCACCTTAGCCCTTGGGTCCATGCATGATGCGAGGCAATAAAGAGATGGAATGGTGGACCAGTACTTCAGGTACTTGGTCTCCATCTCTGCAACCATATGACTAAGCGTCGGGTCCGCTCGATACTTCCTAAACATGCTACTAATGTTCACGCGGCCCACGCCACACGTGGCACGCCGCCAGTGCCACGCGTGCTTGCGTGAACCGGCACGGGATGGACCCGTGCCGGCGTGCCGGGCCAGGCACGGCACGGCTCGTGCCAGGCACGGCACGGGCTCGGGCACGGTTTAAGAACGTGCCGGGCCGGCACGTTTGACACCTCTAGTGTAAACCCTTGCTAGGATGTGTGCACCATGCATCGCCACCTTAAATGCCATGCCCACACTTGATCAGCCTTCATGAATTTCAATTCATGTTGATGCTGTTGTTGGTCAAACCCCTTGGGGTTTTTGCAAGGGGTAGGGAGAGACAAGTATAAAAAAAAGAAATAGAAAAGGAAATATATATTATTATTATTTTTTAAAAATAGAAAATAAAACATACACACATAAAATATTGGGGAAACTCACATATATGGTACTCTCATGCAAGGTAAACAAAAATAAAATAAAATAAAATAACAAACAATATTGAATACCAACATGTTAAATAATATTGATAATTTATTTTAAACTAAACATGAATTCTAGTGAATTTAATGATAATAAAATTAATATTTTAGTTGATCTTGATGTAAATAATTTAATGCGAATTGATTTCCCTTGTTGTCTTATGTCTCCCATGCTGTTAAAAAAATTTAGGCTTAATAAGTAAATTTTTATAGTATGAAAAATATTAGAATAGTCAGAAAATTCTGCTTAATGTAGATACTATAAAAAATATATAATTACAAAACTAATCGTAGGTTTGAATGCTTAAAGAGATATGTTGGTTAATACATTAAAAAAATATAGTATATTACATGATAGATAATCTCAACTTAATTGTAATATTATTGAAATTAGATTTATTTTATATTTAGTAATTCATTTTTTTATAATAAAGAGTTTGTAAGAGAAATTATGTTCAACTTGAAAAAAAATATATAAAAAGTATGTTCAATTTAAATTGATTATTAAAGTGAGCCTTTCACTTAAATTTGTTGAAAAATTGGTGACCTCTATTTTGTTATCTAAGTTGGGAGGTAGTTCCTGTGAATTCAAAAGTATTATGCTTATTGTTTTGTAACCACTGAAATAGCTGGGTCTTGTATTTATTGTTGGTCAAAAATATTTATTTGTTGTAACTTGTGTTGCACGGATACGCCTAGGAACTACTGTGTCCACGTGTCGGACACGCTTCGGATACGTGTCCGATACGCCACGTGGCGTATCGGACACAAATCCGTATGGGATATGCCACGTGGTGTATCGGATACGCGTCGGAGACGTATCCGACGCATTGTTCGAAAACAGTTGTCATTGCGTCAAACGAGGAGGAGCACATTGCCGAGCCGGCGACAACACCTAAGGTAACCTAATTCTATAAAGAGAAGGGGGAGGGGGGTTTGGAATTTGTATTGAGAGGGGGAGAGTTTGAAAATCGAAAATCAGGTGGGGGGGGTGGGTTCGGGAGGGGGGAGGGTGTTAGTGGGTTTAAATTTTGTTTACATTATTTTAAAATACAGAATTTTAAATTATTTTAAATTATAGTATTTTTAATTATTTTAAAATACCTAATATTTATAATTAATAATTTTTATTTTTAATTTAATTTTTTTTATCATGACGTATCCTAGCCGTATCCGTATCTTAATTTTTTAGAATTTGCCGTGTCCTCGTATCTTGCCGTGTTGTATTCCTGTATTCGTATCCGTGTCCGTGCAACATAGGTTGTAACCACTATTATTGTTGGTCACAATATTAGTGGAGGAAACTATTGCCAATTGTAGTTAAGAATTACGTCACAAGATATCACAACTGATTGTCAGTAGTGGTATCTTGTTAAGTCCATTGAAACAAATGAAAATTGTCAATATTGATTGATCTCATAGACTCTTCTGATTTGAAAATGAATCTAATTGTGAGATGGCCACTGCTGTGCAAGTAGTGGTTCGTACTATGCAAGTTGTGTGATGTGTGTCTTGGTGTAGGGTCACAATGAATAATCTAGCTCTCAATTTCTTCTTGTGCTGTTTTTTTGTGTGGTATTTAGTGAAAAAAAATGAAAATCAGTGTTAGATCACAGAGTAACCCAATAAACACAGAAGACAAATACATATTTACAATCGGCCATTTAGTAAGAGCTTGATTTTTGAGTGAAAGATGTGAATAACCCTGCATTATATGATCTAGATTAGTGCTTGGATCGTGGTCATGTTGGCCCATGGCATGTCTCATGCTGTGCTGGGCTGGGCTTAACCATGTCTCGTGCCATGCCAGGCAAGGCATGCTTATGTGGCACGTTGGCATGGTCTAAGCAAGTACGAGGTATGATTTTTTAAAAAACCTATTTTTCCCTTACTAGTTTTGCTAAATGTAATAGGGTATTTCTCCACCTCGACAAGTACATTGATAGGAGTTGATTGATCATTGTCAATTACAAAAAAAAGAGAGATTTCTTCCAATGGGTAATTGGTAGAGATCTGATAGCTATCAAAAAGCTACTTAAAAAATTTAAAAAAAAATGCAA
Organism: Sapria himalayana; assembly: GCA_029783825.1. NCBI lineage: Eukaryota > Viridiplantae > Streptophyta > Magnoliopsida > Malpighiales > Rafflesiaceae > Sapria > Sapria himalayana. The sequence continues at coordinate 164,054 of JAREIK010001181.1, forward strand.
CAAAATAAAAAATATAATTTTTTTTTAAAAAAAAATTTATAAATATAATATTAATATTAAAATACAATATTTAAAATATAATTTATATTCACTATTCTCATTTTTTTTCTCTTCTTTGGATGGTTGGCTCCACTGTATTCAAAGGCGCTTTCCAGGCGCGCCTTGATGCGCGCCTCAGGGCGAGGCTGCGGAAAAATGCGTTGAGGCGTCGGAAGAAAAGCGTAACACATGAAATGGATAACTAAATCAAAAGCTTTCTCAAACTAAATCGAAGGCTCGGAAGAAAAACGCGTTGAGGCACCTTGATCCTCCCCCCCTCGGCGACCTCCCGATCCCCCTCCTTCGAAATCCCGATCCCCCCCCCCCCCCGCCTGAATTTTTTTGTCTATTTTTTTTTGTTAAATAATTTAAAATAGATTCATCCAATCTATTTTATTCTTAATTTTTTTTAAGGTAATTGGAGCTTCAGCTTATCAATCATTTAAAAAAAAAAAAAATTCAAACAGCCTTAAACAGCCTTCCGATTTTTTTTTAAATTCCTCAAAAAAAAATATTTACTTTTTAAAATTTAAATGAATTAAATTCTTAATTTTATTTTAAATTCCTCTAAAAAAATATTGATTTTTTAAAATTTAAACCAATTAAATTCTGAATTTCATTTTTAAATTCCTTTCAATTATGTCTTGTTATTTTTTAGTCAATTAAACAACTTTAGCATATTGTTATAACGAAGTAACAAGTAAGTACTAAAAAATTAAAGTCATAAATTTGATTAAATTTAATAAAAAAACTTATAATATTTACACCTCATTAATAATTTATACTAGGTACAAGTGAAGGCAAAGACAAAGAGAATGAGTTCAATTTGATACCAATTGATGAAGATGATGATGACCTTGGAGAGGAGGATTTAAATTAAAACAATTTACTCTACTTCTTATTTCATGACTTGATTATGTTTTTAAATAATCATAATGAATTATTTTCATATTTTTATTTATGTTATTTTATTTTATTTTATATATTTTAAAATATTAATTAATTATATATTGTGAGGTTCAAAAAGCTTACGCCTCGCCCCATAAATACAAAAACGCCTCGCCTTACGCTTTTGCCATTTAAAACTTTGGTTGGCTCTGCTTACTGATTATTGATTATTCTTAAGTCCAAATCTTAAGTCTTAATTATAACTACAACTTTGCAAGGGATAAGATATTTGTTAAGAAAATGCGGTGAACTATTGATGTTGCACACATAAGTTTATAAATTATAGTTCTGTTTGTATTGTAATTTATGAAAATATAAATTTATAATTTATTTTTTAAAAGTCAGAATAATAAATATAATAAAAACATAAAAAAAAATAATTTTAATGATATTGAATTTGACTTATATATAGCTAATAATAACAATTCAATTGAAAATTCTGATATTTATTCTAGAATATCTCTCATTGTTTTGACTTATCTGCCTAAAAATCTTTAAAATAGATAAACTTCAATAGTCTAGAATAATTTAATATAATTAAAAATAAAAAATATTAGGGGTAATAAAAAAATTCAATATAATGTATATATTATTTAAAAAAAAATACATACATCTAGAAGTATTGGTGACATTGACCACCTTAAGAGCATACCAATCAATTTATTAAAAAATGTGATGTTTAAATTTCATACAAATTTAACTAAGTGGTAGGATTTTTCAAGTTAAAGTAATTTCAATTTAATTGATTATATTTATTTACTGTAATGATTTTGGGAGTGAAGACATGATTAAATTAATTATTATGATGAGTCTTTCGTTTAATTTTTAAAGGATCTTAATTCAGTCACTATTATGCAAATATACTTCTAGTTGTTTATCATAAAATTTATATGTTTATCATTATGGGTGCATAAATAAATATTATAAATTAAAAAAGAAAAAGTAATTAATAAATTTAAGAAATATAATAAAGTGATATTAGTGATATTTGAATTTTGATATTTAATCTAGTCTTGATGACATATTATTTGAATTTAGAATTTATTGAGATTCTTTTTTTTATGTTTAGCCTATAATTTATGAGTATAAGATGAGAAAATTTTATGAATACGATATTAATAATAATATTTTTATTATCATATTTGATACTACTTTGAATAATAATAATATTATTAATATGTTTGTTAAAATTATTTGAGATGAGGCATTAGGTAAAAATTTATATATTAAATATTTGTGTCATGTTATTAACCTGATAGCATGAGCGAGAATGAAAGTTATTTTTTATGCAATAAAAAAATAAGAAATTTATTAAAATATCTAATGATATCTAATAAAAAATAAGATTTTAACACTGTTTGTAAATGAGCTTAAAAAAAATTTAACCGGATGAGAGATACTATTAGAATTATACCTACATAATATTAGAGTTATGTGTTGGTTATTAAGATTTGATATTCGACTACGCCAATAATAAGAGTTGAGAATTCATTATTGATTATTTAGATTGTGATACATGATTTTTTTTTTGAAATGCATCAAAATTTTTTATAAATCAATAAATATGTGTTTGTATGTATATACTCTTATCACTTGCATTATGTTTAGTTATATATGTAATATTAATTATATGTTTAATAAGTATAAAAGATATCTTATATTTGGTGTCATGACTTATAAGATGGAAATTAAAAATTTAAAATATTACTTCATTCAAACTTTTTATTTCTTGGGTGCCTATGTGGATTGTAAGGCTAAGTTAGGAGTAAAAAATATTTTAAGATGCATATCTATATGCATGAACCAAACAGAATAATTTGATGATTGAATTCACACAAAATTAGATAATATCTTTATATATTATGATACCAACTATACTAATTGTAGAGAGACTTTGATTATGGATTTTGACATCGTATTTAGAGATGATAATTTTTTATTCAGTTAGCTAGGGCTAAATGGTGAGATGATCATTCAAATATGAGTGAATTATCTTAGTACTTAGATATTATTTATTGTTCTATCCAATCACATACTGATAATAAAAATTTAAATATTTTGAGTTAGTGAAAAACATAAGAATTTATATTTTCTATGCTATTTAAGATGATATGTGACCTACTGATTTCTTTGATACCTAATGTAGTATCGAAGCATGCTCTTTATATGCTTGTGAATGTTATTTTAAATAGAAGATCTAAAATTTGATCAAATATAGAATAGAGGCTTTCTTTCTTAAAATATTGAGAAGATTCAATGTTTGATATTTATGATAAAGCAAAAGAGATGTTAGTGGTGGTGGATGATAATTTATGTGACATCAAATATATTAAAGCTATCATTAGCATTAGCTTCAAAATCATATATGATCATGATGATTATGATCTTCATCCACACCTTACTAGTATTATATACATAGGCTAATTATCTATTAGAGAACTCGTGTATAAATTGTGATTATTTTTTTTAGTTCAACTTCTAGTTATGTATCGTATTGTTCATTAGTGATGATTTTTTGTTTATGTTTTTAATTTTTTATTTAATGCTTATCATTATTATTGTATTGTTATTTTTAATATGATATCGTGAGTCACATATAAAATATTATTTAATTATTAATTTTATTATTTTAATTTATAGTTCAATCTGCAATACAATTTTTTATTCATATATTTAAATTTTATATCAAAGAAAAATTAAATTATAAATTTTTATTGGTCTAGTTGACTGCCCATAGCCGACATGACTTGATATGTTCTGAATCTGACTAGGCATGATCCAACATTGTAGTGCCAGATAACAGGACAAAATTGGGTCATGCCGGTAAGACCTACCATCAAACCTTGTTGGCATGACATGATATGTGAACCTATCTTGTACCATGTTAGGCATGACATGGTTGGTCAACTGGATCACAAAAAAATAGGTTGTGCTGGCAAGACAACCTATTTAAAGTCTCTAATCTATGAATGTAACTATGTTATATTTCACATAAGATTTTTGGAAATGCTTATTATATTCATAATTTTTTTACTTGTATAGAAAATTTGATCACACATATCATCATACTCATTGAAAACTATGATGATCGTTATGAATATGGGTATGAAGTTTTTTAAGGATATATCTTTTTTAAGGATCCTATCTAAGAAAATATTACTTGAGGCCTAAGAATGAAGACAATTAGACATGTTATTGCACTCAATACTACCATGATAATTGGTGTTGAGGAGATTGATGGTACATCTCCTAGTGCCTTATTGGACAATAATTTTACTCTAGGGGTGTGAGTGAGGAGAATATAATCCTTAAAAAGATTTGAGTTGTGAGTTTTCATAGTAGGAGACTAAAGCTGGGGGTAGAAGTGTCAAATGAGTCGTGCCATGCTAGAATGTTTATTTTTTTTTGTCATCTAGTTGGACTATCGTGCCATGCTAGACACGACACTTCATTCATATGACTAGGCTCCGACACGATGTCTATATGATTAGGCTTGACATGGCCTATTTGTCCTGTAGTTGGGTCTATTCGTGTTGAGTCATGCTTGGTTATGTCAGTTATGAGCAGCTAGTAGTATGAATTGAACGTGCATAATTAAAATACTATGAAATTTTAATTATATTATATATATATATATATATATATATATATATATAAATTTAAATATTATATTAATATATCAAAATAATACAATTAAAAAATATATGTATAATGTGCATTATATATCTACACTATATTATAACATTAAATAAATTAAAATCAAATTAATAATTTTAAAAATTATTTTACATTCAGATCAACTTAAAAATTAAAATATTTAATTAAAAGATTATCTATAAGCATAATATAGTACATAATATAAGATGAAACATAATCAATAGAAATCTAAAAATAAAAAAAAAATGAAAAAAAAAATTAAATTTGTATGAGTAATCAATCCATGTTTATAGTATGACAATGCGGATACAAGTCATCATTATCATTTGTGTGTCTGAAGGTATTGCTAGTAATGTCTTTAATATCATTGATCTCGATATTACTTAAGTCATCATTCTTTAGCAATTCTTTGAAATAATATTGGTTTTTATAGAAAAAGTAAACTCTAATATTATATTAGACATCAAAATGGTGATTAAATTACATACTATTTTATATAGTATGAGATAAATGAATGTATATAATTTTTACAAATCATATTATTAAAATTCTTATTATTATCATATGATAGGATAAATTATTAGATAATATTTAAATATTAAGACAACTCACTCTTATTTGACGGATAGATTCATTTTTTGTTCTTAGCTAATTGAATGTTAAAGTTATCATCTTCGGATATTATATCTATATTTCTACTTGGAGTTTCGTTATAATTACTATGCTTACTATCATAATATATAAATATGCTAGCTAATTTTTAATGAATAAAATTTTCAAGTTTGTCTATTTGGTTCATCCAAATACTTAATATTTTTTCTATCCCTTTCATATTAATCTTAGGATTAATATGAAAGGGATACAATGCATCTTGACAGTCATGACAATCATGGTTGTCAAGATCACGTACCTAGTGTCATAATATATAAAGGGGTATAATTTCTATCTCTTTTATAAATGATCAATATTTTAAATACTTAATTTTTATTTTGACAGCCATGACACTTGGTGTAGGATATCCTTCGTGCTTGCTAAGCATGTTGCGGATGGTTCTTGTGTGGCTAGGTACAAGTACAATATAAGGGATGAAAGTGTATATAAACATATATCTTTGTCACGTCATTAAAAATTTTAAGAATTTTATTAATAAAATATTTGTATTTAGTCTAAATTCTTAATAATAAGTTTCTCTCTTTTTAATAATATTGTCAGATATCACATGTTGATAACTAATACATGACTTTAATATAAAATATCTTACATTATTTAAAAATTTTTCAAGACCAGCTGACAAACAAAGACTATTAAATTTTTGTTGACTGCTTGACATCCTAAGATATTTTAGTAGATTTTTTATTTATTTTAATTTGAAATAAATAATTATTTTTTGCTTGTACTATTAGGTTAATTACATGACACATATACAAACATAAAAAATATTATTTAATAGTTTGTTTCTAATGATTCTGACAAATATACTAATATGAACTTTATTTTTAGAAGTATTATTGATAGTAATGTAATACAAAAAATTTTATTTTGACGATCATATTTTTTAAAGATTCTTATCATATGTTTTTATATGGCAGAGCTATCATGAGGATAGATGATCTTAAGAAATCTTAAAATTTTTTTATTAAGTTTTTATTTTGAATTTACATAGTGAATATTAAAGTATGTAAATGATATATGATCACGACTAATCTAGATATCGTACATCATTAATATCACTCAATTATATTTTCTAAATTTATTAATTATTAATTATTTTTATAACCTATATTATTTTATTATGTCATTTCTTCTTATTGACATGGGAATCCTATGATAAGCTAATTGGAAATAAGTATGCATAATATTACTTATTCTATGATTTTTTGAAAATTTAATTTGAAGATTCACAATTATAATTAATTTGATCATGTTTTTTTTCTAAAATTTTTTGTGGTATATAAAAAGGGTCAATAAAGCTGAACTCAAATTTAAAGATCTTATTGCTTAATTTGGTTTGTCTGAGATGTAATATAACATATTTTTTTGTGTATTGATCAATATATTTTTAAAGATGGTTAGTATCATCTTTACACATATTTGTGTGTGTGTGTATATATATATATATTATATCGATTCTTTTTTTTTTTTTGTAAAATTTTTATTTTATATTATCTTTAAATGAGCTTTTACTATTAAAGTGCACTTAATTTTATATTTTTATTCAAATGAGTTTGGATTAAGCAGAATGGAGGGAACTTAGTTTTGTCTTCAGATCTTTTGATCGGATTATCATTATTATCTATTTTTACGTCAAACTAATTAAAATTAAACTCACTATTTCTTATTTTTTTATCTATATTTTGTATTATAAAAAATTTAATAGTAAAATGTAATTAATTAATAAAAAAAGAATGTATCATAGATATAACCAATTAAATTTATTTGAGTAATACCCCATTGTTGTAATGTACTTCTTATCATATTTTTTTTTCTAAACTTGCTAGGTCAGATCAACCACCAACACAAAATAATAATAATAAAAAGTAAAAATTATAAATAAGCACAAAACTCAAAAGTGGAAAGGAGAGAGGAGAGGTAAAGAATGAGATGAAAGAATGATCTTTAAGAAATTTTTATTCTCTAATTATAAAAATTTTATAAATTAAAATAATAGATATTTATATTTTTAAATGTTTTTTAATTATATAAGCAGAAACTTGATAGTCATTAGATTTCTGCCTGTAGTATTTGAAAGAAATTTGATGACTATAAATTATTGTATTAAAAAATATATATTCTTTTATTTTTGGAGGATGTATTAAATGGGTCGTGCCATGTTGGTAGGACCTATTTAGTGTTGCACGACCATGCCTGCACAACCCATTTGAGTATGGCATGATTGTGCCATTGTGCCATGCTTTGCATGACATGGTGAATCAATTGGTTGGGTTGACACGACATAGTTGGTCTGTATAGTGCAAGGATGTGTTGGATCGTGTCATGCCTGAGGGCTGTGCCAAGCCTAGAGCATGCCGTGCTAATTTGGGCCAGTTCGGGCAGTACAAAGATGTCTTTTTTTGTTCTTATCCTAAATCCTAAGATCTAAGACTACCTATGAGGACTTAATATAATTTTTGTAAATTTAATTTTATTTATTTAAAAAAATGTATGCATAAATCAAATAAAAAAAATATCACAATTTAAATTGAAAAAAATTGTAAAGTGTAATCTAATATCCAATGCAATAAATCGTACATCAGTTATCAATACAAAAAAATCAAAAATCACCAAAGTACATAAATAAAAATGAAAAATAAAATAGATAAAAATAAAAAAACAAATGCAATGTAGCACACTATAAGAATAATATGAATTAATAATGATCAAAATCAATCGATGTTTGTGGGTTGATACTACTAGTGGAGATGTAGATTATCATTGTTGTTGTTATGAATATGTCTAAAGATATCAATATTACTCTTAATATTCTTGATCTCTATTTTATTTTATAAAATACTTAATATTTATAAAGATAATTATAATTTTTTTTATAATTTTTTATCAATATTTTAAAAAAATATTATTTATAAAGATATTTATTTTTATTTTATCATACCGTATCATAATTGTGTTCATATTCTAATTTTTTAAAATTTATTGTAGTTTTGTATCCTGCTGTATCGTATTTTTGTGTCCGTATTTGTGTCCGTGCTTCTTAGATGAAGGGTGTTAATGAAGATAAATTTGATTCTTTTTTTTGTTTTATTAAACTTTATTCTTAAATGAAAGATCATACTGCTAAGTTGAGTTTGTTTTGGATTTAATATACCATATTTTTGTGTATTGATCGGCATATCTTTTTATGTTCCAAGTTTCACACGTACTTATATATATATATATATATATATATATATATAATACTGATTTTTTTATCGACACTCATAAAATTTATAGTTTTTATTATTTTAAAGTGTATCTATGCGATTGATTTTCATCTAGTTTTTTATTTTTTTTTGTGGCATATGAGTTTGTATATATGTTATTAAAGAAAATATAGTTTCAGACTTTGATCTTTTGATAGACTTAGTATTGTTATCTATATTTAGCTCCACGTCAAGTTGATATAAATTTTTGTTAAATTCACTATGTGATATTTTGAATTATTTATATTATTTAAATAAAATATCAAATTAAAGTTGTAAAAAAAATTAAATATAGCACTATAAAAAAATTTTAAAAGTAGTATTGTATTACAGACTATTTTGCTGTAAATTCTAACCTATAGAGTCCAAACTTGCAATGCTGCACTGGTTGTCAAGCACACCCACATTATCTTGAATGATTTATTCCGTTCTAGTATGTGCAAGCATTGAACATAAATAAAAATAAATAGTATAGTATAAAGAGTGACATGTTTAAGTGGATAAAGATAGACTATACTACATAGAAAATCAGAAGTCATAAATACGTGAAAATGTAATTGAGAGAGTCAGAGAGATTTAGAGAGGAGAAGAAATAAAGAATGAATATATAATTTTTTTCTTTTCTAATTATAGAGAAAAAAAATTTTAAATTTTTTTCAAAAATATATATTTTAATTTATTTTTTTAATTTTTTTGTATTTTAAATAGGTTAGAATCATGAAATCCGTCGGATTCTAACCACGGTAATCATTAGAATCAATCTGACAACTGTTATAATAATTTGATATGTTAAATAATTTTTTTTTATTGTGGATGGGCCGACATGGACTGTGACAAGGACAATGGCCTGTAGTTGTCTTTCTCGGAAGGCCATTGCGTGAAAACGCAAAGAGTGACATGCTTATGTCAATCTGACAACTTGGTTGGATTTTTTTTTTATAAAAAAACTTATCTCGTCGGCTGATCACGTGACAAGACTTGACTTGTGACATGTGATCCATGACTTGATCGTAGGCGCCTTGGGACCTTGGTCGGTGGATTGTGCCACCGGACCAGGCATTAGCATGATTCAAGCATGGTTTTGGATCATGCAATGCCAAGCCTGACTTGGCCAAATAGGGCTGTGCCTTATATCATGCTTGAGCCTCTCTACCTATTTGACACCTTGTGGTTCGACTCAGCCTTATGGCATAGCTGCATTACTAGGGTTTGCTGAGTTGAGTCGAGTCTTTCTCAAACAAATCTCTTGCCAAACTGGAGATAACTTATGCTAGTCTAGTAGGGCCCCTAGACTATCGACTCAATTTGGACATGTGAGTTTTCTACTTGAGCTCACATATACAAACACACACACACACACACACACACACACACACACACACACTTTAAATAAAAGTTAAATTATCTTTAAAATTTAAATAGCAAATGTAATATGTATGAATATCAATGTAAAAAAGTATAAAAAAAATATATTTGTGTCTGAAAAAATAAATTTAAAGGCTTAAACAATAAAAAAAATGTAAATAAAATGCTTATCAATGAAATATCAGTAACATATTGTTATTTTATTTAGTTCAGATCATTATAACTCCAAATTATGATATCATTCTTTTCATGTATGTTATTATCTATTTGAAGTTATTTGAATTTATCTTCATGGAAAATAACTTGATACGTTGTGTCACATGCCATTGTGGAATGCTAGGCATGTTGGTGTTAGCCCATAACTGCATGAGCTATGCCATTGGATGTCATGACCACAATCTAGGCATAGTTTTGGATCATGCCGTGCCAGGCCTAATATGACCATGATCTAGTCATAGTTTTTGATCATGCCGTGCTAGGCTTGACATGACCAAATTGGGCCATGCATCATGCCTTGTATGAGTTGGTTTACCCACTTGACACTTCTAGGCTCGACACAACATTATGGCTTAGCTGCATAATTAGGGTGTGTTGAGTTCAAACAAATGTTGTGCCAACCCACTGATAACCCTTGTTAGCATGGTAGGGTCCCTAGCCTATAGATCCTATCTGTACATATGAGTTTTCCATTTGGGCTCCTATCCACACACACACACACAGACACACACACACACACACACATGTGCGCGCGCTTTAAAACAAGCAAAATTATTTTTTAAATTTAAACTATAAATGTAATGAGTATGAATATCAATTTTAAAAATATATATAAAAAAATAGACTTAAGTTTGAAAATATAAATCTAATTGGCTAAAAAATAAAAAAATATATAAAATAAAATACATGCCAATGAAAATATTAATACCATAATGTTATTTTGTCTAATTCAGATCAATACAATGTCAGTCTTGTTATTGTTGTCTTTATTTATGTAATTATATATTTGAATTTATTTGATTTAATCTTTAAAATTTATTTATATATTATTCCAATTCTTTAAGTATGATAGAGTTTTAATAATATTTTTATGTAGTATGTTTTTCTTATTTGAGATTATAATCATAATTACCGAAAATATTATAATTATAATTACAGAAAATATTATAATCATATTTATATATGGGTCATTGGTCAAGTACTAACAAGTCATGGCCTAATTTTTTTATTAAAATGGTAGTCAAATTGGCTGCCATGCATGTTACGTTTTCATGTAATGGGCCGTGACATGTAAAGTGTTAGGCATGACCTGTTGCTTTCCATATAGCTTTAAAATAATTTTTTTTATTTGGAAATTTTGTGGCCGTCAGATTTGTTTTCAATGACTACAAGTATAAATTCAATGGTTTTATTATTTTATAATAAAACCATTGAATATAAAAAAAATTAAAAAAATAAAAAAATAAAAAAATTAAAAAAATAAAAAAATAAAAAATTATTGTTTTAATAAAATTTTTTTTATAAATTGAGGATATACATTTCTTAAATTTTATTCTATCTTCAACTCTATCTTTTTCTCTTATTAGTTCAATAATCATTTTGAATTTTAATTCTTCATTATTATTTATTTGTGTTGATGGTTGGTCTGGTTTGGCAAGTTTAGACAAAGTGAATATGTGGTGGAAAGTGTAATACAATAGTAGGGTGAGGGTTGCTACTCAAAAAATATGCATGGTTGTGTCGTTGTGGTTATGGTAAACAATTTTTTTTATTAATTTTTTATATTTTATATTAATTATTTTAAAATTTCATATATAAATAAAAAAATGATAAATAGTAAATTTAATGATAACAAACTTTAAGTAATTATAAAAAATAATGATGACCCAACCAAAAAGTTTAAGAATGAAAATAAATTTTTTTCGATGATTTCGACCTAAACTCATATACCTAAAAAATTTAAAATCAAATGAACTTTAGTAATATTAACTCACTTTATGATAATAAAAAAATATAAGGCTATTAAAGAAGAATTGAAATAGTGTATATCTTATAAAAAATATATACTCATAGGTATATAAGTGATACTGGTCATCTTAAGCTACGTGCTCATCAATGTACCCAAAAATATAGTTTATTAGATCTCATGCAAGTCTAATTAAAGTTAGATCAAGTTCAAATTATATTGATTCCTTTTAATTATCATAATAATTTTGTGAGATAAGACATGACCAAACTTATTATGATTATGTATCTTCTGATTAAATTTTTTGAGGATTATAGGATATTTAATATTATATAGATATACTTCTTGTCTTCTTATCTTAGGATTTCTAAGTTTATAAGTAGTAATATTATAATAAAATATCTTAAATTAGAAAAATATTAATAATTAATAAATTTAGAAAAATAGTGGTGTAGTGATCTGTGATATTTGATAACTAGAATATTTGTAGCGATGTATTATTCACTTGCCTCATTCCCTTCTATGTAGAATTAAATTTGATAAAAAAAATTTCGAATTTCCTAAGATTTTCTATTATAATGATGGTCATGCAATATCCAATACTATTAGAGATGAGCTATTAGGTAAAAATTTTTAGTATTATATTTGATAATGCTTCTAATAATAAAGTAACTATTAGTATATATGTCATTACTGTTAGAGATGAGCTATTAGGTGAAAATTTTTATATTAAGTATATAAGTCATTTAATTAACCTAATAGTGTGGGTTGTAATTAGAGGTGCCAACCGGGCCGAGCCGGCCCGGCACGAGGCACGACACGATTCTGCCGTGCCTGGGCCAGCCCGGCATGGAAATTTTTTGTGCCTGGACTCGTGCCGTGCTTGACCACATCACGATCGTGTCGTGTCGTGCTGAGGCCAACCGGGCCTCATGCCGTGACTGGCCCGACAGGGTACCGTGCCCCGTTGACACGGTACCGTGCCGAAATTAATTTTTTTTTAAATTAGGGTTACGAGGGTGCCCAATTCCTATTTTTTTAAAAAAAATAGGGTTTCGGGCCCACCAAAACCCTAACCTTTTAAAATTAAGGGTTCGGTGCAACAGCGCGCGCCGAAACCCTAATTTTTTTAATTTAGGGTTCGGCTTGATTGGGCCGAACCTGGCGAATCGTGCCACGGGCCTGTGCCGGGCTGAACCCCCAAAAAACCATTCCGGGCCATGCACGACACGGTTACAGTACCGTGCCTGGCCCGGCACGAAAGCACGGTGGGGCTTGAAAAAAATAGGCCGATACGTCCCGTTTGACACCTCTAGTTGTAATGAAAGTTGTTTTTCATGATTTAGAAGAAATAAGAAATTTATTAAAATACCTTAAGACGATTAACAAATAACAAGAGTTTAATATTCTCTGTTTATCAGTGGGGCAATTTCAAATGGATATGAGTCATCGTCAGAAGTATACATACCTTATGTTAAAGTTATCTATTGGCTACCAATATATGATATTTGACTATTTCAATTATAAATGTAACGAATTTATTATTGACAATTTAGATTATATTATATGAATTTAATTTATAAAATTATTGAAGATTTTTTATAATTTAATAAATATGTATTTATTTGTGCATACTTCTATCATTTATATTGTACTTAGGTGCATATGTAATATTTATAGTAATTTTAAAAAGTATATAGGACACCCTCTATTTAGTGCAATGACTATTAAGATGAAAATTAAATATCTAAAATACTATCTTGTATTTCAATTGTGTATTGCTTGCTTGCCGGTATAGATTATAGGATTAATTTGAAAGGAGTAGAAAATATATTAAGATACATATCCACTTATATGAATCAAACAGACGAACTTGATGATTTTATTCACAATAAATTAAATAATATATTTACATATAATGATAATAAGTATGATAATTTTATCGATACTTCAAGTATCTACATAAGCATTGTATTTCAATATGATGCCTTTTCAATTTAGTTAGTTAGAGGCAAATGATGAGGTGATCTATTAAATAGAAGCAAATTATTTCGGTATATTATGTCGATTACTACTCTATTATTTTACATGATAATCATAAGAATATAAATATTTTGTATAAGTAGAAATCATATGATTATCATCTATCCAATATTATCTATGATGACACGCGGTCTATTGATCTATTTGGTGTTTAGTATAATATTGGAGTTTATTTTTTATATGGTAGTCAATTATATTTTAGATAAGAGATTTAGACTATGACTAAATATTATATATATACTTACATGCTTGAAGGACTGACAAGATATGAGATTGAGCATTTAAGATAAAATAAAAGAATTATTAGTGGATGATGACTCATAGAATATTAAGATCGAGGATATTAAGAGATCATCACTAGTGATAATTTCATATGCATATTGATGACTTGTGTTATTTTAGAATATGATATGATATTTTTTTTTTGTGATTTATGTCAGTTATATTTCATGTTATATTATGTATCATATTAATATTATACTTATTGATTTTAGTTATTAATTTTATTATAATTAATTTAATTTTATAATACGATGTAAATATGTAATATACATTGTAGTATTGCATATACATTTTTTTAATTATAATATTTTAATATGTAAATATTATAATTTGATTTTTGCATAAATATAAAATTAAAATTTTAAAATATTTTAACTATACAATTTCAATTCATGTTGTTCGTTATTTTCCCCATAATCGGAATGATCTGGTATGATCCGACATGGATCTGCCTTGCTTCGGGTCAAATAGGCCGTGCTTGGTCTAGTAATATGAATAATATGTCATTTCTCAGATTTACCTAGCACGACACAGTGACTTGATCAGACCATATAAAAATTGATCATGTCTACATGGTGACTTGATATAGCCACATTAATATGAGTCATGCTAGCAAGATACGATTTGTTTGACATCATCATATGATAATATTATCATGAGGATGAAGATCTAACAAAATTATAATATTCTTTTAATTAATATCTACCTAAAATAAATAAAGTGAATGGTGACACATAAATATTTTGTTATCATGACTCATTTGATACATTTATATTGAGGCATAATAGTCTTTTGAGGCCTTGTGGTGCAAGATGCAATTAAATATAAATTTTTTGTGAGATACTTTATATAATGTATATAAAAACTATATATTTTTATTAAATATTATATATAATTTTTATCTATTAATGAAATATAACCACTGAAAAATATTAACCATAAAAATTAAGTAATATTAGTATTTTTCATAATCATAAGTATTTTTAATTTTAAAATAAAATAATAAAATTTTAATAATCTAATATATAAAATTTTATGATATAAAACATATTTTCTTTATTCTCAGAGAGTGGGCAATAGAGGGCCTTTGAGAATAATTATTGAGCATCAGTGTAAAGGTATTTGGGGACTTTGTCTATTAGTTATTATATCCTCTATAACTGACATAGTATGCCTATATACAAAACATACTACGTGCAAACTCGTCGTTTGCACAAAGTTAAATAAATGATATAGTTATTATAGTTGAATATGACATTCATGTTCGTATCTGGATGCTCGCCAGCACTATCATACTCAGTGTCATAATATATAAATATATTATCTAATTTTTAATAAATCTAACCATTTGTTTTTCTTCTCTTGGTTAATGTAGATGAGTATATATTTTAATATATTATTTATTTATTTTATTTTAATCTTAAGATTCATACAAGTAACCAAATAATAACGAGATATAATAAAGAATTAATATTTTTCAATACTTGATTTCTATCTCAATATTTATGATATTAAATGAGGATATAATTTATAAATGTTAAACATATTACTAATCTTACATATGTAACTAACTGTAATACGAGTGCTTGATGTGTACATAAACGGATAAATATGAATTTTTATAAGTAAAAATTAATATTTTTTAGTTTAAATTATTAATAATCAGTTTATAATTTTTATTATTGGTATTATTATATATTACATGTTTGTAACAAAAACATAATTTTAATATACAATAAGTATATTTTTAATAATATATGATATTTATTTGGAATTATTTTTTTAAATCTACTGAAAAACATAGAATATGGAACTCTTATTGTCTCTTAGGTTTCATAATATATTTTAATAAATTTCATATATTTTTAATTTGAAAATTATAATTTTTATTTATATTTGTGCTATTAGGTTAATTACATGATACATATATATGACATACAAAATATTAGCAAAAAGTTTATCTTTAATAATTCTAATAAACGTATTAATGATAATATATTATTTAAAATATTATCGAATGTGATACTAAAAATTATATTTTGATTATCATATTTTGTATACAATTTTACTAGACATTTCTATATGTATGAAATCATTATGAGGATGAAAAATTTAAAAAAATTCTAAAATTTTTTATTGAGTTTTTGCTTAGAATTTATATAGTAGGTAGTGAGGTATGCAAATGAAGTGTTATTATAACTAGTTTAAATATCATACATCATGAATATAATTTCTTTGTTTTCTAGGTTTATTACTTACTAATTTTTTTCTAATTCAAAATATTTTATTATGATATTTTTATTGGCGAATCAAGAATTTTATGATAAACATGCTGAAAGTAGATTTATATTATATTAATGATTTTAGAATTCTCTAAAAATTTAATTGAAAAAAAATGTCAGTAATTAATTTTATTATCAATTTCCTCGCAAATTCATTGTGATAAATAAATAAGTAATTAAATTTGAAATTGATCTAATTTAAAAGATTTCACTGCTAAGTTTAATTTGCATGAGATCTATAATATTATATTTTTTAGTAAATAAATCAAAATGTCTCTTAATATATCAATGCCACGAGTATTCTAAAACATATATTATTTATAATTTATATTATGTTGAATCTTAATTATTATTTGAATATTTTTATTTGAATTATGTTAACATATATCTAAACTATTGCAATTTTTTTTAAAATTTATTTAGTTAATTGAGCATAGATCTTAAGAAAGAATCTTATTTTGGTCTCTATCTATATGGTATGGATGTCATTATATTTATATTTAGGTTTAATTTATTATTTATTATTTTTTTATGTATGAAATTGGACTAGAAATAAGTGAGAGATTATTGATTAATAATTATTTATTTTTAAATTTATTTATTATTCTCAAAATTATCGAATACAATTAATTAATATAAATGTAATCATAATTTATATTTTAATTTTATTTCTACAACATACTCCTTAGATGTCTACTTCGTTTTCTCACCCTTGAAATTTGTAACATGTCACGTAACTTATACCAACGCTCCATAAAATTAAAATGATAGTTAAAAAAAATAACACAAATATGACATAATATAAATTTAAGTGTGAAAAGTTGAGATTAAAGTAGAAAAATTTACAAAGTATCTGTGAAAATAAAAATATATCAATTAAATAGTTATAATTCTTTTTAATTAAAATATTATTATTTTTTAAATTTGTTTTAATATTTTTTGGGCAGAAATCCGACAACAATCAGATTTCTGCAATTTAGCTATTTGATTCAATTTGACCTTTCAACATTTTTTTTTTTAATTTTTTTATCACATCAGATGACAGTGATAGGACATTGACAAGCAATGTCATGTCTAGAATATTATTTTCTGACAGTGATAGGACATCAGATGTCAATTTAGAGGTGTCAAACGGGCTGGGCCGTCCCTGCCCGGCCCGAATTTTTTGAGCACGAGCGTGCTGCCGTGCTGGGCCAAGCAAGGCACGGTTTAAAATAGCCGGGCCCGGCACGGCCCGCAGGCACGGAGGGCCGTGCCTTGACGGGCCTGCTTGGGCTTGCATGTCCGTAGGGTTCGGGATTCGGGGAGACCGCGAGTCGGGTCGAATCAGACCCAACCTGCGGTCTTTTTTGCGGGAGGGGCCATCGTGGGGTCGGGCTCATGGGACACCCGGCACGGGACAAACCCGTGCCGGAGTGCCGTGCCACGGGCCGAAACGTGCCGGGTCCCGCACGCCATGGGCTCGGGCACGGAAATTTTCCGTTCTAAGCCGGCCCAAGCACGGCTGAACCGTGCCGGGCAGGGCATGACTATGATCCATACACCGTTATGGACTGTTCCATGTTGAGCTAGGAACATGAGTCATCCCACAGGCTCACACGACTATGATCAATGCATTGTTTTGGACTATGCCGTGTCTGGCTAAACATGGCTGAATTGTGTTGTGCCCCGAGTCGTGTCCTTGCTGCCCGGCCCACTGGACACCTTTACGCATCAACTTGAGGGAAGTGTTGTAACATTTATGTTTTATTAATATTTTTGTTTTATTTTTCATTGTATATTCATGATGAAAGCACTCAATCTATGAGCTGTTTCAAAAATGCTTGATTCTTATTTATAGAGGATTAATCTATCTATTTAAGATATATTTTTTTGATGCTATGCATGCTGACAAGTGCGTGGTGTGTTTTGTTGACTAGGTAAATTGGCTGGTTGACTATTGATATATAGGTGAAAAATTAGCAAAAATCAGAACTGGCAGTCATTTCCTGAAAAAAATTTCAATAAAAGGTAGAACCGACTTTCAGTGCCCAATATCATGTTGAGAGACCCTAAAGATGACATTTTGGCAATAATATTGCTGAAATTTCCAAAATTCCAAACCATGCTTTTAACTTTTTATTTCTGGAGACCTGTCATAAACTGTTATTTCTCAGGTTAATTGTCATCTCCTTTTTTATCAAATTTTGTTTGAATCATAACTCTGCTGATGTTGCTTGGATGTAATCAACATGAAGTTCCTCTCTCCTTGTAAAATTATTCTTATCCATCCCATTTCTTTCATATAGGTTTGTTATAATGAAATATTTTATTCCTGATTATACTAAATAATTGGGGAAAGGAAGGGGATTAACAAATTGGCTTACTGGCATTGTTAAAGGGCAACTGGTACACAGGTCCAGCTTGCACTTATATCATTTACTTTTTTTATTGTTCTTTTCCACTTTTTTAAAATTTTTTTTATCTGATTGGTATATCTGGAAAATTAACAATAATAATCCCGGAAATTATATATTTTTTTGTTTTACAGAGTGTCTCAATCTAGAAATACTGGTAGAAGAGTGGTAGAAACAGAGCCCATACTCAATTTGGAGTCCAGGAGTATTCGAAGGCACTTTCCATCCACTGTTCCATATATTTCACCTTCATATGTAAGCTACGAAATTGTTTTACTTTCTACTTCATTTTCATTTTTTTTATCTAAAGAGAACATGTTCTATCTTTTCTTTTTCTGGTTGGACTTGTAATAACTTTTATTTTTGCCTTTTTTTTTGTTTCTTATCAGACCTATTTCTCAGTCATCTGGTAAGGGAATCATATCTGCATTTCATTTTTTGTATTGCTTCAGGTGGTTATGATACACATCTGATGTCGTGATTGTTGTAGATAGGAGAACAGGGACCATCCCTTCTGGTTTTCGGAAAGAGGAACATACCAGGAGATACGGTAGTGATGAACTTTCTGTGGGTGTGTTTCAAGCATCCGCTGCTTTGGAAAACCTTCAGTTAGATAGGAAGGCAAGGCATCTGTCAACGTCTTTGCGGTGAGTTTCTTAACCTGAACAATGAAATGCTATAATTATTGTTTTTTGTTGAATTTCATATAGAACTGTACTTCAGGTTTGGTAGCGTTCTTAGCTGGAATGGTTCTCAATTTATAAGAGTCCTTCAATTATGTTTTCCATTATATATATTAACTTAATTCTTTACATATTGTTCATATGATGCCACAGCTCACATTGTGTTACTATTTATGGATCTTTTATAATTTTTTCTATAAATTATCTTATGTTCAAAGGATGTTAAATATCTTCTTTTTCATTTCTAACATGATACGGCGAGACTTTAGTGCCAATAGCACCATTTCCATTCTATCTACTCCATCACTGGCACTGTTTGTTTTCCAGGTGGGAGTTCCTTGGGTCTATTTGGGCCTGGAACAAAACCCCTTCATCCAGTGGAAGGTGAGTTTCTCGTTTCCTAGTCGTCGGGGGTAGCTGGTGGGTATTGAACTCACAATCCTGAAGTTGTGCATTCAACACCCCACCAATCAGACTACCATACCACTACTTCCTCCCATCAGCACTGTTGTCATCCCATTATTGCTGCTGATTTTTCATAATCATTTGTCATTAGGGAAAACCATTAATCGGATCTAGTTGGTCATTTTTTGAAGAAATTTTTGATTATAGTCAGTAAGTGTTTTGGTAAGAGTTAAGATTTTTTTGGATCAGATTTAGAGGTGTCAAGTGGGTTTGGTGGCCTAAGCATGGCATGTTGCACGTCCTAAAATAGTTGGGTTAGGCCTGACATGACATGATTCAGAATTGCGTGGACCATGGTCATGCTGGTTCTGGCCCATTGCATGACTCATGTCATGTTGGGCTAGGGCCAACCCTGCCTCATGTTGGGCTAGACATGGCATGCGGGTGTAGTCAGTTGATACGATCCACACAAACATGGAGACTCGTTGCTGTTGTTGTCTATAAAAAAATACAAAAAATTTAGTTTTTTATGTTATATTTTGTAGCTGTCAAATTTGCTTCCAATAGTTATTACACAAATTCGATGGATGTTGGGTTTATGTTAAATAAATTAAAGAAAAATAAAAAAAATTTAAAAAAAATTTAAAAAATATTGTTTTAATGTAATTTTCTTTATAAATATATAATAATTTTTTTTGATATTCATCAAGTTGATATTTTCCTATCTCTTTTTTTCTTTTTTTTTGTTTTTTTTTTGTTTTTTCTATTTATTTTTTGCTCTATTGTGTTGTCTATTCTAGGCTATAGGTTTGTTAATTAAAAAAAGATGTGAACTTTTGCACAAATAAAATTATTTTGTTATGGTATATATTTAATTTTTGTTTATTAGTTTGAGTTATAATTTATAAAAATATAAAATTATATTTTTTTTAAATTATTATTTAAAATAAAATAAATACATAATAAATAATTGTTTTAATAATAATGATTTTGACCTAGATATAAATAATAACGATAATCTTACCGAAAAGTTTTCTCTAATGATATTGATCTATTGTCTAAAAATTCTAAAATTAAGTAAATTTTATTAGTAAGAATTTTTTTTCACATAATTAAAAATAAAAATACTAATGGTATATAGAACAAAAATTGGCATACTATATATTTTATAAAAAAATATATGCATGTAGATGTATTAATTGTATTGATCACCTTAAAAGATATGCCAATTAATATAATAAAAAAATGATACATTATATCCAGACAAACTTAATTGAGAAGTGAAACATTTTAAGTTATATCAACTTTAATTTTATTAATCTTTTTATTTATCATAATAATTTTGAGAAGAAAAATATATCCAAATTGATTATTATCATAAGTTTTTTGATTAGATTTGCCAAAGAAACATATGTCGATATTTATATATAATTTTTTAATAAAATATTAAAGATAAATTTTAATTATTCAAATTTTCTTTTGAGTCTTTTCACCGCCCATAATAGGAATGACAACACCACTTGGAACTAAACCATCTTGACTTGACATGATTCAACATGGAAGTGTCACGTTGTTATCCAATCTGATATTGATATGATCTATAATAATGATATTATGTTAGCACGACATAGCTGGAGGTGCAAAATAGGTCATGCCGATGACACGACCTAATTTTTTGTGGCCTAGTCGGGCAACCATACAATGCCTAACACTAGATGGGTTCTTGGTCCATTTTGTGCCGGCACGGAATTATTTTGAGTTAGCCCGACATGACTTGATTGACTAATTATGGGGCACTTTCATGTTGGATTGATTCAGAGTCTTGCCAAGTCATGCCAAATTTGGGCAGTCTATATGCCCAATTAAATTTTTTTGATTTTTTTTATATATAATAAAATTATTAAATACTAAAATAAAAAAATAAAGAAATAAAGAAATAAAAAATAAAAAAATAAAAAAATAAAAAAATAAAAAAATAAAAAAATAAAAAAAAATAAAAAATGTAATGCATTATAAATTTAAATGAATTAAATTAATAATTAAAATAAATATTTTACATTTTCCTTAGCTCAAGGTATCTTTTGAAAAAAATTACAATTCAAAATGTTAAATGATAAAGTAAAAAAAAATTCAAAAACATAAGCAATAATAAATAATTCATGAACATACAATTATAAATATAATACATAATATAAGTTTAAGTAAAAATAAATAAAATATGTATCATTATCGTATGAGTCATCTTTTCATATCTGTAGTATAGTAAATTGAATATAAATCATTATTGTTAGATATGATTATGAAGATAATATTTGTGGTAATTTCAATATCTTTCATATTTATGAGTTATCATCTATTTTTAATTCTTTTTATATCTTGATTGTCTGACCTTTAAATTTTTTTAGATATGAGTATTTTTATGATATCTGATTATAATTTTGATTTTTTATTTGAAATAATATTGGTAGATATAGAAAAAAGTGAGCTTTGATGTTATGCTAGACATCCCATTATTTATTCATAAATAATTGAATCGAAAAGTCATTGTCTTTAAATATAGTGTTCATGTTCGCACTTGGAGCTCACTATAATTAAACTTTCAAGTTCTTATGTTTTGTTGATTTAATCAAATATTTATCTTAATATATTTTCTATCTTTATCTCTACATGTATATCACTAAATATATGATGTCCTTTATACTTACAAAATATATTATTAATATTGTATAAACTTCAAGTGCAATGCAAGTAATCGAAATATCCACAGAGGAACACATATTTGTTATGTCATAAAAATTATTAGAAATTTCATAAAAGAAATTTTTGTATCTCAATTTTAATTATCAATAATAAGCTTGTTATTTTTATTATTGACGTAATTATGTATAACATGTTAGTAGCCAATAAATGACATTAACATCAAATATGTATAATTCTAATAGTCTCATATTTATTTAGAATTTTGTTTGGCTCGCTGATAAATATAGACTGATAATCTTTTAATGTCTGTTAGTCGCTCTAAGATATTTTAGTCAATTTCTAATTTTTTTAAAATGTGGTTAGAAATAATTTAATTCTTTCTTGTACTATTAGGTTAATTACGTGACACATATCTCTAACTCAAAAATTTTATCTGATGATCTTTCTCTAATAGTTTTGATAAATATATTAATTGTGATATCGTTATTTGAAGTAATATTGAATGTAATATTAAAATTTTTTTTTTGAATGTTATAAATCCTAGATATCCTTATTATACACTTATATATGATAAGTCTATCATGAGGTTGGAAGATCTCATGAAAATATAATTTTTTTTATTAAGCTTTTACTTAGAATTTATATAATGGGCGGTGAGACATGAGAATGATGCATCATCACTACTAGACTATATATTAAGAGGTACAAACATCATTCTATTATATTTAATAAATTCTTTAATTATTAATTATTTTTTAATTTATAATATTTATTATATTATTCCTATTAGTTTGCTTAAGAATTTTATGATAATTATGTTTGAAGCAAGTTTGCATATTATTTACTATCTTATGATTTTTTGAAAATTTTATTAGAAATCAAATGATAGTAATCAATTTGTCCATGTTAGCCTACATAAAGTCATTGCAGTAAATGAATGATGCAAATAAAATTGAAGTTGTTTAATTTTTAATAGTCTTACTTTTCAATTGGGTTTGCTTTGGATTTATTGTTTCATATTTTTTTGGTATATTGATTGACATATTTTATAAAGTATTCAGTTTTACTAATACTCATATATGTATATATTTTTTTATAATATATACATTATATTGATTTTTCTTTAATATATATATTTTTTATGTTAAATTTTAATACATATATTGATTTTATTATGTTGAAGTTTGCTTAGTTTTAAGTTTTTAGGTAACTGGGTTAATTTCTTTGGAGAAAATCTAGTTTTGACATGAATTTTTTAGTTGAGTAGTTATTATTTAAATATAGGTCAATATAATTATCATTAAAATTATTATTTATTATTTTTTAATTATATTTATAAATCTAAAATTTTAAAAAATGTATACTTCTAAATTTTTATAAATAATTAATTATGACTTAATTAAATAAATAAAAAATAAATGTTTCATAATTTCATAATTTTAAGTGAACAACAAGCATGGTCAGGCTATTTTTCTAAATTTGTGAGTTCAGAATATAGAATAGACAATAAAATAGAGCAGAGAAGATGATTGAGATGAAATGAAAATTAGAAAAATTAAAAATGAGAAAAGATAAATGATGAGAGGAGATAAAATTAATGTGATAAATATAAAAAAATTATATTTTATATTTATAGAAAATTTTTATATTAAAATAATATATACATACATATATATATATATATATATATATATATATACATATAATATTTAAATTAGACAAAAATCTAATAGTCATTGGATTTGTGTCTAGTTTCCTTTGGAATCAAATTCGACATCTACAAAAAATAGAAAAAAATATTTTTTTACAAAAAAATGAAAGCAATATGCTGTGTTGTGTATGTCGCTTTGTCGGGCTGTGAACTATGACTCGTGATTAAAGCTGTCAAACAGGCCGTACTGTGCTGACATGACTTTTTTTTGGTGACCCACTTGTGCCACCATGACGTGCTTGACACGACATGGTACACGAGTCATGCAGTGCATGACACGACATGACTCAAAAAGGGTTGGCTCAACCGGTTCAAGTCAGTTGGATTTGAGATGGTTCATGTCTCGACGTGTCGTTGCGAGCTTGTTTGGAA
The DNA here is from genome assembly GCA_029783825.1 of Sapria himalayana. Classification (NCBI taxonomy): domain Eukaryota; kingdom Viridiplantae; phylum Streptophyta; class Magnoliopsida; order Malpighiales; family Rafflesiaceae; genus Sapria; species Sapria himalayana. The sequence goes on from JAREIK010001181.1 coordinate 188,817, forward strand.
TCAGGTCATTTTTTATTTCAAAATATTATAAATTTTAATATAAAATTAATTAATTAAATAAATAAATACAAAAATAAAATAAAATTACAATTACAATTCACAACTCACAAAAATAACATAAAATAAATTTAATAAATTTAAATTAATTCGTAATGTAATACAAGTACAAAATAATAATTTAAGCTCAAAATTAATATATCAATAATCAATTCCGTGTCTGATAGTATTTTTAGGGGTAGGCTCAATCTCATTCCTCCTCAAAATCACATGAATTATCATCTGCCATCAATTTCTTTGTTTTTATTATAATTGTAGTACAATTCTGTCTAAAATTTAAAGCGTGAATCTTTTCAATCTTTTATACATGCCAATATCTCAATAATATCTGATCACAATCTCAATATTCTATTTGAAATCTGATTCACTACAACATAAAAATAGACTCATATGATTTTTGCTATTGAAAAATATTAATGTTCTTGTTATCGGTATGTGATAGGAATGAGCAGTAATCAATATCTAAGTATCGCGATAGCTCATTTTTATTTGACACGTCACCCTGTAGTTTCTTACTCGCTTATTGAATATAGAATTTATCGTCTCTAAATATGATATCCATATTCGTACTTAGGGTATGATTACTACTACCATCATATCTAGTATCATAGTATGTAAATAGCTCAATTAATTTTTCGTAAATAAACTCTTCAGGTTGTTATTTTTAGTTCATGCGCGAGAATAATATGTTAAAATATTCTATACTTCCATCTTAACCATAGAGTTTATGCAGACATCCAGTCAATAAATAGATGGAATAGTTGATTAATATTTTAAGTAATTGATTTTCATCGCAAGAGCCATGTCACTAAATGTCGGGTCATTTCTAAATTTTTTATACATGTTACTAATGTTACATATGCACCTGAGTACAATATAGGTCGTGAGAGTAAATATTAATGAACACATATTTGTCGTGTAATAAAAAATCTTCACGAATTTTATAAATATAATTTTTTTATCTGAGTTAATGTCATTAATAATAAGTTTGTTACTCATATTATTGATGTAATCGGATATCAATGTATTCGTATCAAATATAATACTCCAACATAAAGTATATATAATTTCAATAGTGTCTCACATTCGTTGTAATTTTTTTATTTTAAATCCGTAGACAATCAGAGACTATCACTCTTGTTAGCTGTGGGCCGTAGGAAGAAATTTTAGTGAATTACTTATTTTTTCTAAAGTAAGAGAAATAATATTCATCAATGCTTGTATTATGAGGTTAATGATGTGACACATGTATCTAATATTAAAAATCTTTCCTAATGGTTTTGGACTGTATCATGTTAGGCCAAGCATGACTTAATCGTGTTGTGTCGTGCGCCTTACCAGGGCCAATTAAATTGGTTAATACTTCAAGATGATTTGTATTTGTATATGTACTAGTATACTACATGCATTGATTGATAATGATGACTCATTTTTTTGGATTATTTTTTTATATGATATGATATTTTTTGTTTTTTAATTTTTGTAGATTATATTTTATTTTATGTTATTTATCATATCGATATTATGCCCATGCATTATTTTTTTTTATTAGAGTAATTTTTTATTTTTTCTTTGCATAAATATAAAATTTAAATTTAATAATATTTTATTTGTGCACTTAAAATTAAAATTAAAATTACAGTATATTTATATTTGGGCATGGCCCAGCATGACCTAGCACTACCCGGCATGACCTATCATGACCTGGCACTACACGGCATGACCCATCGTGACCTGGCACTACCCGGCATGATTCATCATGACCTGGCACTACCCGGCATGACCCATCATGACCTGGCATCACCCGGCATGAACCAATATAATCCGTCATGGACCAACACGACTCGACATGAATTTATTGGGCTTTATGCCAAATAGGCTTTGTTGGGGCTATTAACTTATATGTCTTGCCATGCTGGTATTGCATGGTGGCACAATCGTGCTACATAAAAATGAGTGAGTCGGGATGTCATGTCTTATTTGATATTCTACTTGTACCTAATAGTTGTATATGAACTCGGAGGAGGAGACGAAAAAGATGAGGAGAAAATAATATAAGAAGAGCGAATGAAATTTAAAAAATTTATATTTTATATTTATCAATTTTTTTATTAAAATAATATGTATTTTTTTAAATTTTAAATGAGCATAAATTTGATAGTCATCTGATTTTTGTTTGTAGCATTTTGAAACAAATTTGGCAGCTATAAATTTTTCAAATAAAAAATTAATTTTTTATTTATAGGTGATATGGAAAATGACTGTCTATGCATGTCATTTTCAATATTAGTGCCTGTTACATGAAAATGTTAGGCTTGACGACGGAGCTGAGCTATAATTTTTTTAAGAAATTTGTGTCAGGACTTGTTAATTAGTGACCTGTGCCTTGTGCCTGATCATAGTTCATCATTCACTTGTCAATGGGCCTGGTATGTGGATCATGCCTGGCCCTATAGGAGGTACAACTGGCCATAACTCGTTATAGTAGTAATTATGTCCATGCCTTGTGGTGTGCTCTGGTTGTCTGGCCCTACGTGATACCTCTAATTTATTGTAACTTATCGATTTTATAGATTAAGTTGCTGACAAATGATTTGAGATATTTGAAATATTTTATTTAATATAAAGGTTGAATATTATAAGATATTTTTTTTTCTCAGAGAATATTTGTTTTGGAATTTTAATCTTAATTCAATATTTAGAATGTGTACCCTTTGAATTATTACTTAATCCAAGTGTAGATTTATTTATAGATATTAATTTGTTAGTTAACTAAATTAGGTATAAGATGATCTTATGAAAACTAAATTATTTGACAGTAACTTACATGTATCAAATGAGTCATACTGTGCTAGCACGGCTCATTTTTGTCTGGCCCGATCATGACACGGGGTTTATCATGTGTCGTGTCGTGTTGGCACGGTTCAAAACAAGGTGCAACTCAGCATGACATTTGGGCCCATTGTGTCGGGTCATGCGGGCTGTGCCTAGGCTTGATTTTGAAATGTGTACTGATGCGGACTGTGCCTAGGCTGCCTGACACGAGTGACAACTATACAGTAACTAGATTAGATATTATATATTTTTTCTATATAATTATTTATTTTTTAGATTTTTTTATATAGATTCATATGGATGTACTATTTAGGATTTTCAGGTATTTGGAATAGCTTCAGGATGTGAGACTATGTTTAGAAATCATAAGCATAATTGGATAAAGATATATTTCAATTTTAGTTAGACTCTTATGATTACAAAAATGATATTTACTGTATGGTTTTATAATTTGTTTCTAAATAATCTTGTCTCCTTGCAAGAATAAAACATAAATATTTATTTTGACAACTAGTGTAAAGGTAGAATACATATCTATGATGTTATTTTCTTGTGAGTTTTTGTGGACCAATTACTTCTTTGAGAAACTTTATCTACTAGTTATACACTAATGATTTTTTATTGTCAAAGCCTGAAATCTTGTTGCCTTGTGGGAAACTCAGTATTAGAGGTCTCAACTTGTCCGGGTCAGTGCAGGCATGACCCGAGGCATGACTCCATTCAGTTATGTCTGGCCCAACAAAACATGGTTCGAAATAGTGTCTGGTCCTGGACTATGCAGCCCCATGGCATGGCTTGTGTTATGCCTCATGTGAACTATTTATATATTCGATATTAGGAAATTATTTTTTTAGTGATATTAACGAGGAAATATTTTGAGACTGCACATACCATAGTAGAGACTTACTCGGATTTTATCTGAGCTTTGATAATCACATAAAAAATGTTTAAAACTATATTTTATATTTTTTTTATGATAATTTTTTTTCTTGAAAAAATAATCAATAAATTATTAATTCTAAATCAAGTGATTGGGTAATGTAAATATTTATGATACCAGTTATTTATAAAATTTAGTGAATCAATTATTTTTTTTTGGAGGATGCAGACTCATAAATCTAGTAGATGATATTTTTTTTATGATATTCATCCAACTCAATATATCACTGCCAATTTAATATATTACATGAGTTTAATAATTAATTTATATAGAAAAGATTTAAGACAATTCGATAACTATAACTTATATGTTTATCAGTCATCATATCATAAATATATTTTCAAAGACATTTAAAAGATTATAAGTATCTTTTATTTTCTCAAAGTTAGTTATTTGTGATATGTAACTATTAGTGTTGTGGAAGTGGTGAGATTTACCAATTCTCATCCTTTGTTTAATTTGTTTAAAATTTTTTCTATTTGGATGAGATTACCTGATTTCTCTTCTGAAATATCTGCAACGATATATATGATTTCTTTCTTACTAAGATAGAATAATATAAATATTTGTCTAACACCTTTCTTGTCATTCAACAGCATCACATAATTGATAATAGTATCATATTCAAAATTATCAAAAAAATTATAATTATATAACTAAAATGAGTCTATGTTGATTCCTATGATGAGATACATGACACAAGGTAATATGCTTGCTGATTTAGTGATTTGTATATTCACATGCATGAGTAGATACGTGAATGTTTATGCACATTTAACATCTGTGTTTGCAGGCATGTGCATGCACATGTGTGTGTGCATTTATTTAAATAGATTTATTTTTTTCTTTAGTATTTATATTTGTATGCGTGAATGTGCTTATGTTCATATCTTTGTGAATGTGTTATATTGTGTAGCGAATGATGTGACTCGCTATCTCTAGGACATCCTATTTTCATGTCCAGTCCAGAGTGTTTTGGAGAAAGTAGTTGAACACTGTCCATAATGTTGGTGGTATTTAACATTTGTGGTATATGGTTTGATTATGATGAATTTTGAATGTTTTGATGAAATGAGGGCTATTACACGACTTAATGAAGTATATTAAAATGGATTGATTATTTTGGAGAAACTAGTTGGTTTTGATAATCATGATTTTTTGTGATAACTAAGTTATTTGAATTTTTTTTTCATTCTTGAATTAGAAAATGAAATATATTGAAATAGATTGATATTCATTAATAGAAAATTGTGAATTGCTTGGTCTTTATATTATACATGCCAAGATTGGTAGCTGGTTACCATCATATAAATCAATCTAAATGTTTGTGTTATTTTTTCTTTTTTTTTTTTCTTTTTTTTTTTTTGCAGACATGTTGAAGATGAGAATATTGAAGACGATGTCACAAGCTGGTCAGACCACATTTAGTTAAGTGAACCATGTTATATGTTGTAGTTTAGTCTCCATTCTATGAAATTCTCTCTTGTTTCTAAACGTTGTAACGTTTTTGTTGTTTCAGTGCATTCATTATTTCCAAATGTAGTCAAGTGTGCTTTATAGATTAGGAAAAATATGAAGTATGATAAACCTAAATTGCCTGTCATATAATTTCCCGAATGACAACAGATCTGTCATATAATATTTTAAACTGCAAAACAGAAATGAAGTGAATTCTGATGTCACCAAGTGGCAATAGCTTTATTAGCGAATGTGTGATTTATCTGCTACCCAATAACTCCACAAATGAATTGAATTTGATTAATTTATTTAAGCAATTAAGGTATTACATCATGTTAAGATTATTCTATTTATTATTTGATGTGCAAAGGAGTGTTTATGGCATACAAGTACTCAAATTAGTTTTTTTTTTGTTATGTAAATGCACTTATACAATATTCGTTAAGCAAGGCATAGAATTTCATATTTATTTATTTAATATTTATTATATTAATTTTAGTTTGTTATAAGATCATTAAATAGTAGTCGTTTGTCATTTGATGGTGAGGGTAAGGGGGAGGAAGAGCTACAAGTGTCAAATGGGCCATATTGGGTTGGTATGACCCAAAATTTGGTGGCCCAGTGATCCACCGTGGCATGCCTGGCATGACATGAAATAGATGCTTGGCCGTGCCGAGTTGGCATGGATTTATGAGAGCTCGGCCTTGCACAACCCGATGGGAGAGGGTGAGCTGGTGAGAGGGGCCAATGGGAGAGGGTGGGGGAGGGATGGAATTGGTCCCAGGTCGAAAAAACTATGGGTCCTGATTGGGGCCCGTAGACCAGATGGAATTTCGGATCCGTTTAGCTTGGGTGGTTTCTCGGCTCATGCCAAGGTACCGAGACGTGCCTTGCCCGACATGACGCCTTGGCCCGGCTCATGCCATGAGCAAGCCCAACACGTGCATGGGCACGAATCATTCTCGTGCCGTGTTGGGCCAGGCACGACTAAACCGGGCCGTGCCTCGTGCCGGGCCAAACTGGCCAGACCCATTTGACTCCTCTAAGTTCAATAGATTTTCTTCAGTATTCAGTACTTTTTATCTTCTGAAATTTATGTCAAATTATTCTAAATCCTACCAATGTGAATTAGGAGGTAATATATGATATTAACACCACATGTCCTTAATATCTTAATTAAAAAAGATGATTAATTTAGTATATATCAATTAAAATAATTTTTGTACTCCAAATTTCAACAAAAAGATTTGAAATACCTTAGGTATTTTCTGGATATTGAGTTTGTCTATTCCAGAGGAAAATATTTATTTCTCATGGGAGGTATGTTTTTGATATTTTATTTGATCTTAGTATGACCAAATATCCATTAATTAATTCACCACCTAATTTGAAAGTAGACACATCCATGAATTTTAATATTTTAATTAATTCTTCTAGATGTATAAAAATAATAAAACAATTAATTATCTAACAATAATCAAACTACATCACTTATTATGTTAGTATAAATAGTGATGTGGGGTTCAAAGACATAACCAAGTAGAGACGTACTCAAGTACTAGTCGAGCTTTCATGATCACATAAATGAGATCAATTACTAGATTTCATACTTTTCTTTGAGATAATATTATCTTTTAGATTAGTAACATATTATTATTTTCCAATGAGTACAGAGATAGAATATAAACTTATGATATTGGCTACTTATAAGCTTCAATAAATTAGTCACTTCTTTAAGGAGCTTGGTTTATCAGTTTTAATGTCTCTAACACTTTATTGTGATAGTCAAATAACTTTAAACATTTTTATAAATTTAGAATTTCATGAGTGTGCAAAACATACCATGATCAATACTATTTCATAAGGAAACCAAACCTTGACAGATTAATAATTGAGGTCTATGTACTACCAGTGAATAAATTGGAAAAAATATTTATGAAGACACTTAAAGTACAATTATTTTTTCTTTTTCCAAGTTGGATGTTTATGATATATATGCACCACTAGAACAAGATATTGAGCGTTGAGTTATGTTGTATTTTATTTACTTTTTTTTTATTTGTATGTATGGGAGCACCCGACATGTAGGCTAACAAAACTTGAATATATATGCATTATGTTATTAAATTTTAAATTATAAAAAAAACATATTTTGTTTTTTCTCTCTCTCTCTATGCCCAACTCACCCCAAGGCCCTTATTAGCTCAACATCCAGCACTAATATTTATACTAATGATAACTCACCTCAAGTCTTAAAATTCATTAAGATGAGAATGTTCAAGATCTATGAAAGATTAGTCATGCGAAGTTGTCATCAAAAATATAGAAAACAATTGACTATGATGATAACTAATACAATATCTATTTCAATAATATTTAGATTGTTATTTATTAACATGATTTCTTATATCCAATTGAATCAACAAAAATATATGAAACTTCAAAATATATGTATACATGAATCAAAAGAGATTTTATTAGTCCACATCCCCAAAATTAATATTTGACAAAAAACATAATTAATAATTTCATTAAAATGGAATCATCTCTCAATGGAATCATCTCTCTTCTATCCTTTCTCTATCCAACTCACCTCAAAGTCCTAACTGGCCCAATAGTCAATACTCATATTTATACCGAAGAAAATTCACATTGAATCTTAATATTTATTAAGATGAGAATGTTCATGATATATGAAAGATTATCTATAAAAACTTGTCATCAAAAATCTAGAAAGAAATTGATTTTGATGATAACTAATGCACTTTGTATTTAAATAATATTCAGATTATTAAGTATCCCCATGATTTCTGACATCCAATTCAACGAACAAGAATATTTTAGCCTAAAAAATAGTTATATACATGAATCAAGAAAAATTTTATTAGTCTACAATCTAAAAATTTAACATTTTATAGAAAATATAATTCATAATTTCATCAAAATGGAATGATCTCTAAATAAAAATATACTACCTCAATTTCAATCAAAATACACCAAAACTTGTCATACGAACATGTCACCAAAATTAGTTATTTATTTGTCCATCGAAATTTTTTTCCAAGAGTTGTGCTTGAAAATAATCAGTAATAATAATGTCGTGTGTGTGTGTGTGTGTGTGTGTGTATAATACTCTACCAAATTAATTTCTTTAACAATTAGAATAATCCAAAACATATATTTGAAAACAAAAAAAAAATTAACTAATATACAGATAGGAACACTTTTTACTATTTTTTGTATGTTTTAATTAAAAAGAAAGTTGTATTAGTCAAAAATAAAACTTAAGTTTCTAATTCTAGTTTCTTGAGCATTAAATGAAACTATGATGGACAGATAGGTAGTAGCAAAATAGGAACATCCAATTTTAAAAGATAACAAGAACATGGAAAACAACAAGATAAATTTTTACTTGAAGTGTTTAACAAAATTCTAATAGAATAGTGACAAACTTGAATGATCATGAAAAAAACTCAATGATCATTATTGGATGTAAAAAAAAAACATGTAGACTATAATAAATTTGATAATGTAACAAGATTGGTAGTTTCGAGATGTGTCGCCGTTTACTTTTGATGTCTCAACTCGAGGCACTTGTGCAATGGACTTCTTCATCTTTTTCTTTTTTTTTGACGATTCCACATCTCATGTTAGAAAATAGGTAGTTTTTATATAGGGTTTTTTAGTCTTTATTACTAGTTTCTTGTGGAACCATATATAATGTTAACAGTGTTTTATAAAAAAAATAACAGAATTATTGCCTTCACCTTATACACGTCATTTCATGGTTTCTCAATGTTATTTTTTGTATTTATAAAATATCGACATGGTATAAGAGAAGTCTTATTGCAATTGCTGAAAGAATGATGATATTGTTATTTTGTATTTGGTACATCATTGTTATATACAATCATTTCATCTATGGGTTTTCATTGATGTGTAAATTGAATGTGTTGATGATTGTTTTACACAAATAGTTGATTGTGCCTTGTGTGTTTATATCGTTTATTGTTATATTTTTTATTTGTGCTATTCGTTTTCAATTTTGAGCACACCAATCTGCTCACTATGTTGTTTTGTTATTTAGTTATTATTTTGCAATTTGATTATCATATATTTAGAAAGTTCAATGAAATTATAAGATTTATCAAAATCTACAAAATTAAATGATAAATATTTATTATAATCAAATGGAGACTAGAGTGCACACTTATTTAACTGGGGAAAACAAATAACAATATTGGACTGAAATTGCTTCACTCTCTATCATGAAAAGTGAATTAGGTATGATGCACAAACTAGAAGTTTAATTTGGCATTCGATTCAGCACACTATCATAGGCACAAATATGTATTATGATTGTACAAAACATTTTTTTTATACTTTGAATTTGAGATATGAGCAAGCTAAAAAATTCTCGTTTGTTTTTGTCTCAACACAAATTTTTTGATTGTAGGAAAAAAGAATGTGCTGTACTTGTTTATTTTTTTTGACTTGTATTCATATTGGAGTCAATTGAATACATTATAATCATCTACTATTGACATTAATGAGATTACACATTAACAAACTATGTTGATGCATGAATCATTATTTGATTTGGATCATGCATATGAATCTTGTCAAAATTGCATTATTTCTCAATCTATTATTCTTGAGATGAATGAATTATTTTTTTCATATCTAGAATGTTAATATTGTGTTATCTTACCCACCACAAGTGTTATTTGGTTAGTGTAGCCTTTGCTTCTACAAATGGTGGTAATGATAGAAGTGGTGGTCATTTTTGTTGTCATTTTTGTCATTATTATCATGGTATGTTGTGGTAGTGATAAATGTTGTGTTGTCATTATTGTCAGAAGCCTAGTTACCTAGATATCATGATTCGAAAGGATGTTATGGTAGAGATAAATGTTGTCATTATTGTCAGAATCCAATTCACCTTCCAAAGAAATGTTGGGTGAAATTTGGTAGGTCAGATTGAGCTAACTAGGTTGGCTTTGAACTCATGCTTCCAAAAACTTCTCACATTACATCTACAATCACTTGTGAAGGTATACCATCAAGTATATCTGGATCATATATATCAGAGCATAAAGTCTATAATGTTCATTTAGGTAATTAGTATTTTTTATTCATTATAAATGTCAAATGAGCATGGCAGGGCTCGCCCAGCCTGTTTCTAGGGGGCCCAATTGGGCCACTGTGTCGTGTGTGGGCACGACATTGTACAGTAACCATGTCGTGCATGACATGACATGACTTCAGTAGAGTCGGCCCGACACATCCTACAAGCTTAGTTGGTGACTATTTGGGCTGGGTCGTGCTTTGACTTGCTAGATTGGGCCGGGTTCAGGTCGGGTCTGAGCCAAGCTCGAGCCGTTTGGAACTGGTTCATCCCAAACTTCAAAATTAATAAAAAATTTAAATTTTAATATTTAAATTAAAATAATTAATTAGTTAATTAATTAATTAAATTAATAAAACAACTAACATCTAAAAACTAACAAATAACAACCGACAACACATAATTAAAAACACATACAAATTATAAAATAATAATTAACAAACTGAGACCAAGATTAAATAATTAAAAGATAAAATATAATATATCAAAGATAAACTTATAAATATAAAACATGAATCTAATGCCAATCCCATAAGAAAATATCTGAATAAAAAATACATAATAAATAAAAAAGTAGCAATTCAAGCATCAAAAGTAAAATGGCAAAAATAAATAAACCAAGACTGAAAGATATCCAAAAATAATAAATCTTATTAGTGTATGTTCAATGATGGTATCAATATCAGTGTATTGCTAGTAGAGGCCTTAGGCAGTAAAGTAGGCTTAGCTTAATCATCAATGTCTCAATCTCATATCAATCATTAATCATTATCAAAGCCTCATGAATCATCATCAACAATTAACTCATCCGCTTTTGATGCAATCACAGCATGATCCTAGATGTCCAAATTTGAATCCTTCTAATCCTTCATGCATGCAAATATTTCAATAATATCTGACCATAATTTGGATCTCCAATCTAAAATCATAATCATTGCAATAAAAAAAAAGACTCTGATGTTATGCTCGATACCAGAGGAGTCAGTAGATTTCATGCCCTCTTAGACAACATGGGATAGGTAGACTCATATGATTTCCACCATTATAAAATATCAGATTCTTATTATCGGTTTGTGATAGGATTGAATAGTAATTTATATCTAATTACATGGATATCTCACTCCTATTCGATGATCTATCCCGTCATTTCCCTCTCGCTAACTAAATGGAAAAGTCATTGTCTTCGAATATGATATCCATGTCCGTACTCAGAGCCTAACTACTACTACAACTATACATAATATCGTAGTATGTAAAGAGTTCAGTCAACTTCTTGTGAATGAACACTTCAGGTTGGTCTTCCTAGTTCATATACGAGAATATGTTTGTAAAAATATTCTTTTCTCCTTCCACCTTAACCCTAGGGTCCATGCATGTAACGAGACAATAAAAAGATAGAATAGTAGACCAGTACTTTAAGTACTTGATTTCCATCTCTATAACCATATCGCCTAAGTGTTGGGTTATCTTTAAACTTTCTAAACATGCTACTAATATTGTATGCGCCTGAGTGTAATGCAAGTGATGAGAGTATAAACTGATGAATATATGTTCGTCGTATCATAAAAAATCTTTAAAAATTTTATAAATGATATTTCTATAGCCCAGTCAGTGTCATCAATAATAAGTTCGTCACTCTTACTTTTGACATAGTCCGATATCATATGTTTATATTCAACACATGACTCCAACACAAGGTATGTCTAATTCCAATGGTGTCTCACATCTGATTAGAATTTTTTCTTCTTTATACCCACAGACAAATAGATAGTACCAAATTCTTATTGGCTACGAGCCACACGAAGAAATTTTAGTGAGTTACATATGTTTTCTAAAGTAGATGAAACAACATTTATCACCGCTTGTACTATGAGATTAATGATGTGAAACATGCATCTGAAGTTGAAAATTTCTTCTAATGATCCGTCCATAATAGTACTAACAAACAAGTTAATGACTACTCCATTATTAGTTGCATTATTAAATGTGATACTATTTATTTTATTTTGAATATTATATTTTCTAAAGATTCTTATCATATACTCATAAATGGCTGGACCATCATGAGGATGGATGATTTCTGAGAATCTTAATATTTTTTTTATTTTGTGTCTAATTAGAATTTATTTTGAATATTTTGGGGCGTGCTAAAATAATGTGTCTTCGGGTTATGGTAATGTGTCGTGCCCGGCCCGACATGAGGGCCGGGTTACCTTGGCATGGCACAACATGAGCTATGCCAAAAGCCAGCCCAGCATGGGCCTAGGCACGTTACTAGACCATGCCATGCCGGACTAGGCACGACCGAGCTGGGACATGCCTCGGGCCGAGCCTGGGCTGGTCGGCCCGTTTGACACCTTGGTTTCATTCTCATGCTATTTGTTATATTAATTCTAGAATTGCTCTTATCATTTCCATTGATATGTCATTGTTTAGTAAACTTAAAGAACAAACTACAAAATCTCTTATTATTTTAACTGATAGGTCTAAATCTTATATTGTGGGAAAGGATGATATTTCTTGAAACCTAGTTATTTTATCCCCTCTTCTTTTTTCATTCTTGAATTTCCAATGAATCAAGTATTAGTTGCTCAATTTAGTAAATAGCTTATTTGTAAAGTAACATTTTTTTATCTTACTATGAATGCGTTGACACAATCACTAAGTTTACCCAGTTATACACTTTATGCCGCTATGTTGCCAATTTAGTGACACTATCATCTTGATCGTGCACTCCAACTTTCTTGTTTCAACACATGATTTTCTATCAATCTTCTCTTGTCTTCTAAAGTTTGAGTCCTGCTAGCTTGTGAAGTATTATTAGGTCTATTTTCTAGCTAAAATTAATAATGTTAGCAATCAACTATTTGTTCATGTTCATTTAATTATTTTAGTCCTATATGAGTCCATAATATTTTGGAAATTCAATATTTTATCATATTTCTTAATGATCAATCTAATATGAATTGGTTACATTTATTAAAAAAGCAATCCAATTTTCCTCATGCACTACAAATTTTTATTGGGAAATAAAAACATTATTTGATTTTTATATTAACAAATCTTAGTTTGATGATGATATTAAATATTGTTCATTTATTATTAATAAGTTTTGTATCTTTCATAGTATCATTCATCAAACATCATGTCATGTGTTATTATACTACAACAAATTTGGGCTACTAATAAAATAAATGAGCACTTGATGTTGCTCAATTAAATATGTTTTATATGAAAATTCCTTCTTATTTTTAGAGTAAAATTATTTTAATTATATGTTTTACTAATAAATGTCTTTCTTTGTCAATCCTAAAATTTAAACCACTATATTCTATTCTATATCTAGATAGAGAGTTATTCTCAATGATTACATGAGTTTTTGGTTATGTATGTTTTGTTCATGTTCACCATGTTAAACAAAAATTATCCTCACAAACTTTGAAGTATATTTTTGTTAGGTATTTCAAGACTCATAATGGATATAAATGTTTTCATCCCCCATTATATAAAATTTATGCAATTGTTGATATAACATTCTTCAAAGTCTTTATATCTATGACTATTGACTTAATCTAAATTGGTACATGATCCAATCCTTATGCATCAAATGACTCTTTCTTATGCCCACTACAAGGTATCTGATTGATTAGTGTGTCGTATGTGCTTATGTGTCTCTCTCCCATAGTGCTTTTACTACTTTTTTTTGTTTGTGTCTACCCCTTGCTTTAATGTAGAGGCTATGGTTCATCTTTGTTGGCATGTTGATATGAAAAATGAGATTCATACTCTTCATGAACAAACTACATGAAAACTTACAACTTTACCTCCTAGTAAGGATTTTGTGGGATATTGTTAGATATATAAAATCAAATATCCACCCTAATGGGTTCTATTGAAATGCTTCAAGCTTGCCTAGCATCAAAAGAATATACTTAAACTCCTAGTGTTGACTTAATTGAGATCTTCTCTATTGTTGCTTGCTTAAACTATGTTAGTATTATCATCTCTCTCATGTATATTTTGATTGACCATTATTTCAATTTGACGTGAATCATACTTTTTTATCTGGTGATTGCTAAGAAAAAAATTTTCTGGAGCAATCACCCAGGTTTGTTGTTAAGGGTGAGAAGCATATGGTTTGTAGATTAAAATAATATTATATGAATTGAGATAATCTCCTTGAACATGGTCTGATAAACAGAGTAGTCTTAATGGAGATTTAAGTTTGTCCAATATCACTCAAATCATTCACTCCTTGTTATATTAAATACCAGACATATTATGGTAAAAATGGTTTATGTGGATAATAAAATCATTTCTAGTGGGGATGTTGTAGACATTGAAGAGGTCAAGGTATACATGAAGAGGCAATTTCAAATGAAGAAGCTAAGGTAGTCGCACTATTATATGAGGATTGAAATGGCTAGAAGTAAAATAAAAATAATATTATCACAATGAATCCTAAGTTTGAACAAATTAAAAGATATAGAAGATTGATTGGAAAACTAATATATCTTACCATTATAAGATATTACATAACATTTGTAATTAATATACTTAGTTAATAGATATAGAATCCATAGAAATGCCATTGGTATGCATGCCATAGGCTTAAGATACTTGAAGCAAATGATCAACATGTGAGTTTTATATAAGAAAGAGAGCATACTAGATATTATTGGATATCTTGATGTAGATTGGGCTAGCCTGTAGAAGGATATAAGGTCAACTAGTAGTTGTGTTTATCTTGTAGAAACTCTTATTACATGGAGGAATAAGAAAATTCCAATAGTTATGAGATCAAGTGTCAAAGAAGAATATGGTATGACATCACATATACTTCAAATATTTTAAAGTGTATTACAAATATATCATGAGAATTTTATCTTTAGTTCAATGTGTTTTCTATCATATTTTATGATAGTCAAGCAGTTATACATATTATCAAGAATTCTACATATAATAAAAGAACAAGATACATTCAGATAAATTATTATTTTATCAAGAAAGTATTGTTGAATGTGAAATTTGCATTGCATATATTAAATATATTGAGTTGTTAGGAGATTTGTTCACCAAAGTAGTGCCTAATGTCACTTTTTCTTATTTCTTTTCCAAGCTAGGTTTGCAAAATATGTTTGCTCATGCCTAACAGAGATTGTTAGAAAATACATAGTTTTTAGTAGGGGTGTTTTGGTCTATGCAATGTTTTTTTGCAAAACTATATGAATAAATAAATAAATATAAATAAAAATAAAAATAAATAATATATATATATTGTAATAGTGTTTTATAAAAAACATAATATATAAGAACAATGTTCCCAATTTTGTATTTCTTCTATATACAAACTATTTAAGAGTTTATTAATGTTGTTTAGCAATTCTTCAATATTGATACTCACAAATCATAATTTTTCTTAGGGGGATGTCGGAATATTAATCCTACGGAATCATGAGAATATCATTTTCTTATTCAAATTTTAGTGAAGCATTAAATTTTGGAATTTGTAAATCATAAAAAAAAATTGGATTTTCACTTTATAACTCAATGATGATAGAACTAGTTAACAAAAAGTTAGACCTAGAATATACATATACCAGCCTTATTATTGGTGTGATTTCAATTGTTATGTCTAGATGCAACTACCAATTATAGAGATAGAATAAAATGTGGTTGCAAACTAATGAGTCACAACATCTTAATTACGAGTCACAATAATTTCTTAAAAAAAATTTTATAATGAAGGCCCACAATAATTTATTTCCGAGGCTTGATGTTCACACGTTACAACACCATCTTTACAAGTCATGATGCCAAGTGGGCCCAAAGGGAAATAGTAAAGTCATGACAATATAAGACATGTGCCAACAATATTTATTTGGTCGTAACTAACTTACATAGTTATGACCATGCTCCTCGGTCATAGTAATATCTCATACATTGTGACTCAATGTTTAACCATGACACTACTCATAAGTCATGATTCTATTTCCTAGTTGTGATGTCAATTATTTAGTCACAACATTATATTGTTAGTCTATCATATCTTTCTGTCATGACTACATTTTTTACATCATGAAGCCATTGTCTCATTAGTGATGGTATTTCATGCATCATGACACTAATTCTTACTTGTAGCAACACAGCTTAGTCTAGATACAGCTTGGCTATTATGACATAACCAAATCAATACATAGAATTGGAGTTGTGACTTTGTCTTTCCAATTGCAATGTGGATTGGAGGAGAGAGAAGACATGAAAAAATAACAAAAAACAATAGTTAGAATAGGGTGATAGAACACTAAATAGAACATGGAGGAGAATCTAACGCGTCTGCTAATACTACTATGAAAAAGTTATTCAGCAATAGACATTATCACTTGAGGTAGGTCACAAATAGAAGAATCTTAGAAAAATTTTACATGTGGGAATATCTTGTGACAAAGGAATCCAGTAGCATTTGTATTTATAATTTTTTGTATTTGTCAATCAATATTGTATTCAAAACCTAGTTTATCTTTCTTCAAAATGTTAGCCTAGATCTTATCTAGAGTTGATTTATAACTTGTGTATCATGATACTTACGAGAATAATGTAGGCATCTCAGCTTTCATTGATATGTATATAGCATACTCAAGTACTTAGTTGTGTCAATTGTATCATATTTATTAATGACTTACCTCCAACAAATCTTATATATCAAGTTACCATGCCCATGTGTAATTTTTACAAGTGTGATAGACAATAGAAATACATGTATGTGATGCTTAGAAGGATGATAGACTATAAGAGTACATGTCTGGGAAACTCTCTACTTAGACTATTGGGAACAAGCTTATACACTTAAGACACTCATCATATGGACTATGGTAGGTGACTGATGATGTGTCTAAGGCTTATCCAGTTATTCGACTATACAAGGGTTACTTTATGGGAACTCAGCATGATGGGTTACTTTATGTGCCTTAGCAAAGTTATTAGGGTTATTATTCTGCTAACTACTTACATAAACTATTTAGAGTGACTGGGTTATGAGTATTAGAAGTGTGATATATTGTCAATATCATGTATTTTGTTATTCATGAACCAACAAAGTACATGATATACGATCATGAATGTTGAGAAAGGGCAATCACCATGCATATTGAAGTAGATCTACCCTAGAACCCTTTGAATTGAGTATTTTTTGTAAGCCAAGAGAGTAGAATGTTGTGATACCATTCCAAACCAAAAATTTCAATCTTGATGGGATCGATATCCATATTCCAACAATCAACTTTATTACTCATTAGAATCATATACTTATGGTTACATTAAGTGTCAACATATTTTGCCATAACATTTTCATTTAAAAAAAAACCATATGGCAATTTCTAATTAATTATTGAGCAATCAAAAAAGTAAAGTGTGTACTAACATTTTCAAGTTTTAGCCTCATAAATAGGATATTTTGTAAATCATGAAATAAAGTGTCCACAAAACAAACATATTCATTTTTTTTTAATTATGGGGGTCCAACTAGATTATGTGCACATCGATTAATCTAAAATAGAAATGGACCTTGATTTATGATTCCACATCCAAGTAAGTTTGCAAAAATATATTATCCTTAATTCAAAGATAAGATTCAAACTCATTATCTCAAGAATATATTGAATTCCTAAAGCTCATTCTATCATTCAAACCAATCTATAGGGGCACATCTATTCTATTAATATAATAATATAATTCACAAATAAAAAATAAGTGTACATAATAAATATAAGTAGAGACAAATAATACATACATGATAATTAGTAATTTTTATGAATTTATTTGATTTTTGGTTGAACATAAAAAAAACTAGCGCACATGAAGATAATAAGCATCATTTTGTTAATCTAATCAGTTATAGATTTTTCATTTGATAATTATATTTAATTAGAACTATTGCTAACTTATATTTTTTTTAAATTAAATCATATAATTGTTTCTATGTATTTATTTACCGATCAAAAATATAAATTGTCGATGATATTATTAAAGTCCACCTCTACTATTTGAACCAATCCCTAGAGGAATATTCATTATATTAATATAATTGTATCATCTAAAAATGAAAAATAAGTGTGCATAAGAAATATAAGTGGAGATCGAATAATATTTCTGTAAAAGTAATTTTTAATGAATTTATTTGATTTTTTTAAGCACCAAAATACAAAGTATGAACAAAAATAATTGAAGATATAATTTCAAAAATAAAAGGTTTTGTAAATTGAGAAAATAAAGTCCACACAAAACATAAAACCTATATTATTTTATTTTTAGAAATATGGGTATTTTAGCTTGCTTATATGCACTTTGACTTGTCTCACATGAATATGATAATTAATATAATTTTATCATGCAAAAATAAAAAATAAATGTGCATAAAAATATACATGGAAATAAATGATATTTTATATGAAAATTAATAATTTTGTAAAAACTTTATTTGATTTTTGGATCAACAAAAAAATTGTTGTTCCCCATGAACATGAATTATTGTGAATTATTATGTGAATATTGTTGGAACTAGTTTATACTAAAAGTTATTTATAATTTATTTTCTTGATTTTGTATCCTTTTGTAATTTTAATAAAAAGTTTTATTATAATGAACTAAATTGTAAAAATATATTTGTCATTTATTTTGCTTGTAGATGATTTATTGTATATATATTGGCTTACACACAAAAGATTGACTCATCAATACACATGGAGTATAAGTTTGTTGTTCAAAATATAGATAGATTTAGATACCATATCAGTAAGATTATAGTAATAGATTTCAATGAACCTATCTTAACTAAGGTGAATGGTAAAGTTCTACTTTTAGTGCTAGTATACGTGAGTATATTGGACTAATTTGATATAATTATTCTATACTACCTTGTAAAATAAAATACACCATAGTTATTATAAGTATTGTTACTCTTATTCTTGAAGTGGTTATTATCGTGTCTTCTTGTTAATAGTTATTTTGATTCATAATGGGCGGAGTCTAGAGATAGATTTGAGAACTCTATGAAATTAATATCTTTATCGAGCATATGGTGAATATTAATTATTAATAGAATTTATATAATATTAAAAAGATTGATAATACCCCATGATAAAGCTTATAAGTTTTGATATTACCAAACCCTGGAAGTGAGTTTTAATTCTATAATTCAAATAAATTAAGTGGAAAGTATTAAGAAAATAATTAGATATTGATTGAATTGGATGATCAGTAATTTAATTCAATCAATGAGTATCTATAATTTTAACATAGGAAGTATAAATAGTAATGAGTAACAAAATATATAACATATTTTGAATAAGTGAGTGAGTCTAATTATAATTATATAGTGGTATGAATTATAATTATGTAAATTATTGAGTGAAATAATTTATATTGTAAGCCCAAAATTTTATTCAGACCAGAGTCCCTTCCGTAGACTTTTCCAAAAGCAATGAAAGAAGTCTTAAAATTTTTGTTTATTTAAAATATGTATATGTACTAGTTCAGAATAATTTTATCTAATATTAATCGAATAATTTGATTTTGCTATTAAATCAAATTAATTGATTTGCATTAAATTGATTAGGATTATGTATATAATCTTAAAAATATAGGAAACCAAATGGATTAGTTTTAATGTAAATTAATATTCAATTTCTAGTTTTAAGAATATAAATAATATTGAGACATCAGTTCAACAATGCTAATCTTCTATAGCATCGTCGTCTTTCTCACGTCTATCTAGAATTGTGGGCCAATGGAAGAACACAATTTGGCCAAGCCAAGTTTAAGGCATTTCTCTTCCAATAACATTTACGAACACGTGATTGTAAAAAAACAATCATAATCCACAAATATTATCGACTTAAATTTTGAATTATTACATCCCTAACAAATATTATCTTATAATCATATTTAATTATAATTATAAGTTAAATAATTTTTTCTTAAAATATCAACTAAGTTTTTATTGAAATATCAAAAACATAAATTATGCCCAAAAATAATCAAAGTCTTAATATAACAAAATTAGCCCTTTGTAAATTATGAAAATTAAGTGCCCACAAAACATAATATATGTTTCTTGAACCATGATCTTTGCAACTCTATATATGTGCACCTCAACTAATTATTATATGATGATGTTAGAATTTCTATCTATGTATATAAGTGATTATGATAAAACATAACATTAATGAATTATGTAGAATATAACTATAATCACAACAGACATGAGTTTTAATGGTGTTCACTAGCCATTTAATATGACTATGTCTACCAGAAAAAGTACATAGTGCTTATATATTTATTAACCATGAATATTTTAGTACAGAATTGAGAGAAATAAGAAGAACAAAGCATGTATTAGTGATTATAGATACAATATATATATATATATATATATACACACACACACACACACAATAATTAGGGTTCTACATAAAACAAAATGGATCGAATCTTCAGAGTGAACTAGGTCATGCTCCAAAACTTCTTCTGATTAACGGCTAGATAGTGGGATCCCATTATTGTCCCAATGCCATGTATCCAATATCTTAAACATAACTTATTAGTACCTACACCTATAAATTAAAATAGAAAAACAAAATAAAGAGTTAATGAAATATATAACAAAACTAATTATATACTACATATGGTAATTTGATCAAAATTTTATTTTGAGATGAATTTTTCTTTCTAATTTAAAGTCTATATGTGTATTCAAGAAGATACATAGTTATCAGTTTAGTACATATGTTCTATTTGTTGGGTCTGCCCGGGTTAGGAAGGTCAGATGTATTAAATTAGTTCATAAAAATTGATTTAAATACAAATTAAATTTGGATTAATTAATTTGGTGTTTAAAATTAAGAAATAGTGTTGTTTAAAAAAAGTGGATCCATCAAAATTAAAAAATATATAAGGGACAATTATGTTATGGTACATTCCCAAGAAAATAATTGAAAAATAGTAACTGAATATTTAATAATTAAAAAATAGTAACTAATATTTAATAATTAAAAAAGTGCACCAGACTCTTAACTAATTGATTTTTGGTACACTCAAATTTAGTAAACCCATGATACCCTTATCTTAATCCAAAACACTCAATTAAATAAGTGTTAATGAATTTTAACCTCACTATTTACATGTACCTTGCACCTCACCCCTCTTCCCTCTCGACTCTTCCCTCACCCCTAGCTAATCTTCCCTATAACTTACCCCTCTCTCCGTAACTTGCCCCTCTCTCCGTAACTCGGCCCTCTCTTCTGTAACTCACCCCTCACTGAGCTTCTTGAGCTCCTCATCGAGCTCCATGCATGGAGCTCGATGAGCTACATTGAACTTCTGGTCAAGCTACATTGAACTCTTGGTCAAGCTCCATGGAACTTGATGAGCTACATTGAGCTCTTGGTCAAGCTCAGTGGAACTCGATGAGCTACATTGAGCTCCTGGTCAAGCTCCATGGAACTCGATGAGCTACATTAAGCTCTTGGTCAAGCTCCATGGAGCTAAAGGAATTTATGGAGCTCGACGAGCTCTTGGAGCTTGACCAAAAGCTCGACTAGTTGATGGAACTCGACGGGAGCTCGTCGAGCATTTGGTCGAGCTCCATAGAGTTTGATGAGCTACATGTTCCCAACTATTACTACCTATGTCTATCATTCCCTTTGTATTTCTCAAGGTTGTTTAGGTTTGGAAACTATTTGGGTTGATGCTGATCTATGATCTAGCTCACTAAATCAAATAAGAAACAAGAAAATAGAAGTATTAGAGTGGAAAAAGGCAAGAGTGATTTTCATTATTTAAAAAAAGCCGATAATTGAGTGGAAAAAAAGTGGATAAAACACTTGAGGGAGTGTTGTGAGGTTATGCCACCTAACCTTGACAATTTTAATTAGGCCATATGACAATTTGGCCACCTAACTTTGATAATTTTTAATTAGGCCACCAAACTTTGTCAATTTGGCATTATGCATACACTTGCAAAAACTCTTTAAAAGTCATTAATAGTCTTGATGACAATTACGATCTGTTGGGCTTCTTTGTTGGCTTCAAACCTCCAAGGATTTGACTTGGCCCAGACTCATCTTCTAATGTTGGGTTGGCCCAAATGAACTTTTTCATAAACCCATTTTGTGCCTCTTGAAACTTCTTGGCCATTTCTCTTGAAATATGCCCAATCAATATTTGGAGTGGTTCATCTACACTTTTATTGTAGCCTATGTTCTCATCAATTGAGCTCCTAGTTGAGTTTCAAGAGCTTGACGAGCATGATGGAGCTCAACCACAAGTTTCATGGAGCTCGATGAATTCGTGGAGCTCGACAGGAGCTCATCGAGCTCCATGGAGATGAGTTTTTGGAGTTGGACTAAGAGTTGCATGTTGCTTCTCGAGCTCCATGGAACTCGACCAAGAGTTCGATGAGCTCCCATCTAGCTACACGAGCTTGTCTAGCACTACGAGTTCATCTAGTTCCATGGAGCTCGACCACGAGTTCCATGAAGATCGACGAGTTTATGGAGTTTGACGGGAGCTTGTCGAGCTTTACTGGAGCCCATCGAGCTACTGGTCGAGCTATTGGTCAAGCTACATGGAACTACATTAAGCTCTTGGTTGAGCTTGATGGAGTTTAACCATACAGCTCCTCGTTTAGCTCCTAGTCAACCTTCATAGAGCGATCAGCTCATGGAGCTTGTCAAGCTCCTATATATGCTAGTTGACCTCCATGGAGCTAGACGAGAACTCGTTGAGCTCCAATGAGCTCTTGGTCACCCCAAGGAGCTCTTGGTCGCCCCAAGGAGCTCTTGGTCGAGCTCTATTGAGCTTGATGAGTTCATGGAGCTCCTAGAGCGAGCTCAAACAGGAGCTCCATGGAGCTCAACCACGAGTTCCATGTAGTTCCTCGTGGAGCTCCATGGAGCTAGAAGGGAGCTCGACTAGGAGCTGCATGGATCTCAAGATCAAGATCAAGATCCATTAAGCTATTGTTTGAGTTTGTCAAGCTCCATGGAGCTATTGTTCGAGCTCATCTAGCTCCATGGAGCTCGATAGAGCTTGAACATATGCTCTAGCGCAAGCTCCTCATTGAGTTTGTGGGGCTCGATGACAGCTTGATGAGTTCATGAAGCTCAGCGGGAGCTTGTCGAGCTTTATGGAGCTTATCAAGCTCCATTGAGCTCCTGGTCAAGCTCCTGGTCGAGTTCTAAGAGCATCTAGTCGAGCTACTTATAGCTCGATGAGTGACTAGCAACGGAAGAATGGTGATGGGAGAGGTGTGAGGGGCGAGTTATAGTGGAGAGGTGTGAGGGGCGAGTTATAGTGGAGAGGTGTGACGAGCAAGTTCTAGAGGAGAGGGGTGAGAGTCGAGAGGAGAGGAGAGAATTAAGAGCATTTATGGATCAATATATTTGAGTGCACCAAAAATCAATTAGTTAATAGTTTGATGCATTTTTTAAAAAAATATTAAAAATACAATTCATTTTTTTTTTCAAATATTTACTTGGGAGTGCACCAAAACATAATTCTCCCAAAATAAAATTAGATTTTATTTTCAAAAAGTGGGATGCATGAAAGATTTATGGGAACAATGAGTTGCACGATGATTGGAGAGAGAGAGAGAGACAGATAGAGAGAGATAGAGAGAGAGAGAGAGAGAGAGAGAGAGAGAGAGAGATGATTAAAGATATTTAAAATAAGTGAGTTTTTCAGGAAGAGTTTTTACAAAATAATTTAGATTTCAACATAGGTTTTCAAAAAAAATTCAATAGATTTTGAAAATAGGTTTCTGAAAGATAAAGAAAAATAAAAAATTCTTCTTTGTAGAGAGATCATTTTCTGAAGTGGAAACGAAGTGGGCGAGTTTTCAAACATAGATTCCTCTCTCCATTTATAAAATAACTATTATGTGTTTGAGAGAAATTTTCTAGAAAAATATATATACTATTTTTCTAAAATTAATTTTTCGATAATTTTATTCTTTCTAATCTTCTTCTCTAGTGGATCTTGCAATGGATCATGCGGATGATCATGATGTAGAATGTGGTGGATCATGGATAAGGGCACTCAGAATTTTCTGAATGTGTTGCGCTAAGGGCATACATATATTTTGCAAATTTCAAGTAGCACTATATTAATCTTCATGGATACATAACAATAATCCTCCAAATATTATAAATTGTTTTCAATTACAATTTATAATTATGTTTAATTTTAAAATTGTGATTGTATTAAATTGTTATGTGTTATTAAAATTTGTTGTGAATTTTCATTTTATTTGTTTGTGTATTTTGTTCGTGTGGACTAAATAGTAATAGGATAATTTGGGTTTATTCATAAAATAATTTTGAATAATTATTTTGTGAAATCATAATATATATATTATCAGATAGAAAATATTTAATTTGTGTTCTAAAAGTGAATTTTTCAATTCTAACTGAAATTAATTTGGATAGAATTGAAATTAAAAATTTTTAATTTTGAATAAAATTGAAATTTTAATTTTTAAATTAAAAATTATAAAAATATAATTTGAAAATTAATTTGAGTTAAAATTTAATTTATTTCATGTTATTTAAAAATTTAAATTTAGTTTATATAGAAATTTAATTTTTTAAGAAACATAAAATATATTGTATGATTTCTACTACAATTGATAATGGTTCAAAATAGAAAATTAAAAGATTTAAATTATGAGAAACTTAATTAACTAAATTGTGAGTATGGGAAAAATTCTAAAACCAAGTTTTCATATTCAAACTCTATTATACTTCTAACAATTGGATTTAAAACCATGTCAATTAATTTACAAGTTATTTGATATTTACTATCTTATATGAACATGATCAGTTTTATTGGTTGTACTACATTTTTGTATGAAAAAAGTGATTTGATATTTTCATTACTCAAGTGACTAAGTTATTTTTTTCAGGATATAAGAAAATGAGAATTCACTCGAAATGATTAAGTTTAAATCATCTAATTATTCAATCTAGAAGATAAAAATAAAAGATTTTTTTAATAATTTAATATTTATATGATTCAATTGTTGGTAAATCTAAACTAGAGAATTTGAATGATAAACAATGAATATGATTACACTATAAGGCATTTAGTCACAATACGACAATAAGTTGATAAAATTATTTTCCATCACATTTTCGGCATAACAAAGCCAAATGACTTGTTCAAGATGATTGAATAAATATACAAAAAAATAAATTAAGAAATAAGACCATGTTAAATTAATATAAAATATCATGATGG
This sequence comes from Sapria himalayana, assembly GCA_029783825.1. NCBI lineage: Eukaryota > Viridiplantae > Streptophyta > Magnoliopsida > Malpighiales > Rafflesiaceae > Sapria > Sapria himalayana. Next base: position 214,529 of record JAREIK010001181.1, read on the forward strand.
AACAAATATGATCACTCACATGAGTAATTTTCAAGATGTAGTCAACTAGTTGACACCCTTGAAAAAAAAAAATACTTCTCTAAGTATCATCATTTCCAAGAAAAATTAAAGGGAGAATAGGACTACTAGAATCACATTGTGAGAGGAAAAATATTATTCTTCCAAAGGGAAGTCCACAAAGGACTACTATGACAAAGTAAATTTTTTCAAAAAAGACTATCCTAAGTAGAAAAAAAAAAATACTAAGAGAAGCATAAGAGGAAAGATTGTGGTGGTAGGAAGATACTCTGGCCCTAATGAGTGACATTATTTTTGTGACCGATATTGGACTCTTCAACAAGTTCAATCAAACGAGTATCTATGCAATTTATTTTGTGATCACAATTAATGTTATTGTGAATCCTGCTATGTTTATGATGTGCACGCTCAAGTACTATGAAATAGTCATGATTGACAACTGTGGGGTATTAATGTTATTATGCATCAAAGATGTTTGCTTAGAGGCAGATAGGAAATATCATTTGGTTATTATAATTATAGTCTACCCAATTAGGGTAGGTGGGAAGATTGTTAGGTCTTACTCAGTTGGACAAGGTGCTAGCCTAATCTGTATTGTCAATCATTTGGAAGATGTGCTATGAACATCCTATGCTAGGGGTGCTCAAAATTTTGGTTGGATCACAATGGGTACTATATTAATATATGGAAAGATTTATAAGTTTTCCTGAGTTGGGCAATGTGTTAACCTAATTTATCTTGTGAATCATGTGGTACATTTTAGACTTGCTATGAATGTCCTATGCTAGGAGTGCTCTAAATCTTGGCTTGATAACAATGGGTACCATATTAATATATGGGAATATTGTTAGTTCTTCCTCAGTTAGGCAAGGTGCTAGCCTAATCTATCTTGTGAATCATGTGGTGGACATGCTATGAACATCCTATGCTAGGGGTGCTTGGAATTTTAGTCGGATCATGATGGGCACTATATTAATATGTCCGAGCTTCGAATACAAAACTAAAATTCTCCAAATATTATGAAGTATTTTATATTATAATTTATAATTTATGTTTAATTTTGAACTTGTTATTTTATTATGCTATTATATGTTATTTAATTTAATTTAATTTATATTTTTAATTGTGTTTATTTGTGTATTCTACTTGGATTTGAATAATAGTTATAGGACAATTTAGGCTTATTCACAATTAACTATCAGTGGTATGTAATTATTAAATTTTAACTAATGAATAATATCAGCCTATCCAATTAGAGTAGATGAGAAGAATTTAGGTCTTTCTGAGTTGGGCAAGGTGCTAGCCTAATCTGTATTATGAATCATATGGTGTGGTGCATGGTGGAGATATTATGAAAGTACTGTGTGAGTGGTTCTCATTATTTTGGTTTGATCATGATGGCTACAATATTAATATATGAGAAGATTGTCAGGTCTTCCTAAGTTGAGCAAGGTGGTAGCCTATTCTGTTTTGTGAATCATGTGGTGGACATGCTATGAACGTCATATGAAGGGTAGGGGTGCTTGAAATTTTGGTTGGATCACTATGGGTACTATATTAATATGCCTGAATACATAACTAAAATCCTCCAAACATTATGAAGTATTTTATATTATAATTTATAGTTTGTGTTTTATTTTTTGAACTTGCGGTTTTATTGCACAATCATATGTTATTTAATTAGATTTTTATTTTTCATTGTGTTTATTAGTGCATTCTACTTGGAGTAGGATATTAGTAATATGATAATTTAAGTTTATTCACAAAATAAATTTAGATGATTATTTTGTAATCTATAAATATATAATTTTGGATAGAAAATACATATTCTATTTGTGCAAAAAGATTAAATTTAAATTTCAAAAGAAACTAATTTTGAAATTATTAAATCATTGAATAGTTTCAGTCTGCCCAAATAAGATACATGAGTAGATTGTTAGAATTTTTTGAGTTGGTCAGGTAATAGCCTAATCTTTCTTGTGAAACATGTGGTGGACGTGCTATGAATATCCTATCTTAGTGGTTCTCAGCATTTTGGTCAGATCATGATGAGCATTTTATATCATAATCCTTCAAATACATAACTAAAATGATATGAATATCATATCCTATGAATGTCTGGACGTGCTATGAATGTCCAATGCTAGGGGTGCTATATTAATATGTCCAAATACATAACTAAAATCCTCTAAACATTATGAAGTATTTTATATTATTATTTATTAGTTGTATTTAATTTTGAATTTGTGGTTTTATTGAACTATTATTTATTAATTAATTTGATTTTTGTTTTTCATTGTGTTTATTTGTGCATTCTACTTGTAGCGGAATAATAGTTATAGGATAATTTAGGTTTATTTACAAAATAATTTTAGATAGATATTTTGCAACCTACAATATATATTTTTAGATCGAAAATATATTTTCTATTTGTGCAAAAAGTAAAAATTTAAATTTCAAATGAAATAAAATTTTAAATTATTAAATTTAAAGCATTGAACAATCTCAGTCTACCCAATTAGGGTAAATAGAGAGATTGTTAGGTCTTCTTGAGTTGGACAAGATGCTTGCTTAATCTATCTGTGAAACGTGTAGTGGACATGCTATGAACGTCCAATGCTAAGAGTTCTCAAAAATTTGGTCAGATCATGATGAGTACTATATGACTATGTCTGAATACATAACTCAAATCCTCCAAATATTATGAAGTATTTTATATTATAATTTATTATTTGTCTTTTATTTTGAACTTGTAGTTTTATTGCACTCTATGTTATTTAATTTGATTTTTATTTTTTCATTGTGTTTATTTGTGTATTCTACTTGGAGTGGAATAATAGTAATAGCATACTTTAGTTTTATTCATAAAATAATTTTAGATGAATATTTTGCAATCTACAAAATATATTTTTAAAATAGAAAATATTAATTCTATTTGTGCAAAAAGTGAAAATTTAAATTACAAAGAAAATAATTTTTAAAATATTAAATTTAAACCATTCAACAATCTTAGTCTGCTCAATTAGGGTAAATGGAGAGATTGTTAGATCTTTCTAAGCTGCACAAGGTGCTAGTCTTATCTATCTTGAGAAACATGTGGTGGACGTGCTATGAATATTCTTTATGCTAGGGGTCCCTAAAATTTTGGTTGGATCATGATGAGCACTATATTAATATTTCCAAATACATAACTGAAATCCTCCAAATATTATGAAGTATTTTATATTATAATTTATAGTTATTTTATTTTGAACTTGTATTTTTATTGTACTATTATATGTTATTTATTTTGATTTTTGTTTTTTCATTATGTTTTTTTTTTTTGTGTATTCAACCTAGCATGGAATGCTAGTAATAAGACAATTTAGGTTTATTCACAAAATAATTTTAGATAATTATTTTGTAATCTACAATATATATTTTTAGATAGAAAATACATATTTTGTTTGTGCAAAAAGTGAAATTTTAAATTTCAAAAAAAAATTAATTTTGAAATTATTAAATTTAAACTATTAAATAGTCTCATTCTTGCCAATTAAATAGATGAGGAGTTTGTTAGGTTTTTCTAAATTGGGCAAGGTGCAAACCTATTCTGTCTTGCGAATCATGTGAGTGACGGTGCTATGTATGTCCTATGCTAGGGTTTCTTAGAATTTTGGTTGGATCACGATGAGTACTATATTAATATATTCAAATACATAACTGAAATCCGCCAAATATTATGAAGTATATTATATTATAATTTGTAGTTTGTGTTTAATTTTGAACTTGTGGTTTTATGACACTATTATATGTTATTTAATTTGATTTTTTTTATCGTGTTTATTTTTATATTATAACTGGAGTGGAATAATAGTAATAGGATGAAGAAAAAGAAATCCTTCTTCTCATCTACCCTATTAATATAATTGTGGGGATGAATTTGTTATGTGGGCTAATAGGTGGGGATACATTTTTTCTATTTATAAAATTATATCATACAAAAATAATACGAAAATGCTTGATTATATAAACATCGAAAGCAAACATTAAAATAACTTAAAAATGTGAAATCATGATCGAATAATTTTGAAAAAATCTAATATAATGAAAAATAACGTCTATTAAATAACAATGCTAAATCGAATAATCTACTTCAAAGACTTCTTCACACATGCAGAAAGTCTTTAAATCACACAAAGCCCACAATTATATTTTGACCAAAAATATATTTTTTATGATATAAAATCCTAGACGTATAAAATCTAGTACAAATATGTAAACATAAAATTTTGGGATGACTACTCTAAATTTCTTTTCGAATTATTATTTTGGGTGATAATGCATGTTTCTAAGATTCATGGCTCATAACAATAATATAGTTATATCTCAATTACTAGAATGAAGAGAAGATTCTATCCAAAATGTTTTAAATATTTTATTAATTCTTCAAGCTCCAATTCCTCATAGCACTTAATCCTACACACAAACAAAATACACACAACACCCACACTATAAAAAATATATTATACAAGCTATATAATTAAAATAAAAAATTTTCTAATGTGGAATCATAAAATATATAGATTATAAATCAATGAAAATGCATACTACACAATTCAAGTAAACAAACCACAATTATACTCTATATATATATTAATAATTAAATAGTAAGCAAAATGAAAATTAGCTCAAAGAATAAATTATATCGAACTAACACATAAATGAGAGAGAAAAAAAATTCACGAGTCACAAAGGGTAAATAAAATTGTCTAGCCAAAAAATATTTTTGTGATAACGAGAGAATAAATACAAGTATTTCTAAAATAAATATCACATGAGAGCATAGAAAGAATCACCAAACAAAGACCTTTCAAAAAAAAACTTCTCCCTTGAGTTTCTATAACTTGCAAAACCAATGAAGAAAAACACACCCTATGTTTTTTTATGAATTTTAAAAGGGTTCAAATGAGAGAACTCTCCATTCTAGAGGACACTACATGTGCTCTTTACAAAAATAAGAATGTTTAAGTTTTCACAACTTTTTAATATTTTTTTTTATTTTAAAAGAAAAAGAATGTGAGATTTTTTTTTCATGTTTTTACTATATCATAGTCCACACTTAAAAAAAAAACAAACAACAAAAAATCCTAGTCTACCCAACTCGGGCAGACCCAACAATCTCATTATCTACCCTAGGTAAGGAGACACATACCAATATACAACTTAATGAAATTACACTTTGATGATGATATTGATTTCGTGAATATATCGGTAATATGTTTATTTGTGTTTACTTTTAAGTACAACTTATTTTTCATCAATATATCATGTATCTAGTAATACCACACATCAATGTGCTTTGACCTATTATAGCAAGTCAAATTTTTATATAGAAATATAACAATTTGACTATCACATAATATTATATATATATCCTATCGAACATCCAAGGCTACAAGAAATATTTTTATACATAAAGTTTATTTGTAAGATTTAGTAATGAACTCAACAATTTTGTTGGAAAGTATTATACATTTCTGTATCTTGGATTGGTAGATATAGCTTTCATTCCAAAGGTTATTAGGTTACCTGAGGATCTACTTGAATCTAAATCACCAGACATATCAAAATTAGTGTATATGAGAAAAATTGGTTTTAACCCACCCAAACACAAAGATAGCAAAAAAGTCTCCTATAAATACTTCAAGATAGATTTCTTTGCATCCTAGTGATATCTACTCAGGTTTGAGAAAAAATGACTGACAATGCTGATAGTGTGTTGTTACACCACAACTCATAGACAACTACTCATTTGATCAAATGGAGGCATATAACTCTTAAGGGTTTATATAAGAAGGTTGAAAGATTCTAAAAACTTAGAGAGACCTTCCACTACAAGAAGAATATAAGGGGTTCTAAAAGATTTCAAAGATATCTACATAAATCGACAATTACATTAAAATCCTAATTTAAGATTCTCAAGTGCATCCACATCCATTAGCATCCCAATATATTTTAAACCAAATATAACCTTATTAATTTTATTATTCATCACAACATAATTATATAATCAATCATAGAATTAAATTTAGGCATTTAGTCAAAATTGGGGATAAAATCATGTAAGAAATGTGAAAATTCATTTCATAGATTTTAAGTTTCCCAATGATTGTCCAAACTAATTTCCAAGAAAAAAAATTCTAATTCCAATCAATTTTATTTATTGTTCACCTTAGATTTTTCCTTAAATGAGGTTTAAGGTGATAGAGCATATATTTAGAATACATCATAATCTTATTTTGTTCATCTCTCGACTCTATCTCTTTCATTATTTTTCTAATTGTAACTTTTATGCTTCAAAAATCTATGGGATATTTTAAGTTGGAAGCAACAACACAAAGTCGAGGTCATGAATTTTTCATCTCCTTAGATACAGTCTAGAGCATAATTTTCATGTCATTGTGAATGGTCATGATTGAAGCTTAAACTCTCTATAACATACATTTTTGTCATGGAAAATTAGCCATGACTTTGGTCTTGGCTTTGTTGGAAAAATGTCATGGAAATGGGATTGTCATGACTAAGTTGAATCCTTTTTATAACACAAAGTTGTTTCTCAATTTAAAATAATACCCATGGTTTTGTAGTGATTTTATTTCTTCCAATCTAGCTGCACTATCACCTTGATCATGCCCCTTGACCTCCTTGTTTTGATACTTGGTCTTCTATATGTCTTCTCTTGTCCTATAAAATGTGAGTCCTACTAGCTTGTGAGGCATCATCATGTTTCTTTTCTAGCTAGAATTAATAATGTTAGCAGTCAATCATTTGTTTATGTTCATTTAGTTATTTCAAGTGTCATATGAGTCAATAATAATTTGGAATTTTAATATTTTATCACATTTATTGATGGTCACTCTCATATGACGGTTATATTTATTGAAATAAAAACCTAAGTATCCTAAATTACAACATATTTTTTATCAAGAAATAAAAATATAATTTGGTTTTTATATTAAAATATTTTAATCAAATAAAGATATTGAATATTGTTATTTATTATTAATAAGTTTTGTGTCTCTCATAATAAAATTCATCAACATCATGTCTTTTGTTATTATACTTTAACAAATTGGGGTTGCTAAGATAATGAAAAGAGCACTTGTTTGATGTTGCTCATTCTACTATATTCTATATGAAAATTCCTTCTCATATTTGGAGCAAAATTATTTTAATTATATGTTATCTTACTATATGTCTTCCTTTGAAAATTTAAATATCCATATTTGGCCCTATAACCAAATAGAGTTATTCTCACTAATTACATGAGAATTTGTTTGTGTATATCATATTAATGTTCACCATCCAAAAAATAATCTTTCCCCACAAGCTTTGAAGTCTGTTTTTGTTAGGTATTTCAAGACTTATAAAGGTTATAAATATTTTCATCCCCCTTTCTACAAAATAAATGTAACTGCTGATATAATATTATTTGAGTCTACTTATCATATCATGCTTCATAGAATCTAACTTTATGAGTCAATTCTTGTGGTTTATATGCATGTACCAGTGTTCTAACTTTTAAATCATCTCTTCCCTGATATGAACATGTTGTCTCACTTAATGTGCATACCTCTATTGTTCAATCTAAAATGGTACTTGATCCACCCATTATTCATCAAATTACTCGCACACTTGTGCCCACTACTAGGTATCTGATAGATCAATATGTCTTATTTGCTTATGTGTCTCCTTCCGATCATGCTTTCACTACTTCTTTGTTATTTGTGTCTATTCATTGCTCATATATAAAGGTAATGGCTCATCTTGGTTGGCATGTTGCTATGAAAATGTGAGTTATACTCTTCATGAGTAAAATACAAGGAAATTTACTACTTTACATCCTAGTAAGGATATTGTGGGTATTATTAGATATGTAAATCAAATATCTGCCTGATGGTTCTTTTGAAAGGCTTAAAAGCTTTCCTAGCGGCTAGAAAATATACTAAAATATATTATATGATGAATTATATGATGATTAAACATATAAATCACTTAAATTTTCTAATGTATTATTAGAAAATATATTTTTACTCACTTAAATTTTGTTTGTATTATTATCTTTCTCATTGTATTTATTGATTAAACATTATTTAAACTTGCTATGAAGATTGTTATTTTGTAGGATGATTTATATGAAAAAAATTCATGGAGCAACCGCTAAGGTTTATTGCTCATGGTGAGATGCATAAGGTTTTTAGATTAAAAATATATTATACGAAGTGGGATAATCTTCATGAACATGATTTGATAAGTTGGGTAGAGTCTTGATGGAGATTATGTTTGTCAAGTGTTACTCAAATCATTTAGTGCTTGTGAAATCATCTTCTAGATGTTTTATAGTACTCATAATTTATGTGGATGATATAATAAGTTTTGGTAGGGATGTGGTTGACATTGAAGAGGTCAGGGGTACATGAAGAGGCAATTTCAAATGAAGAATATGAGGTCGTTGCTCTATTATTTGGGTATTGAAGTGGCTAGAAGTATGATAGGAATTATATTATCTCAATGAATCTTAAGTTCTAGCATACCAAAAGATATAGAAGATTGATTATAAAACTTATATATCTTACCGTGACAAGATATTACATAATTTTGCAATTAACACACTTAGTTAGTACATGTAGAATCTGTATAGGTGTCATTGGGATGCATACCATAGATTGCTGAGATACTTGAAGCAAATGATTAGTCTATGAGTTTTATATAGGAAAGAAAGCATACTAGATATTCTTGGCTATTTTAATGTTGATTGGGATGGCTTAGAAAAGGATACAAGTCTGCTAGCAATTATTATGTATTTCAACTTTCAAGCAATAAATTTTATTACATGGAGGAATAAGAAACTTGCAATAATTGTGAGATCAAGTGCCCAAGTACAATATAGATGTATGCCACATATTACAAGTGAGTTAAGTAAATCAAAAATATATTATGAGAAATAAAAGTGAAGTTCAATGAGTTATTTATTATGTTTTATGAAAATGAAGTAGCTATACACATTACCAAGAATATTATGTATTATGAAATTTTGATGAAATAGAATGCATAATAAATAAATTATTATTTTATCAAAAAATAGTGATGAATGGTGAATTTTTATTCCATATATTAAATTTATTGAGCAGATAGGAAATTTGTTCACCAAAGTAATACGTAATGTTACTTTTTTATTATTTTCCACATTGAGTTTGCAAAATATGTTTGCTCCAGCTTGAGAAAGAGTGTTATAAAATAAGTATTTTTTAGTAAGGGTGCTTTGGTCTTTGTAATGTTTTGTTACAGAACCACACACACACACACACATATTATTGTAACATTATTTTGTAAAAATCAAATGACACGAAAACAATGTTCCCATTTTTTTATTTCTTCTCTATTTATTAATTATTACATATTTTATTGATCTTGTTTAACATTTCTTAAATATTAGCACCCACAAATCATGATTTTTTTTGGTGGATGTGGGGATGCTATTTCTGCATAACCATGAGAATATCATTTTCTATTGCAATTTTAGTAAAGCATAAAAATTTGAAATTTGTAAATCATAAAAAAATATTATTTTTAATTTATAGTTTACTTTAAATGATATTATAAGTTAACTATGTGTTAGGTCTATTATTGGTGTGATTTCAATAATTATGACTAAATACAACTGCTAATAATGAAGATTTCACCACAATTTGAGGTTTAGGATGCTTTGAGTGTAAATGAAAAAAATATATAATAAAATTAAGTGAAAAAAAAAACATATAGAAGAAAATATGTTTGATTGTTGAGGAGGCAAGAATGTATTGTATATAGAAGAAAACATGTTTGTAAGCTAATAAGTCGGGACATCATAATTAAGAGTCACAACAATATGTTAAACAACCAATTAATGAGGGGCCATGAAAGTTCATTTCAAAGGCACAATATTTACATGTTGCAACATCATCTTTGCCAGTTACGATGCCCAAGTGCACTTAATGAGCACCATTTAAGTCATGATAGAAAATACATGTGCCAAAAATATTTATCTTTTAACTAACTTACATAGTTAGGATCTTATTCCTCAATCATGTCAATATCTCATATGTTGCAACTCTACTTTTAATCATGACATTACTCATACATCATGATTCTACTTCCTAGTCATGATGTCATTTATTTAGTCATGACATTATATTGTTAGTCACTGCAACATTTCTTAAGTCATAAAGACATTCTCTCATAAGTGATCACATTTCATGCATCCCAACACTAATCCTAAATTAAAACAACATATATCAGCCTGGCACTATTTATCTTGTTGCGACCAACTCGGAACTAACACGTAGAATTGTAAATTCAAATTGTATTGTAACTTGTATTATGTTGGGATTGATGCTCTTGGGAATGATGCATGTATATCAACTTCTGCCAAGATATATATAACACATGGGTCATAAATTGTGTGAATTGTACCATGCTCATCAATGGCTTACATCCAATAGATATAGTAAATCAAGTTACATACTCATGTGTATTTTCTAAAAGTATGATAGGCAATAAAAATAACATGTGTAGATAGGTGACATACTAAAAAAATATATGCGCGAAAAACTCTCTACATGGATTATTGAGAATGAACTTATATACTTGACACTCAATACATGGACTATCATAAATGAACGATGGAATGTCTAAGTGTTATTGTATTATTCAGCTACCCAAAGCATTTTGTGACTCTTAGATGGACTATTTAGAATGAACTTATACACTTAAGACACTCAACATGTGGACTATTATAGAAGATCGATTGAATGTCTAAGTGTTATTCTATTATTCAGCTACCTAAAGCATTATGTGACTCATAGATGGAATATTGAGAATGAACTTATACACTTAAAACACTCAACATGTGGACTATGATAGATGACCAATGAAATGTCTTAGTGTTATTCTATTATTCAGCTACCCAAAGCATTTTGCGACATTTAGATGGACTATGACATATGAATAAGATCGCATGCTTGAGGCACTCAACATCATGGATGAATTTATATTCCCTAGCAAGATAATAGGCTTATTATCATCCTCATTACTCACTTTAACTATATTTGGTGATTCGGTTATGAATATAACAAATATGATATATTGTCAAGATCACACATTTTGTTATCTATGAACCAACAAAATACATGATATACAACCTTAAATGTTGAGCAAGGGCCATCATCAAACACAACGAAGTAGATCAACCCTAGGACCTTTTGAATCGAGTATCTTTTTTGAGCCAAGATAGTAGAAGGGCTTGATAATATTCCAAACCAAAAATATCAATCTTTGTGGGATTGATATCCAATTTACTTGTTAGATCTATATACATACAGTTACACAATTTATTAACATATTTCACCCAAACTCTATATCATTAAAAAAAAAATCCTATTATAGTTTCTAATTATTTATTGAGCAATCAAAAATGTTAAGTGTGCATAAAAATAACTCAAGTTTTAAATTCAGAAATAGAATATTTTGTAAATAATGGAAATAAAGTGTTCACAAAACATATCTGTTCATTTTTTTTTTGAACTATGGGTGTCCGACTTGATTAATTGCACATCAACTAATCTCAAGTAAAAATGGACATTTGACACATGATTCCACATCTAAGTAAGTTTGAAAAAAATCAACTATCCTTATTTAAATATAAGATTCAAACTCTAGATCTCACGAACATGTTGAATTCCTAAAGCTCATTCAACCATTTGAACCAATCTATAAGAGCACATCTATTCTATTAAAATAGTTACATAATTCACAAATAAAAACAAGTGTACTTAAGAAATATAAGTGGACACAAATAATATTTATATGATAATTAATAATTTCTAACAATTTATTTGATTTTTGGTTAAACATAAAAAAACAGGCACACATGAATATCTACATCTTTTTGTTAATCCATTTAGTTATAGAATATTCATCTTATAATCATAATTAATTATAATTTTAGTTAACTTAGATTTTTTAAAAATTAAATCATAAAATAGTTTCTAATTATATATTGACCAATTAAAAACTTAATTTGTTGATGAGAAAAATTGAAGTTCACCTCTACTATTTGAAGAAATACCCGGGGAATATTCATTGTATTAATTTAATTATATCATCTAAAAATGAAAAATAAGTATGCATAAGAAATATAAGTGGATATCATATAATATTTTTAGGATAATAATGTTATGTGGGTTAATATGTGGATATATTTGTCCTATTAATATAATTGTATTATACAAAGGTAAATATAAGGGTATATAAGAAATATAATGATTATAAATAATATTTTGTATGATAATTAATACATTTCTTTTTTATTTAATTTTTGGTTAGACAAAAAAATAGTTGCCACCAAAGAAGAAAAATTAATTAGAATTAACTATGGTATTTTCATCTAACAATTTTTTTTTTGTTATTCTCTCCCTAATCCTCTCAATTCATCTCCTATTATCTTTAAGCCCCTCATATATGAGTCTTGAAACCCTAGGGATGGAGCAAGTAAGGTCTCATCCAAGCCATATAAAGATGATATTTGGTAAAGATATCCTATGGCATGTATCCAACATGTGTGAGAATCAAACTCGTGTTGTTCAAGGATTGGTGATCTTGCACATTTTCCAATCAAATTATTATACTATTGGTTCATCAAATCCAATTTAATTAAAATTATAAGCTTACTATTTTTTTTTAAAATAAATCATATAATAGCTTGTATGATTTTTTTTTGATTTTTGGTTAAACATAAAAAATGATTTCGCACAAGGATGTAAGCCCCATTTTGTTTGTCCACTAGTAGACTAAGCAATATAATTATCAATTCTTCTATGTATCCCATGAATTTAGTACAATTTCTATCTACATATCACACCCACTTTGAAAAGCTAATTGAATCTAGATAGGAGAGCTTGTTTCCGAGTTAACATCTCTATTGCAATGACTCAGGGACTTTCCAGAGTCTTTAAAGCTTATATGCTTCACCCTATGTGGCTACAATGATAGTTTCCAACCCTTGTTTTATAAAGCATTGAGATGCTATATAAATGATTGATGTGGGTTGCATAATAATTACTCAAATTTCTCACACCACTTGATTGTTGAAATAACCATGATGACAACACACCGCTAAGCACTGACCAATATAGAGGTGGACTCAAATCCTGATCAAATCCATAAATAATAAATACATTAGTTTTCATTTAAAAGTCTTTTAATGAACCAATTAAGTTGATTGTTTTTTTTTTTATTTTCATTTAACTAATATTAACAAAATATAAAATTATAATGATAATTTTCTAAATAAAATTTATATATCATTTATATATTAATTAAATATTTAAAATCTTAATTTATTTTATATCATTAATACAATTAAATTTATCATCTTTTAATATTAATTATACTTTAATATTAAATATGTTATATTCATATTTTAATATTTATAATCAACTATCACAATTTTATTTTCTAATAATATTAAATATAACATAATAATGAATATCCACTTACACAATTAATTATTAAATGATATTCTTATCATATAAGCTAGGTTGGTTGTATAATGCATAATTTTAAGATATATACTATTGCATTTTATATCATTTAGGAAATTTTTTTTATTACTTTGAGTTTTGATTAATTTTTGTGTTATCTAATATTTCAGATTTATCAGTAAAAGCTAAATACATATATATCCATAATTATCAATATTTTTATCATTGTTGTAGATTTTTGCATGAACACACCAATAATATCGACTCTCACACACAATTATATGTGCACAATGATATGCATAAACTATGGTGGCTATTTATATGTGGATGGAGCTGACCAATGGGTCACTATGTTTGACTAGCTTGGATTTTTTAGATTAATATTCCAATTCACTAATAACCATGTGTGAGTCAATTTAATACAATTACGTATGACCTTTGTCTAATAATTATACTTCATGCTTGCCTAGTCAACATATTATTTCATCACTCAAGAGAATCATACTCACAAATCAAACAATAGAAATAAATATTAAAGACAAAAAGTAAAATCATAGATAATCATGAAACTTTAAAATAAATATAAGTGATGTGATATTCTTTTTATATAGGGAGAGTCTCTTATATTACCAGTAAAGATTATGCCAAATATCATTATCATATGAAACAAAAGCAAAATCTTAGAGAATTCTAAAATATCATAGTGGGCTCATCTTGGATAATCTGGGACATTCTAATATCTTCCATGATCTCTACAAAAGAGTGGGCTCTATCATATTTTTATTCGAGTCATAGTCCATCAAGATGGTTAATTATGATAATCCTCTCCCACATAATTCAGCTACTTCAGCATCACATCTTCTTATAAAATTTGATTTTCACTTCTGGGAAATTTCACAATTATTTAGTTAGTTCTTGGCTTGCTTCACTATAAGTCTGTCATATCTATTTTATCAAATATTTTTGTCTTGATATAAAATTTTTTTTGTTTGATATTATGACCAATCAAAATATATTCAACATTTGTTTCGGGTATGATCTTCTTTCAAATGATTGCTCAAAAAGACTTGCTTCAAGTAAGATTGTATGGATCTTCTTGAAGTAGTATTAGCATACTTGTGTTGAAAATTAGATGGACCTTAAGCTTTATAGAAAACTCGTGTTAGTAGGCTACCTTACTTCATAATGAATGTGAAAAGGTCCTTGATACCATCATACAAATACATTGTGATCTCTTTTGGGTAAAAGTGTTGAATATAGTCTTACAAGTACCAAATCATTTAATTTTTTATATTGTCCATCTCATGTTTTATATTATATCTATGTCTTAGATTATTTTGTTTCTTTATTTAGACAAACTCGATCCAATCCATATGTTCTTGCTACTTTCAGCAAATTAGTAAGATGCTAGATTTGACAAGTAGTATACGATTGTTGTCCAATTACTATCTCACAAGAACTTTGTACAAAAGCATCTCTCCACTATAAGTTATAAAGGAATGCTGCCACATCTTAATAATTTTGGTCATTCTCATTGTGATGCACTTACAAAGTACTGCAAAAATATCTCTAGTAAAATTTTCTCTTAGTTTTCCATTTGTCTAGTAATTAGTACTAGTAAAAAATTTCAAATCTGATCAAATCATCATGAATTTCTCAGTCTGATTTTACCTGCAAATCATTGCCAAATCATTGCTAATATTTTGAAGAATATGAGTACCTCAATATTTTGTCATACATTTTGAATAGTTTTGTTACTCTTTTGTCATGCATTCCCTTGTTACCAGAAAGAATGTTTCATACATAGAAATTTGATCTATTACCATCAAAATTATTCTAAACCCATCAATTTTATAAAAACTCAAAATAATGTCCATGAATTTGCCCTCTCATTGATGCTCTTCAATTGAAAAATGTTGTAAGATGCTCATCGAAAGAGTTCTTAATCAGCAATCCCTTAAAAATGCTCCTATTTCTTTTCTTCATGTGCCTCCTGCTTTCTTAGAAAACCATTTTAATCTGCTTCAAGTTTCAAGTTTTTTTCTGTGTTGATGTGAATACACTTGATGGATAAGTGGGACCACCATATATTATTTTATTATCTAATTTCTATTTATTTTAATGAATATATTAAAAAGGAAACAAAGAATCTGAGGATTCAAATAGTGACAAAATTCTGTAGGCATTGGACATATAGAGGCCCAATCAATGGTGGCTCAAAACATAGATAATGTATTTTCTTCAAATTGTAAAAGAAATGGAAAATGACTCTGGTACATTTGAATTCATTATCAAAGAGAATAATATTCAAAAATCACGTTTTCATAAAATTTTATCAGATTCTAGTTCATATTTATTGTTCACTTCCTCTTCGTATAATGGAATCTCTTCCCAAAAATGTGATGCACATAATAAACATAATCAGGATATATATTTCTCAAGTAAAATTGTGCTATTTGAATCAGAAAGAATTTTTAACAGATTGGAATTATCTTTCTAATTTAACTTTTATTATGCATAAAGAATATGCATGGATTGAAAACCAAAACATAAATGGAAATGGAAATATATTGGATCCTCAATGAATTTCCCTATTACTATTTTTTTTTTGAGTCATAGAAAAGTCATGAAGTTTCAAAAGAGATGCATGCCTCTAAAGATCAAAATTTAGATGATGAACATGAAGGATGTGATAACAAAAAAAAAAGATATGCCTAAACTTGAGTTTACAAAAGGAAAGTCAAAACACCAAAATTTTGTTGTAGATATGCTTAATAGTGATATAAAATAGTATATTGATCCTATTAGGGAACAATAGTATAGGAAAATATTTGAGAAAAATAATACTTTTTAGAATAGTTTGTTTGCTGGGAATTAATCCCTTCCAAACACCACTAAATTAAGTTACTTTCCCACTTCCCAACCATGTAAGGCATTCTATGGACAAGAAGACCGTTGACAAAGCATTAAGCATTGAGATATTGCCTAATTAGATACTTCATCTATAGGCATCTTGGTTCTTTACTTCTGAAAGAAGTTTATGGAGAAGTAGTGGAAAGTTCTAGCTTAAGTAACCAAACACCCAAGTGGTTGGATCATTTTTAGATTCTAAAATGTGAAGGATATGAAATCAATGCTAAATTCGATTTCTTACTTGGTTTTTAGTAGACTCGTGCATGTGAAACCCCTCTCAATTGGATTTCATTATGGGGTCCAAGAGATGACTAAAATACCAAAATGGATTAACCTTTTAACTTTTCAATCAACTTTTGGAATTCATTTGGACCTGACAAGGTAATCAGCTAAGTTGTAAGCCCATTCACATGGACAAACTTCTAATATTTCTAAGATATCCATTTTTAGAGTCCTTGCAGAAGTTGATTTAAATGGAAATCTTCAAAACATGATCATCCTAAATTTTATTGATGGAAACAAAATTTTACTTTCTATCCTATATGAGCAACTTTCTTTTTAAAATATGAGGTATAATCTCTTTGGGTACATTTTAGAGGAATGAAGAAGGTCTTAGAACATGCAAAATTCAGATAACTAGTAGAAGGAATAAAAATAGAATTAATATTAGATCTAAGATGAAACTTTGGATCAAGATGAATACAAAGAGTATGATAACTCCAATTGTGAACAAGCAAAAGATGTATCCTTGGAAGATGATTCTTACCCACCCCAAAGTTAGAACTCAAGAATCCAAGTAGAAGAGAGATATGGGTTCACCAGGCTGAAAATGAGATAGAAGAAAAGAAAGGAGTCTCAAAGCCCAAGAAGAATGAATTACATGCTAAGATATCTCAATTATATAGTTGACCTCAATGAATTCATCACATCAGCTAAGGTATCTTTCTTGTATGGTTGACTTCAATGAATTCATCAAATCAGCTAAGGTGTCTTTCTTGTACTATGGCTGACCCTTGAAGACTTCTATGTGACTTTAATTTTTGGAGGTATTCTTTTCAGAGTAACACCACTTGTGATGTCCCCCAAATGAACCATTTTCTATTAAGGTGGGATAGGTTGGGGTTTTGATATCCCAAAAGAATTTCTTGTGGATAGTGTGGATGGTATGGATATATATGACATGGTTGTGTGTAATGTGGATGCTTTCTCATTTGTTTGAATGTATGCTTAACTATATACAAAATATCTTCTATAAACTTATGGGAGTAGGTATTTTTAGGTTGAGATATATGTTATGAATAACCCAACAAATTATGGGTAATTATGAGAATGACAATTGGTATGAATAAATTTCTTTATACATTTCTCTGCGAGTAGAGTGGTATATCAGTGAGTCTCTCTCTAAGTTGGGTGACATAAATAGGTGGAATGGACCTTGATTAATAGAAGGCTTACCTGGATAATGCCTCAAAATTATAAATATGATTAGGACTATAATATTACCTTATGTGAATTACGAGTTGTAATATAAGGGGTTTCAATCGTCCCATTAAACAAAAAAGTAGTAAGGATTAACAATATACATCATATTGATATCTTTGGAATCTTAGAGGTAAAATTGGATGACTTGAAGATTGCATGGTTTATAAAAACAAAATTCAAGCAATTCAAATTGGTTAATAAATTTTTAAGGCATATTAAAGGGAGAATTATTATATTATGATATCATACTTCGGTAGACATTAACATACTAGACATCTCTTCTTAGCATACTACATATATATCTAAAAGTTATTTATATCAAAAAAAAAAAGAATTTAGACTATACTTTGTTTATGGTCTATCTTTGTCCTTTCTATGAAATCTTACATCCTAGATCTTTGGTTTACTTTATATCCCAATGATCTTTTGTTCACTCTTGTTCTATATGTGTTTTATTTAATGATACTAGTTAATTTTGGTAATTATGCATACTGTGTTTGTAATTTGTATGTAAAAAATGTTTTAATAGAATAATTTCACTAAATTATAGTTTTGATAGATTTTGAACAATAATTATGAAATTAAGTAATTTTTGTATGAGATTTGAGACTTAGTGGATTTCTTTAGAAGGAATAAAGAAAAAATCATGTAAAGTTAGAAGTGTCAAAAGGGCCGGGCTGGTCCGGCCCAAGGCACGAAACAATTCAGCCGTGCCTGGCCTAGCACGAGAATAACTCATGCCTATGCCCGTGCCAGGCCTGTTCATGGCATACTTCGTGTCGTGCCATCCCGAGGCCAATCGAGCATCGTGCCAGACTATGCATGATCAGGTATCAAGTCCCGTGGGCACAGTTTCTCAGCATGAGCCAAAAATTGTCCCGACTTAGCTAGCATGATGCCCCAACCCTAATTGATATCCCAAAGCCAGACGAATCCAAAATTTTTTGTTGGGCCCAAAAATGGACTCGCAATCTTTTTCGACCCGAGTCCGAGTCCACCCCAATGGCTAATCTAGAAATCGAAGGTTCTGGAATGGACCATTTGGGTTGGTTCAATGATTGAATCGACCCAAATGGCTATGGGGTAGAATCTGACGACCCTAAAAAATTTGCATCTTTTTTAATTATTTAAAATTTAAAAAAATAATTTTTTTTTTAAATTATTATTATTAATCTATAAAACTCTCACCCCATCTCTTTAAGATTTATGATTTTTAAATACATAAATCATCTCATTCTCTTGTTTTGAAGGCTTGCTCTTCTCTCTCTCTCTCTCTCTCTCCTAATTTTCTCTCTCTTGGGATTTTGGCTTGACTTTTTGGGACTCGCAACTTGGCTTTGGTGTTTGGATTTGATTTATACTTTATGGGGTATTTTATATTTTTTAATTAGTTAACTGTTAACTTAACTAGTCTCTCTCTCTTTCTCTCTACTCTACTCTCTAGTCTAAAAAGATTAAAAAATAATAAATAAAAATTAAAATAATGAAAATGAAATTAATTTAAATTTAGAAAATAAAAATCTTACGCAAAGGTCCGAGGCTGCCAAAACTTTGGTTTCTTTAGTAACCTCGACCTAAATATCTAAAAAAAAACTAGGACTTCAGTAGTTTGGACTCACTTTAATATACTAAAATAAAAAAAAAATTAGGGGTGTCGAAGAAGAATCAGCACAGTGTAAATATGTATGCAGTGAGTTGGGAAGGGAGGGTATGACCAAACTAATTACTATGATGAGTATCTGATTAGATTTTCGAAGGATCAAAGGGTAGTCAATATCATACAAATATATTTTTAGCCAGTATATCATAGGATTCCTAGGTCCACATCTTGGAATGACATGCTAAAATATTATAAGTTAGAAAAATAAATAATAATTAATGAATTTAGGAATTATAGTGGAGTGGTATCAATAACGTCCGATATCTGGACTAGTCACGATGATATATTTTATACATGCCCCATCGCCTACTATGTAGATTCAAAATAGACTCTAAATAAAAAAATTTTAAGATTTTCTAAGATTCTCTATCCACATGATATCCCGATCATTTTTGAGTGTATGATGAAGATCTTTAGAGAATATAAAATTCAAAATTAAATTATTAGTATCATATTCGATAATGCATATAATAATAAAGTAGTGATTAACATGTTTGTTAGGAATATTAAAGATATATCATTAGGAAATATTTTTCATGTTAGATGCATGTGTTATATGATTAACCTAATTGTACAAGTGAGATGAAGGTGTGTGCCCCCACTTTAGAAAATATACGTAACTCACTAAAATATATTCGTATGCCTTATAGACAACAGAAGTTTAGTAGTCTCTATTTGTCTACGAATCTTAAGAAAAAAAAAATTTAATTAGATGTAAGACATCGTTGGAATTATACTTACTTGATATTGGAGTCATTTGTTGGATACGAATACGTGATATCTGACTAATTCAATAGTAAAAGTGACAAACTTATTATTGACAATACTGGCTGGACTACAGAAATTTCATATAGGAAAATCCCTGAAGATTTTTTATGACACAACAAACATGTGTTCGTCAGTTTATACTCCTACAACTTGCACTACACTAAGGTACATATGCAACCTTAGTAGCATGTTTATGAAGTAACTAGATGACCCAACACTTAGCGAATTTGGTTGTTGAGATTGAAACCAAATACTTAAAGTACCGATCCACCATTCTATCTCTTTATTGTCTGGTTGCCTGCATGGACCCTAGGCTTAAGGTGGAAGGGGTAGAAAACATTTTGACTTACAATTCATCGTGCATGAACTTGGAAGACCCACCTGAAGGCTTCATCCACGAGAAGTTGACTGAGTTTTTTACATACAACGATACTAGGTATAGTGGTAATAGTAGTGAGGCTCTATGTAAGGACATGGATAATATATCCGGAGATGATGACTTTTCCATTCAGTTAGTGAGGAGGAAATGATGAGGTTGACCATCAAATAGAAGCAAGCTGTCTCGGTACTTAGATACTGATTACTGCTCAATCCTATTACATTCTAATACTAATAATCTTGATTATTAATTACAGTGGTAAAAATTATACGAGTCTACATTTCCCATGCTATCTAAGATAACATGAGATCTGCTGACTCCTCTAGTGTCGAGCATAACATCGAAGTCTACTTTTTCTGTTGCAGTAAATGTGATTTCGGATAGGAGATCAAGATTACGTCTAGATATTGTTGAGGCTTTAGCATGCATGAAGGATTGGAAGGTTTCAAGTTTAGGCATCCAAGATTGTGCTGAGACTATAGCAAAAGTGGAGGAGTTGATTGCTGATGATGATCCACATGTTGATAATAATATTATTATCGAGGATGATAATGATATGATGATTGATGACGTTGACACTTGACGGTTGATGATTGCCAAATTGTGACACTAATGTGTTATGTCTGATTTTGATATTTAATTTTAATTTACTCATTTTTATTTATATTGTATTTATCTTTGTCATTTGTATTTATTTAATTTTTGGTTGTGATATTTGAAAGTTTAAACCTGAATATTTAATTTTTTTTTATTTTCATTTTGTATTGGTTTAAAATTTTTTTTCATAATTAAGTTTTAATGTTTTATTAATTGTATTTAAATATTTAATACACTTACATTGATGTCTGATAGTCTGAAACACATACACATTTTTATAAATTATAAAGTATTAAAAATAATTAACATTGACTAATTACTAAAAAGTAAAAATAATTAACATAAAAAAAACTTTTAAAGTATTAAAATTTAAAAATTTTTAAACATAAACTAAATAATGAATACATAAATAACATAATCTTAAAAAAATTATTAAAATTTAAAAACTTGTCCCTACGGGCCTGACTCGGCACGGTTTCTCAACTCATCAGGCCTAGCTTGAAGATGCCGTGTCAGGTCAGGCACGACACGATTATTGTACCATGTCATGCCTGGCACAACACGGAAGCCCAGTTGGGTGGCATAAAATCGGGCTGGGCAGCCCGACACCCAACCCATTTGACACCTCTATGTAAAGTCATAAAATTTATTGTGGTATTACTGTGTTACACCTCATTTAGCTTATAAGGTAGTTTTTATATCTAAACATGGATGAAACTTTACACAAATAGTCAAGTAATCTTCATAAGTAATGATTTAACCATCTCATTAACGTAATTATTTAACTATGCAAAACATTCTTTTTAGCTAATTTTTGGAGTCATAGTCATACTAGCTCATAATATTTTTATGGCTATACCATTAATTTTATGTAACAACTACCAAATATCTCACAAGTGCTAAATGGTCATGGTATCCTCCAATATCATGAATTTCTCATTAAAAAGCCACCAAGACTAAGAAAAAGCCATGACACTTCTCCATTTTCATGCCTTTTAGCTTTAATGATCTTTAGAGAGTGCTTACTTAAGCCATGCTCATTTCAAGGGTCATGACTTTTTTCTCTAGAAAAAAGACCAAAGTCATAGTTCATTTCTTGCACCAAGACTTTGGGTTGTAGAGACAAAATACACAATTCATCATCATTCTCACTATTATAACTTAGGGTCACAAAGATAAATTACACAAGCTATGATCATTCCTAGTATCTTGGCTAGTGTTATTAAGATGAAATACACAGTCAAAATCATTTCCAACATCACGACAATTTTATGCAAGGGGGAGGCCAAAATTTTGGCTCATTTTAAGCACTTCAACTATGTGTTTCAAAGACTAATCTAGAACCAAGACTATTCCAGCAATACGACAATTTAAAGTAGAAAAAAGACCAAAGTCATGACTCATTCCCATCTTCACATCTATGTTAAAAAGATGAAAAGTCAAAGCCATGATACTCTTAAAAATCATAATTTTCTACTTAAATTCACACCTTGCCATTCAAGAATAAAAGTGTAAAATGAGGGATTTTTGGAAAAGATTTCTAAGCAATAGAAAAGAGATTAAAATCTAAGATATTTGGGGGCAAAATTTCATTCAAACCTAGGATAAATCCACGAGTAAAAAGACAATGAAATGAATAAGGATAAAACCCTTGTGAAGGGCACAAATTTTGACTCCCACCAAAGGACAAATATGAGACACAAGAACAAAAAGTGTGGATTTATGGTTTTAGGCTTAGATACTCATGAGTATTATTACTGGGAATCCAAAATTTCATGAGATATATCTGAAATTATGTCATGTAAATTTTTCTCTAATGTTAGGCCAAATTGAGGTATAGGATTAATGTATTTCATATCGTGTGATGGATGCTTAATTTATTGATTTTAATGTTAGGATTTTTTTTTGTGGTTTGATTATTAATGGGTGTGATATTTATCTAGAACTAAAATTATAGTATTACTATTAGTAGGTTTGATCATATTATCATGGTGAATAGTTACAAATAAGATAAGAAGGAAACTCATGCATAATGGTATCAAAGAAGTGATTGCCCTTTCAATCATGCTGTATGAGACAAATTTATACAACAAAATCCAATGTTGAGGTTGTGAGAGAATGATGCCTATAAACATGAAAGTATGAATACATTTATTAACCAATCCATTGTGCATATCTTAGAAGAACCAACCCTTAATTGATGTGGTATTTTATAGGATATTTTTTTAAGGGTTTCATCTTTAGTGCGCCAGTCTTGTGTTATTATAGTAGATGATGGTATGTAAGCCACGAGACACATGTAATTGAGGTGACTCATACTGTAGTAAAACTTTTATGAGTTTATATCATATGAATTTTGCTAGTGAGTTTATATCATAAGAATATATTAACTATGCAAGTAAGGTGCTCACGAAACTAAAAGTACATATACTCTAACTACCAATTAGTTAACATCTATATGACACATGAGGTCAGATAATAAAATTGTACATACATTGTAACTTTCAAGGGCAGACAATGAGTTACCTAAAAGATATGAACTTGTGAATATCTCTCAAATAAGAATGATTTGTTGTTTCGGTGGTAAAGTTATGAGGGGACAACTATGAAGAGATCATCATTGGGGAGGACTAAAAGTTAACTAATGTGTATGCCATTAGGACAATTGGATGTTTTAATAATCATTTAACCTTGGTCCTGCAATCAAAAATAATAATAACCAAACTATTTAGATAAACTATCATGCATAATAGAATGATCCTACCTTAGAATCTAAGAATCTTACCAAAAACATAGTTTTATCCTTTCGACCAGAGTAGTAGTTGGCTCATTATTGATTGATCTAACTACCTACACAATTCTTATGGGATTGATATATAGACAAAATTTTATTCTACTACATGTGCAACCCATATACTTGTCAGAATGATTAGATGATAGACTCTTGTCCATTAAGGTTTTGAGATATTGTCTAATCCTAAAAATTATGAAAAGTATCAAAGTTGTAAGATCTCTTCCATAATTGTAATGAAGAATAATAAATTTATATTATATGTTGGTCTTGACAAAAATGGAGGTCTGGTTGTTAAAAAATATGAATGCTCTAACTTCATTAGATGTTGTTTCACTTTGAGTTTATAATACTTCTCTTCATTAGGGCTATATTATGCTTGGACTAATGAGATAGTTTGTTGCAAATTGGATAGAGTACTAATGAATCATGAATGGAAAATTTTGTGCCTAGATAGTCATGTTAACTTCTTCTCTTGTAGAATAATCTTGGATGATTTTATGGAACTCCTATCTACATCAAAAGGAACTGGCAAGAGGAATGTCTCTTTAAATTTTGTAACATGCGGATTTCCCACAAAGAGTGTACTCCTACCCTTCACAAGATTTGGAGTATTCGAATGAAAGGCTTGAATTTCTACTACCTTGTTCAAAGGTTTAGATTATTAAAAGATACTTTTTAAATTTGAAGTTGATAATCAAATGGTAAAAACTAAATTTTTAATAATACATAGAATAATTTTCAGCATCACCATTAATAAAATGCTACATAAAAAATCAAAGATTTAACTCATGAATTTTTTTGGGAGCAAAACTAAATTTATAAAAATACCAAAATAAAATTTTACCAATACAACAATAAAATGGTACACAAAAGATGGATCATATATCCTCAATTTTTATTTGAACTCAAACATCATGACATCATTAAGATGTCGTGATGTCATCATCTATCCTCAATTTCTATTGAATATGTTGTAATTATGTATTTCAATATATCCCAAATTTAATGTATCATATATTTGAATATTATTCCCCCTTAAGCAATTCCAAGCAACCTTCTACACTAAAGCATCAAAAAAGATCATACCAAAGCAAGAAGTACATCAAACATCTACATATATGATACTTGAAAAGTTATTATTTTACATGAATACAAGCTAGAATCCATGATAGTGACAAACATAAAAAACTTGATGGGATAACATTTAACATCTCGAGGTTGCACATGAGAATGATAACTAAAAATAAAGTTTCCAATCCATTCACCAGTTCCCATGACAACTAATACTTAATACTTGTCAATCCATCCACTCACAAGCAAGCACTATCAAAACCATAAGTCAAGATGAGAATTGCATGATTGACAAGTGAAATCATTTATATCTCATTCATTGCCATCACAAAGATAATTTTATCTAATGAAAAACTTGGGAAAAGAGGTGGAGCTCCCACAATTGTGAAATCAAGAAATATGACTAGTAGCTTATAATCACATGCCAACAATGAGGATAATGGGTGCAATAGAAATTGCCTACGACATGTGGAATGATATAATTGCAATTTTCATGTATAAACTAAGGTAAAAAGATGACAACGAGGCATATTGAAGATCATATGACAATAATAAGGGCCAAGGGCCCAATTGGACTTCAAATTGTGTGTTGGCTCACAACCTTTGATGCACCCATATAGAGGCAACATGTGAGAATATCCCTCAAAAATATTTGTCATCAATGCCCCATGCTTGGATGCTTTGTGCCAACATTAGATACTAAGAACCAAAAATGACATGCTAGTTTTGAATTTATCACAAAAAAATAATGGATTTTTTAAGCCTCTTTTTTGGTCGAAGGCTATAAGGGTGGGTGAGAGGGAAGAAGGATCAACACACAATAATGAGGACAAAATCTCAATGAATCATGACATCAAGGCTGCTCAACTACTTACAACACCCCACAATACACTTAAATTGATTATAAAAGGTTTTCAACCAATTGCTCTGTCTCATCTAACTTAATTTGGTGAGATATTATGAATATTTTCCATCATTGTAAGTTGCCACAATACTTGCTCCAAGATACTTTGTGCCTCTACTCTCAGTCAACAAATAGACAATGACTTAGACATACTTTTAGAAGCTCATATTCTTACCTAGAGGTGTTCGGGCATAATCTAATGCATGATAACTTCATGCTGCTAGTTTTTCAATCAAGTGCAATGACCAATTATACAAATGATTGGTACCGCTAAAAGTAGGTTGAATTACTATTATGACAAATCCATCAGCCAAATAAAACTAATTTCTTTTATGATAGTCTAAACCTATATCACATTCACTATTGGTGAGTGAACACTCCAAGACTTGGTAAATGCTATTCACAATGATAAGAAGGGCCAACATCAAAATATCAAAAAGTAACATCGCTAGGGGTGCTTGGCTGGCATAAGCCAATTTTTTAATGGCAATATTTCTGACACATCTAGATTTAAATCTCAAAATACTAAAGGATCTATAAGAAACACTTTTATATTTCATATTCATAATAAAAATAAAAATCAAATAAGTTTTTTTTTCCATTAATTTCACATGATATTTCTATTCTCATTGAACTCATATTAAGACACCTATATTTTATTTTAATAGATCTACTACCCTAGCCAAACTCTCTACTTTACATTGTCTCACATGCAAATCTCTTCTTTAGGAGGGTGCCCTTGTTTCAAAAGAAGTAAGGGCTTCATCCTTCCTCTACTTTTCTAAATAAGTAAAATAATATTGAAAGTTGTGGCATATCAAATGTACTATTTCTAGCACCCACTTATTCGACACCCCTAAAGACATTTCAGAAAAAGCCAACCTAGAGTCAAGATCAACAAAATCTTATTTCCTTGCAAATTCTGCTAACTCTATTCTTTTGGGTGTAGTTTTAATGGATATTAGATATAGAGTGTGGGAATCTCATTAATCCATTAATGCTTATTACTAACTAGATAACAAAATATTTGACCATCTTAAGAGAGTCATAGTTACACTTACCATTTACTAATGATTGGTTAAATTTCTTCATTTTTACATTGAGAGTACTAGGTTTAAATCACATTGCCTAAGCATTTGTATGGACTATCATAATACTTTTTTAATTAATTAGTAACATCTTTTTGTATGTACTAGTTCTAAGATGGTCATTCCTCACTAGAGGCAAATTGCTCATAGGGATAATTTTGCCTATTCCCTTAGCAAACACACAACAACTAGCTCTTGCTACACTTGTGGCTCAAGCAATTCATTAGCAATCAGTAGGTTTTATGTTGGAACCATCAAGTCTAACCTTTTGAGTGAATCATTTTCTTGATGTTATAGATCCTTTTTTTTCTACTTCCATCATCAACATTACTCCATTGACCAAAAATCTTTAACCATAGAGATATGATGTTGGTATGAGTTTGAACAAGAGTGAAAGGAACAATGTTATCTAAATTTTCATGGATAGGCAAGGTTTATCAAAAACAACCAAAAGTGTAGAGCTCTTCCAGCCCCAACACCTTGCCTCCAATGAATTGTTTCTAGAAAGGATGAATTATTAAATAGAAAAGATATCTCTTCCCGAGGTCTCCATCAGCATGTCTATATACTTATTGGCATTGCCTCCCACTCTATATTCTTATTTGAAAATATTATCCTATTTCCCATTTAACGCTCATGAAATAACACAATAGCTTATATTAATTAAAGTAGCCGCACTAGTGGCTCAATCAATTTATCATGATCAAAATAGATAATTTTAATAGTGATCTTAAATGAGGAATTTTTTATAAGTGTGAATCAATAGCTTACATTGATTATATCTTTGTACACACTACTTATCACTCCTTCCAATTGAATCGTTTGGTGAAATTTTCAAATGGTGGCAGTATGGAATGCTTGTTACCTATTATGTTATGGAAAGTTCATTGAATCATATCATTTATAGGAAGTAGAATTCATAACAAGATTTCTATAGATGAACCTATGAAAGGATCATTATTGTATATCATGAGGTTGTGGTAACTTGCTGAGTTATGGTCCTTCAGGACCCTTGATGCATCCATTTTTCCATCTTGTCTTTATCAGGTTATAATGATGAGCATTGATTTTTGTCCATAGTTGGTGTTAGAAAGGACTTGCACCTTGTCTTCATATGAACTTGGACGAGGAAGTAAACTAACACTGACTTTTCATGGGTGTCTTTGTGGGGTGCATAAGCTATGCGAGCAAAAAAAAATGTGACTCCTAGTAATGAATATTTTGTCTCTCATATCAATGAAAAACATGGTCATATGTGATGCATCATATGAATATTAATTTTTTATTAATCAATGAACTTTTGATTATGATTTGATTTTTTTTTGTGGAGGGGACAGATCTGCCTGAGTGTTGTGCATTAATACTACTAAGATGGTTGTGGGAAGTTAGTATCCTCCTATGAGAGTGAGCATGTGGTTGGCTTAAATGAGAGATGAGTGATCATCTAGTTCATTAGCAAAAAATAAGAGAGCTAGTAATTATTGCTTGATGCATTGTTTTAGTATGTTTTTGGTGATATCACTCTTGTGGTTTTGGTGGGAGGAGTCCTTTTATGTGATTTTATATTCTTTTTAGACCTTAGGTTAGATGTGGGTACCCACTAAGTTTAAGCATATTAATAAGTAGAGGAATAAAAATTTAGTGGTAAGGATGAACATATGAAGGTGCATTTTTATTGTTATATGACTCATAAGGTAGTGATAATCAAGCCAAAAGATTAATAAGGTGATGATAGTCATGCAAGTTACTATCTATCATATGAGTACCACCATTAATGTTGAAAAAAATGTATGTTAATTTTGTAAATATAGTACTTAGGAAGCTGAAAGTATAAATAATTTTGCTACCACATCATTTTATATCAATATGACACATGAGATTGGAGAATAAGAATACACATATGAAGAAACTATCAAAAATAGTTGATGATTTGTCTAAAAGGTATGGACTTTTGATTGACCATCAAGCAAGGATGATTTATCATTTTTGGTAGTAAAGTACCAAAGGGATAACTATGAGGGGATCATTATTGTTGAGAGTCTCATTCAGATAAGCTACAATAATATCCATAATAATATTTCCACAATAATATACAAAATATTAAGATAAGCCATCATATGTAATGAAACTTATCAACCCTAGAATCTAAGAATCTTGCTAAAAATCTTTTTTTCTTTCAATTATAGTAGTAGATGGTTGATAATTAGTTGATTAAACTTTTTATATAATTTTTGTGAGATCAATATCTTTTCTAAAGTTCACTTTAATGCTTATATAACTCATATTCCCTTAGTAATGATGAGCAAAAAAAGAGGCATCCATGTTTTGATTTAAATACCCTTGCTTGTTTTAATTATAGCTTGGAGAAAATTCTCATTTATGATTTTTTGATACATGTCATCATTTAGAAAGAAGTGCTGAAGATGGAGAAGCTAGGTCGCATTGAATGTTATATTGAATGTTGCATTATATTTTGTTATGTTATCTATGGGTAAGATTGTTTGGAATTATAACCTCAATTAGGTAGTAAATTTTATTGAAAGCTAAATTAAGGGGTCTAGCATATTGCTGTCAACACGGTTAATAATATGCACTGACATTAAAATTGTGTTACATTTTTGCATCATTGGCATCGATTGGCATACTCTTTATTTGACTCATCTTAAAGCATATATCAAGGAGTCTTACATGTTTGTGAGTTGATAAATGAGTTATGCATGTTTGTGAGTTGATCACTCTTATATGTCATGCCGCAATTGAAGTTGATGAATTAGATATCGATGTTGATGCATCACCAATTGACCATTAATTTTTTTTATTGTGATATGTTTGAGTGGAAGCAAAAATGTTGGGACCCAAAATATGGTTAATTATACCAAAGTAGGGAACAACTAGACGAAACTATAGTGGAAGATCATATCATTACTAATATGCAATCCATTTGCTATACTTAGGTATAAGGTCAAATGACTAATTATTTGTGGAATTGAGGGCACAAAGCCCTCGACCTATTCTAAAACTTTAAATATGTTAAATTACTCAGTTGCATTATCAAACTATGTCTTGGAATCATAACTTTAAGTGACCTATTTTTGGTAAGTAAAACTAGCAATGTGGGATAAACTAGAAGTTGAGTTATGACACCCAAGTGTATGCTATTTTATAACCCAAGAAGGGTGTTGGTTGATTAAGACAACAACATGGTTGTCATGATTAAGACAACAACATGGTAGCTGAGTTATTTATCGATGAATCTTTTTAATAATGATTTACTTAGGTGTCATTTTACAAAATACCTTGCCAAACAATAACTTAATTGCTCAATATTTTTGTTTAGATTATTTCTATAAAATGCATTAAATGTAAATACCAAGGGATAAAAAATAGTTTCATGGTGTTTGTTAGTGTTCTATTGCCCAAGAACATGCTATTAAATGGCGCCTTGTTTTTTCTGAATGTGTTGGGGAGTTTTAGAGAAGGAATCGGATGACTATTCTCCTTTCCTTTTTCATTTTGAGACACCAATTTCTTATTTAAATGGTTAATCTGTACATTTGAACTAGAATGCATTGTTAATTCTAAATTTTTAATAATCTTATCATTTAACATAGATTGTCCATCAGAACTAGTAAGAAATTGAGATTTTAGTTTAGAATCCTTTAGTTCCCCTTTGTTCATGTTGAATTGCACATCAAATTTCATTGGATTTCTTTCACGAAATATGAGATCTTGGACTTGTGACATCGTAATCTATTTATCAAAAGAAATATTGCTAGAATTGAAAGAGATTCTACCATAAACAATTTGTTGTATTCCACCTTTTTATATTATGTATTAAGTTGTGTCAGAGTCGCATCTTGAACAAATAGTGAGTCTTTTTTAAATTAAGCATAGGAAAGTCTCTAATTTACCTCTAGAAGTCCTTGATGTGTCCATGTGAATCAATATTGAAGACAGCTTTTCATAGGTTTTCATGGGGGCTCAAATGGGTCAATGATTCTGGCTGCCCTAAAATCTTTATTATATATTATGTTGAGATGTGCAGAAATAGCTTCTAGTCCTAACACCAAAATTATTTTTCAACCAAGCTTAAGCTAATTGCAACCCAAATAGAAGCCAATCCCATCATAAATTAAAAATAAATCGAGAGATTCTAGAAGAAGAGAGGGAAGAGGTGAGAGCATGATTGAGAGGATTATTGAGAGCTCTTTATTTGAGGAATCTTTCAATATTCTATTGGTAGTGGTACATGGTTTTTTTTAGTTAGTGGAGCAATTTGTAGGTTAATTTCATTAATGAATGAGCCCTAGACCTATTAATTTTCTATGTAGAGCTTGCTCTCTATGAGAAACTTCTTAGAGGGATTGTAGCTTATTTGGTCATGAAAGTTTGAGGTAGTGGCAGGTTGTGATGTCCTTAGATATTATGAGCTACATACATACTATAATGATGTATTTAATGAGTGACTCACAATGGCAAATATGCTTTATCATTCTTTAAAAATTTATCATGATCAGAATAGATCAATTTAATAGTGATCTTTAGTGTGGAATTCCTTGTAAGTATGAATCAATAGCTCACATTGATTATGTCTTTTCATTTCGTACACACTACTAATGCGAGTCACTCATTAAATACATCATTATAGTATGTATGTAGCTCATAACATCTAAGGGCATCACATTCTACAACCACCTCAAACTTTCAAGACCAAATAAGCTACAATCCCTTCTAAGAAGTTTCTCACACAGAAAAACTCTACATAGCAAGTTAATAGGTCGAGGTCTCATTCATTAACGAAATTAACCTACAAATTACTCCACCAAATAAGAACAATCATGCACTACCACCAATAGAATCTTGAAATAGTGCTCAACAAAAGAGCTCTCTATAATCCTCCCAGTCATGCTCTCACCTCTTCTCTCTCTCCTCCTCAAATCTCCCAATTTCTCTTTCACTTATCATGGGGTCAGCTTCTATTTAGGCTGAAATTAACTTATGCTTGGTTTTAAAAATAGTTTTGGCATTAGGAGCTATTGTTGCACATCTCAACATAATATATAATAAAGATTTTAGGTCAGCCCGAACCATTGATCCATTTAAGCCCCTAAGACAACCTATGGAAAGTCGCCTTCACTCTCGATTCACATGGACTCATCAAGGACTTCTAGAGGTGAATCAGAGACTTTTCAATGATTAATTGAAGAAATGACTAATTATTTGTCCAAGATGCGACTCCAACACAACTTAAAACATAATAGAAAAAGGTGGAATACAACAAATTTTTTACGGTAAAATCTCTTTTGATTCCAGCAATATTTTTTCTAATAAATGGATTGCGAAGACACAAGTCCAAGTTCTCGTGTTTCCCGAAAGAAATTAGATGAACTTCAATGTGCAATTCGACATGAATAAATAGGAACTAAAAAATTCTGAATTGAAATCTCACTTTCTTTCTAGTTCTGATGGACAATTTGTGATAAATGATAAGATTATTGAGAATCTAGAATTAACTATGTATTCTGGTTCAGATTTACATATTAACCATTGAAATAAGTAATTGGAGTCTCTAAATGAAAAAAGGAAGGAGGAAAGTCATCCAATCCCTTATTTAAAATACCCCAACACTTTCAGAAAGAACAAGGTGTCATGGAGCAGCATGTTCTTGGGCAATATAATACTAACAAACACTAGTACCAGACTATTTTTTATCCTTTGGTATTTCCATTTAATGCATTTTATAGAAACAACATAAACAAGAGTATTGAGCAATGAAAATTTTGTTTAACAAGGTATTTCATTAAATGACACCCTAGTAAATCATTGTTATTATATTCATTGATGAATAATGAAAAATTAGTTTCCAAGCCATTAAATACATAAGCAGGTAGATTTTCTTTAAATTTAGAAAATCAGAAGATATAGAAATATTTTCAATTTTGGACCCTATTTGTTGTTTGGTCGACTATTATATTTTAAATCCTTCCTAGTGGATTTTCATTATTGACTTAAGAAATGGAAAAAATATTCATATGGATTAAATTACCTAAATTTTTTTATCTATCTATGGAACCTAATCGGGTTAGGTAAAGCTGCAAGTTATATAGGCAAACCTATCCATATGGATAAAATTATATCTAACATCTCCAAGATATCCTATGCTTGGGTGCCAGTAGAGGTGGACCTCAATGAAGATTTGACACATGAGATAACTCTAAAATTTTATGATGGCTCAAAAATTGTATGTATGAACAATTTTCTCTATAACATGACTTACACTCTCCCTTGAGTCCCAATATTTTAGTCAAAAGTTTCCAACTGGACAAGGAGGACATCTTTAAAGAAAGAGTCCTCAAGGGACCCTCACATGAAGAAGGACATCTTTAAAGAAAGAGTCTCCAAAGGATTCTCACATGAAGAAGGACAATTACTTTCTTCAAAAAACAAAGAAAGACCAATGGAGAAGAACTTCTCAAGTATCCTCCTCTCACCACAAAAAAAGGGGAGGAATGTTCAACCCTAGTTGATGAAAGAGAGAACTTAATTACTATGAAAGGAAAAAAGAAGAGAAATGAATCCATAGTTCCAAGGGAAGGTCCTTCTCTAAAGCTTGGAAACAACGTAGGATCAAGGAGAAACAACATTAAAAAAATTTAATATAAACCTACATAAAGCATATTCAAGAGTTCCCAACTCATTAACACATGCGAAAAATTTATGGTTTTCTGTTTGTTTATTTGCTTGTTGAAAAAATGTTGCCATTTTAAAAGTTGGCTTGAGAACTTCTATACTTAAAACATTCTCAATAACTACTTAAGGGGTTTTTTGGGTGCAATGAGGACACCTCTTGGGATAGTAATGTTATGGCTCAATGATTCCTCTGAGATATTTGTATGATTATTTCTAGTTGTGTCTGATTCCTTTAGCTTGGATGTGTATGGATGGCCTATCCTCGACATGTTTAGATGGTGTTCCTTGGATGTTGTTACATGACATAGTCAAGATGGTTTATTGTGTATGTCTTTGCATGGTTTATCTTGGATGTGTCTGGATGATCTCTCTTGGATGTGCTTGGATGGTCTTTCATGGATATGCCTAGATGTTTTTTTTTGTGATTATGGTTGTATGATCCTATTCGGATGCCAAAATAATTTGATTGCATGACCCATATAGCATGGATGATGTGTATTTGACTTATCTCACAACTCCTTATAGGATGGATATGATGTGCATGATTATTTTGAGAATGAAGAATGTGTGAATGTGTGTTTGGGGTACTCTTTCAAAACTATTATTCAATGAGAATTGTGATTTGGAACATTAGGGGCTTAATTGCCCCATAAATCACAAGGGGGCGTTAAGACTTATTAACACCTGCCATATTGATATGTATTTTCAATTATTGAATCAAAATTTAGATTGGCTAATAAAAACAAAATTCAAAATATTCAATTCTTTCAATAATTTTAAATGCCAAAAGAATGGAAAAATCTTAGTATTATGGGACAATCATACCATAAAAATTAATGTGTTGTCTACTACATCCCATCATATATACCTTCGAATCTATGAAAAGGAGAAAAGCATAGGGCTCAGAGTATCTATTGTTTTTAGTCTTCACTCAGAAGTAATTTGAATACCCATCTGGGAAAGTTTATGGGTGGTATTAAAAGACTTCATTCACCGCTCTCATAACTACATAAGATTGGAAATCGAATTCTCACTTATTAAAAATGCATAGATTTCATCAAATGTTGCTCTTCACTAAGACTTGAAGATCTACCCTCCTTTGGTTCTTATTTTACACGAATTAAAGAGAAGATCTCTAACAAATTAGATAAAACCTTGATAAATCACAAATAGGAAAACTTATGCCTATATAGGTAGATTCACTACTTCCCCATAGGAATCTTTTCAGATCACTGCTTGGCACTCATGTCTATGGAGATGGGAGACCAAGAATGTAAAGTTTCATTCAAATTCTACAATATGTGGCTTTCTCTTATGGACTTTTTGTCCACTCTCCTCAGAGTTTGGAGTACACAAATTGAAGACACACACAAGTTTTATTTGGTGAGAAAACTTAATATGCTAAAAGAGTTTATAAGGAAGATTAATGAGACACATTTTGGACACATTAGTGCAAGAGTATCTCTCATGAGAAATGTCATTCACTTACTCTAAAATACCATGTTACAATCCCCCATCTTTCCAGCCCTCCATGATGAAAAAATTTTATTATAATTTGTACTAAGGATGCTAGAGGAAGCAAACTATCTTTCCTTAGATAAAAAGCTAAGATCAGATATCTTAAAGAAAGTGATAGGTGCATAAAATTCATCTACTCACTAATAAATATTAAATTATAAATGAATAAAGGTGTAATTTGCAATAGTAGTTAAAAAGAATTGATATTTCACCACCTCCTAGGAGGAGATCAATAAAGAGTTCCTTAAATACTTCATAGGTCTTTTTGGATCATCTAAAGATTAGGTGAGCATTTGTGAGGAGGTATTTTTCAATGGAAAAAGATTCTAAATGAAGAATCATGATATGTTGTCCTTATTCTTCTCTAAAGAAGAAATCAAAAAAGCTCTCGTCAGCACAGGGGACTCAAAGTCACCTGAACTAAATTGATTCACTATACAATTTTTTAAGCACTCATAGAATCACATTGACAAAGACATTGTCGATTCCATTCATGAATTCTTTAATAATGGAAGAATACTTAGGCAATTAAATCATGCCTATATTACACTCATCCTAAATATTCTCATGCTTCTTCTACTAGAGATTATAAATCAATTTCTTATTGCAATGTCATTTATAAGCTAATTTCCTAGCTTATAGCCTCAAGATTAAAATTGGTATTAAAATTGTCAATTCCATTGTCGATTTCAAATAATTTTATCCTTGCACAAAGCCTTAAAAGGTGATATGAAAGTAAAAGAATATCTTCTAGATACTTCTTCAAGACTGATCTTCAAAAAGCATTTAACATAATGGATTGGACCTTCTTAAAAGTGGCATTCGACACACTTAACTTCTCAAATAAGTTAATAGATATACTCTATGAATGTATATCTACTCCATCATTCTTAGTCTTGATCAATGGGCAATTACATAGTTTCTTTAAAGGAAGAAGAGGCCTAAGGCAATGAGATCCTCTTTCTCCTTTTTTTTTTCAATTTGCATGAAATATTTGTCTAGGCTTCTCTCTAAGGTAGTTCAATCTGAAAAATATTCCTTTCATCCTAGATGCTTCTCACAAAAGATATCTCACTTGATGAATGTAGATGAGCTTGATATGTTTTCTAGAGGAGATATTCCCTTTTATAACATTATTCTAGGAATAATATAGAAATTTGCAAAAATACAAGGACTCTTTAAATAGGAATTCAAGAGATTTTTAAAAGAGAGATAATAAAGAACTCAAGATTTTTAGAAGCATCTCTTCCATTTAATTTTCTTGAAGTTCCATTATCTTTCAGTAGATTAATCTCTTCATTATATTTTCCACAACTACAAAAAAATTACTTCATTTATCCACTAATCGGTTGATAAGATTCTATCAATAGTTAGCATGTTAGAATTATTTCACACAATAATATACAAAATTGAGGAATATTGGTTCTCTATCTTCTTTTTACCCCCATCAATCACAAATTTTATTGAAAATGCATGCGGGAGATTTCTTTGGGGAGTCCCTCAATCATGTAGGTTTCACCTGAAAGTTATAGGGAATAAAATGTGCATGTCTAATTCTCAAGGAGGGTTTGATCTTCTACAACTATATAGTTGGAACAAATCTTTCTTTATTAAAACTTTATCAAAAATCAGAAAACCGGAAAATTCTTTCAATATAAGATAGATCCTTTTTGGCAAACCATTTTTATCTCAGCACATATAATATTTGGAAATGCTAGAAGAATAATTATTCAAGTCCAAATCTCAAATAGGGATATCTTGATAATAGCAGGTTGCTCCAAACAAGTCAAAATTATAATTAACAAATGAGAACAAAAAGGTAGAATAATATTGAATTCATATAATTTTCTTACTATATGACATACAAGAGGAAAGTTAACCTAGACAAAAAAAAATGGGTACGAAACTACATACCCAAACATCTCATTTTGCTTTGGATAGCCAAATGGAGAAAATTAGAACAAAATACCAACTATTTTTAACTCCTAGAAACATAAACTAATTTATAGATGTATAGAAGCTCTCAACCACATGTTCTTTGAATATGTGTTCTCTAAAAAAATCTGAAAAAAATAAGATAATAGATAGGTATGGTAGAAAATGTCTTCAATTCCTAAAACCTTCAAACACTTATAGAAAAAATATGTGAGAAACACTCCTAGGAACAACATAAGGACGCTGAAATTTGTAGCAATAATCTAGTATATTAGGAGGGAGAGAACCTATAGATAGCACAAAGGAAAATCATAAGATGCATGTATAATACTCAAGAAGATCAAAATTGAAATTTATAATATATTCACAAAAGAATATAATAGCTTGAAGATGCATTAGAATGTACAAATTTAGTTGACATCTTTTATTACTTATCAAAACAAATCAAAAGAGCTATCAACGAAAGATCTCTCATTCAAGCTCTCCCCTCTCCTCCTAATTTACTCCCCTTTATTTAGATTTCTATTTACTGGGACTTAACAAGATTTCTATTTGCAGGGACTTAACAAGATTTTGGGGGATTCATGGATCTAGTGTTCCGAGCTAATAGTGAATGTTTTGTTATGGTATAAAATAAATAAATCAGGGTAGTCCAAGTTAATACCTAGACTAAGTCTTCATGGAACCCTAATGAGCACCATATACTTCCCTTTGATTCAAGTGCCTTAAGGAATTATGAAGTTTGGAGAAGAACTTTTCTTCCCTCAGTTGAAGAAGAAAATTCACAATGAGCTTGGAATATGATTTTGACGTGATGGACTATGTGATAGATGGAGGAACACAAGACTAAAATAATTTATGTGTTAAGGCACAAGACTAAAATATTATGGATTCAGAAGAACAACCAAAAGGTAAGGAAGTGTATAGAAAGAACAATATGGACTCTAAAAAAATTTTATCTATATGTTAATAAGTCAGCAACACTAAGGTATAATCTATTGTAAATGGTATAAATTTTATGAATATTGAATCAAAAACTATGGTTCAATTTAGTTTTGATCTGCCAATTAATAGAGACCTTAATGTTTTGGAGTATGTTACTGAAAAAGGAAAAATGATGCAAATCCAAACCTTAATCCTACACCTAAACATACTAGAACATTTGGAAAGAATAAGGTTCCTTGGAGTAGTTTATTCTCAAGAAACAAAACCATAATGAATACCTCAAAATTACCTTTTTATCCTCTATGATGCCTTTCAATTCCTTTTATGACCATAGGACTTAGAGCAAAGTATCAAACACTAGAAAAACTATTTAGTAGGACACTTTGTAGCAAGTCACCCTAGGAAAGTGCTATTAAAGGAGTTTATAAATGAACAATAGAAACTCAATGTCTAGACCTCCCAACACCCAATTGGATGAATATTCTTTAGATTTAAAATTTTGGAAGATATAGGGGGAGTGCTGAACTCGGGGTCATACTTAGTCTTTGGCATGCCACTATATGTAATAATGTGAAGCCTACCAATGGGGTTTCACTATTGGACTAAAGAAATAGTTAGGATTCATATATGGAGCAAGCTATTGAACTTATCAATACATTATTGAACCTAATTAGGTTAGGAAAGACCGCAAGCTATCTAGGAAACCCTCTAGAGAGTATTTACTATCAATTTTTCACTATCAAAATATCTTTTTATGGGATATTTTTAGTTATTGTGACTTTGAAAAAAAAATTCCACTATCAAATTTCATTCTAGAGTATTTACTTTGGTTGTAGCTTTTACAATGTTAGGACTTTATTCTCTAAGAAAAAAATATCAAAGTCATGACTTTATTTAATATTGTGATATTATATTATTAAAAGTAATTATCTCAGTCACAATAATCTCAGTATCATGATACTTTGATTAGAAAACCAAGACTAAAGTTATGGATAATTCCTATATTATGACTTTGTGTAATAGAGAGTAAAATCATTAGTTGTGATCTTCCATCATCACAATATCATACTTTTGAGAAGAGTTAATTTAGCCATGAGAATCATAGTCACTATAACTTTAGTTCTCCTTAAAAGATTCGAAGAGATAATAAAATCACAACCTACAACCCGTGCTGCAACTTTCCACTTAAAATATCACACAAATCCCTAAAATTTAATAGTAACAAATAGAATAAAAAAGAACACATGTATGAGAGAAAAGGGAAAAATCAAACCACATACCAAGAACCCTAGGCAGTGCAATCTAATTCCTATTCAGGATAAATCCAAGTCGAATGCAAGCAATGTTAATTTAGAATAGAATTTTATACTTAGATTTTCACTTGTGTATTTATTGGAAATCCTCAAATTCATGAGATATCCCTCAACATATCTCATACAATTTCTTTCCCAATGTACGACTAAATTGATACCTAGGATTTGTGATTATTTTTTTTGTTATGAAGAATTAATGATTTCATGAGTTTATATTTATGTTATGTTATTATTTAGATGTTGATGGATATAGATGCAAATTAAAACGAAAATTTAGGGCTTTCATTAATATATAGGTTTATGTGTGTTGACTTTGATAGATATTGATAAATAAGTCATGAAACATACTCATATAGTATTGTAAGAAGAAAGTGATAGACTTTCAAATCTTAATGTATGAAATAAACTCGTGTGGATACTCACTTTTTAAACATCAATGAGGGCATATCTTATACCTCAATTCTTCTTATAGTCTACTTTTTGACATTTGATACCAAATCATATAATGCCTTTCGAATATATGCTCTTCTATAGTGTAAAGTATAATGAAAATTCTGGTAGCTTTCAATTTCCTAAATAAATTTCATTAAATAATAGCATTATACTTCTTGGTAATGTTTACTATTCTATATGTCTCTAACTTCTTCTTAATTCTGATTATATCTTTCTTAAATTTTACATAATTTGGTATTTGGCTAAAGGTTCAAAAAATTATATATTCACTTCTAATTTTCAAAACATATTCGGAAATTTTTTGAAGTGTTTTTCCAAATTTTCTTTCCTAAATTATAGCGATAATAATATATTCATCATAAACTTAGTAGAATTAAAAGATTTTGCTACACATGGTTTGTTGTCGGTAAGAGATCTCTAATTCAACATATTTTAGAGTGGGAAGGTACTTTTTTTAAATTAAAAAAGTACCCAAGCTTTTCTTCTATTGCTGGGAAAGGCTTTCTCAAAATGTAGGTTAAAGCATAATTGGAGTTGTCCTCCCCAAATCAAAAAAAGCTTGGTTATTACATTGTGATATTAACGACAAATATCTATTATCTAAAGAGTGAGTGTTGTCTTTTCCATATTGAATAACAACAATTTTCCAACTTATTAATATAAACTTTCTAATGTGTGACACATTCTTATTAGCTATGATATTATAATAGAGCCATAGTCAACTTATCTTAGAAAATTTAAATGACTATAATATTAATTTTTTCATCATAGCAATGAAGTTCCCAACTAGTACCCAGTCATAATTAATTTTACAGTGCCATGAATTTAGCTTTATATGGGTCAATAGTCTCAAGTTAGAGTCGTGACCTTTTTACAAAGTAATAAATTGTGAGTTATAAAAAATTATAGAGTCACTACTATTCATGCCAAAGAAGTGCCCAATTATTTAAAGTCATAATTTTTGGAATACTAAATCTTATAGAGGACATTAGTCGAATACAACTATTTTTAATGCAATGACTCATGCCCTTAAAAAACGATATACACATGACTTGTATGTGCAAGCTAAGTATCAATATCACAACATTCTAATAATTTCATAGTAATCTATTATATGGAAGAAGAAAAGACTAATTCTATGACCACTCACAATGTCATGGACACTTAAGTATTTAAAATGTTACTTTTGTGTTATATCTAATTTCATACATTACAATCACAATCAAGACACAAAAGACCTTCTCAGTATCGTAGCTATTTCTTAGTACCATATACATCACAAGAGAGATGATTTGCTAATGTTTTGGTCTCTATATAGCACCATGGCTATATCATTATATTAGAAGCCATTTCCACTCTACAACCACTTTCTAGTGTTATGACACTTTATAGATTGCAAATGGACAAAGGCATAAAGTCATGTCCATCCACAATGTCACAACTTTGTGTAATAGATAGACTAGGCCCAAGTAATAGTCATTGTCATTATCCAACTTTGTGTTACAGAAAGATCAAAATGCATAATAGAGTCATGATCTCAAGCTAATGAGATGAAGGTCAAAATTATAACTTTCTTCTAAAATATAACTTCCTACTTAAAGTAATGTATTATTGCCTAAAAGTAAATGAGGAAA
The DNA here is from genome assembly GCA_029783825.1 of Sapria himalayana. NCBI lineage: Eukaryota > Viridiplantae > Streptophyta > Magnoliopsida > Malpighiales > Rafflesiaceae > Sapria > Sapria himalayana. Next base: position 256,253 of record JAREIK010001181.1, read on the forward strand.
ATAAATAATTTTTATAAAATGTCTCATTTTTTATCCTTGCTCCTCATATAACAAGCAAAATCATGATAACAACCAAACCCTAGGGGCAAATTTCGCACTCACTAGAGTTGGGAGCATAGCTCTCAAACCCCTCACTTTAAGGGATAGATTCAGAAAATTGCACTAAGCTATCATGAGTCTAAAATTTGCGTAATTTGAATTATGTGATATACTTAGTTTTATTTATGAATGAATGATTTGATTTATTTTATGCATGAACATTATTGGATGATTAAATAGAACTTTAATTAGGATTTTGACTATTAGTAGTTTTGTGTGAGATTTTCATGATATGTGGTGATAGGTAAACCAAAATGCTCATTCATACATATGATAGGAAGGAAGTAATAGTCATCCTGATTTTGATGCATGAGATAAAGCTATATAGTAAATCCTAAAATTTAGGTATATTAATTATTATAAGTATGAAACTTACAAAACTGAAATTTCAAATATTTTTAAATGGTAATCTATTGTACACATCTTAGAGAAATTGGTTGTTTTAAATAGATATTATATAAAATATTTTAAGGGTTTTACATTTAGTGTGAGGGGTTTACATTTAAGGGGTTACATTGCCACAGAGGAGGATGGTAGCATACAATCCTCAAGATATACATGAGTATGTTGGGATTCACAAGATAGTGATAGAGGTGTCAAATGGGCCAGGCCGGCTCGGGCCCAACATGGTTTAGTTGTGCATGGGCTAACACGACACGCTACAGTGCTGTGCCCGAGCTCATGCTGAGCGCACCCTCGGCACGAGTCATGTCATGCCAGGCCAAGGTATTTTAGTCGACATGTCGTGCCAAGCACGGCACGAGTGCCTGGCCCGTGGGCATGGCACAAGTGCTTGGCCCATGGGCATGGCACAGGTGACCACGCATGGAGCGTGGTCACAATGGGGGGAGGGGGATGAAGAACGATGCCTGATAGGCAAAACTCAGCAAGCCTCGACAGGGCAACAATGTGCCGCTGAAATCGTAATTTTTTTAAAAAATGAGGGTTTTTTCCGACCCGAACCAAGCCGAACCAGCCCAAGCCCAGGAGGATTTTAGGCCATGAGCTCATGTCGGGCATGATCTATATAGAACCATGTTGTACCAGGCATGACACGAGTACTATAGCATGTTGTGCCTGGAGGATTTAAGTCATATAGTGATATAGTCATATAATCATATAGTCATATAGGCATATAGTAATATAGTCATATAGTCATATATGCATATACGTATAGGTCATATAGCCATATAGTTATATAGTCATATAGTAATATAGGCATATAGTAATATAGTCATATAGTTAGATAGTCTTATGTTCATATATTAATATAGACATATAGTCATATAGAAATATATTCATTTAGTCACATAGTCATAAAGTTATATAGGCATATAGTAATATAGTAATATAGTCATATAATCATATAATCATATAGTCAAATAGGTATAAAGTCATATAGTCATATAGTAATATAATCATATAGTCATATAGTCGTATAATTATATAGTCATATAGTCATATAGTCTTATAGTCAGCCATATAGTCATATAGTCATATAGATATATAGTCATATAGGTATATATGCATATAGTCATATGATCATATAATCATATAGTAATATTGGCATATAATAATATAGTCATATAGTTATATAGTCAGATAGTCATATAGTCAGATAGTCATATAGTGATATAGTCAGATAGATATATACGCATATAGTCATATAATCATATAGTCATATAGTTAGATAGTTAAATAGACATATAATCATATAGTCATATAGTCATATATTTTTATAGTCATATAGGCATGTAGTCATATAATCATATAGTCATATTTTTTATAGTCATATAGGCATATAGTCATAAAGGTATTTCAGCATATAGTCATATAGTCATATAGGCATATAGTCATTAGTCATATAGGCAGATAGACATATAGTCATATAGTCATATAGACATATACTCATATAGGCATATAGTCATATAGTCATCTAGTCATAAAGTCATATAGTGATATAGTCAAATAGTCATATAGTCATATACTCATATAGTCATATATTCAAATAATCAAAAAGTCATATAGTCTTATAGTCATATATTCAAATAATCAAAAAGTCATATAGTCATATAGTCATAGTCATATACTCAAATAGTCATATAGTCATATACTCATATAGTCATATAGTCATATAGTCATATATTCATAGTCATATAATCATATAGTCATATAATCATATAGTTATATTATCATATCGACATATAGTCATATAGACATATGGTCATATAGGCATATAGCCATATAGTCATATAAACATTTAATCATATAGTCATATAGTCATATATGCATATAGTCATATAGTCATAAAGGCATATAACCCTTCTCATAAGGGAGCTGGCTGGTGAAGACTCTCAGGCAATGACCGGGAGGTCACGAGTTCAAGTCTCACCAAGGGGGGGTACTGGGGAATTCTTACCTGCTCGGTTCTCCGGGGGCCCAAGGGGATGTAGGGGCCCACGTAAGTGGGCTCTGAACCTCTTGGTTATCCAAAAAAAATAAAAAAATAAAATAAAGGCATATAGGCATATAGTTATATAATCATATGTCATATAGTAATATAGACATATAGTAATATAGGCATAAAGTAATATAGTCATATAATCAGATACTCATTTATTCATATAGTAATATATTAATATAGTTATATAATCATATAGGCATATAGGCATTTAGACATATAGTAATATAGTCATACAGTCATATTGTCATATAGTCATATTGTCATATAAACATATTGGCATATAGTCAAATAGTAATATAGTCATATAGTCATATAGGCATATAGGCATAAAGTCATATAGTCATATAGTCTTATAGTCATATAGTCTTATAGTTACATAGTCATATAGTCACATATTTATATAGTCATATAGTCACATAGTCATATAGTCATATAGTCATAGTCATATATTCAAATAGTCATATAATTAAATACTCATATAGTCATACAGTCATATATTCATATAGTCATATAGTCATATTGTCATATATGCATAAAGTCATACAGTCATATAGGCATATAAGCATATAGTTATATAGTCAAATAGTCAAATAGGCAAATAGTCATATAGTCATATAGTCATATAGTCATATAGTCATATTGTCATATAGTCATATAGACATATATGCATATAGTCATATAGTCATATTGTCATATAGTCATATAGTCATACAGACATATATGCATATAGTCATATAGTCATATAATCATATAGTCATATAATCATATAGTCAGATAAGCATATATTCATATAGTCATATAGTAATAAAAGCATATAGTCATATAGTCAAAAGTTATAAGTTAAATTGTAATATAGTCATGTACTCATATAGTCATATAGTCAAAAGTCAATCATATAGTCATATAGTCAAAAAGTCATATATTCATATAGTCATATAGTCATATTGTCATATATGCATAAAGTCATACAGTCATATAGGCATATAAGCATATAGTTATATAGTCAAATAGTCATATAATAATATAGGCATATAGTAATATAGTAATATAATCAAATAGTCATATAGTAATATATTCATATAGTCATATACACATATAGTTATATAGGCATATAGTCATATAATCATATGCCATATATGTAATTTGTTTTTTTTAATAATCTGTTTATATAACCAAATATTTTTTCTATTTTAATATTTTCATGTAACTGCATGAAAGGAAATATTAAGAGGTTAGGGATGCAGCAGTAGCACAATAACGGAGAAAATTTTTAATATAAAATGTTATGTAATTTTATTTTCGGGTGGTTGTTTTTGAACCCGTGAAACTGTTCATCGTCTCTCTCTTCTCTTTGGACTATTTATCGTGACATTTCTGTGAGCTACAGACTGTAAGATAATTTTCTATTGGTTTAATCTGTAATGCATAAGCATTTTCTAGTTGATGTAGCTAGTAGTACTGAGCGACAGCGAACCACGTTATTTCCTGTGTTTATTTCTCGTTTTTGATTCTGTCGTGGATGGTTGCTGGATTGGATATATTTATTGCTTGTTTTCTGTTGTTTCTGTTATTTCTGTTGTTTCTGTATCTTAATTTCACTACCGTAGAAGCACAATTGCCCAACATCATATAGCCATTTAGTCATATAGTCATATAGGCATAAAGTCATATAATCATATAGTGATATTGTCATATAGTCATATAGTAATATATTCATATAGTCATATAGTCGTTTAGTCATATAGTCATATAGTCATATAGTCATAGTCACACTCAAATAGTCATTTAGTTATATATATTCATATATTAATAGTCATATAGTCATATAGGCATATATGCATATAGACATATAGGCATATAGACATATAGGCATATAGACATATAGGCATATAGACATATAGGCATATGGTCATATAGGCATATAGACATATAGTCATATAGGCATATAGCCTTATCGTCATATAGTCATACAGTCATATAGTCATATAATCATATAGTCATAGATCATATAGTCATATAATCATATAGTCATATAGTCAAATCGTCAAATAGTCATTTAGTTATATAGTTATATAGTCAAATAGTCATATAGTCATATAATCTTATACCATTGGGTTACTAGAGTAATATTTCAGCGTGTCCTTAGGACAAGTTTTCAATGGGTTTATATTATTTAAATCCATAGTTCTTTGTTTCTTGTTGAAAATTGGGTCAATGTATTTTATCGATTATTTGGTTTCTTTTTTTCTTTCTTGGGGTTTGATGACGATTTCACAGTGTGGGTTCAAAAGGGCTTTTTACTTCGCGGGTACACGTTACTATAATTATATAATCATATATGCATATAGTCATGTATTTATATTGTCATATAATCATAGTCTTTTTGACATATAGGCATATAGTCAAATAGTCAATAGTCATAGAGTCATATATTCATATAGTCATATAGTCATTTAGTCATATAATCATATAGTTATATAGTTATATAGTCATATAGGCAATTAGTCATATAGTCATAGTCAGATAGGCATATAGTCATATAGTCATATAATAATATAGTTATATAGTCATATATTCATATATTCATATAGTCATATAGTCATATAGTCATATAGTCATATAGTCATATAGTCATATAGTCATATAGTCATATAGTCATATAGTCATATAGTCATGTTATAATCATATAGTCTGTCATTTTGACATATAGGCGTATTGTCAAATTAACATATAGTTATACAGTCATATACTCATATAATCATTAGTCATATAGCCATATAGGTAATTAGTCATATAGTTATATAGTCATATAGTCATTAAGTCATATAATCATATATTCATATAATCATGTAGTCATATAGGCATATAATTATAGTCATATAGGCATATAGTCCTATATTCATATATTCATAATTCATATATTCTTATATTCAAATATTTATATATTCATAGATTCATATATATAAACACACACACACACACACACACATATTCATAGATTTATATATTTACATATTCAAAGATTCATAAATTCATCGATTCATATATTCATATATTCATAGATTCATAGATTCATATATTCATATATTCACAGATTCATAAATTTGTATATTCATATATTCATAGATTCATATTTTTAAAGATTCATAGATTTATAGACTCATAGATTCATAGGGTCATATATTCATAGTTTTATAGATTCATATATTCATAGATTCATAGACTCGTAGATTCATAGATTCATAGATTCATAGAAAATAGATCATAGACTCATAGTGTCGAAGACTCATTTATTCATAGACTTATACATTCATAGACTCATAACTTCATAGACTCATATCTTCATAGACTCATATATTCGTAGAATCATATATATACAGAGAAGAAAGAGAAGAAAAACAAGAAAGAGAAGAAAAACAAGAAAGAAAAGAAAAATAAGAAATAGAAGAAAGAGTAAAAAAGAGAAGAAAGAGGATAAAAAGAAGAAATAGAAGAATGAAGAAAGAGAAGAAAGTAAAAAAAGTGAAGAAAGAGCAGAAAGAAAAGAAAGAAGAAAGAGAAAAAAAAGTAGAAAGAAGAAAGAAAAGAATGTGAAGAAAGAGAAGAAATAAAAGAAATAGAAAAAGAGAAGAAAGAGAAAAAAGTGAAGAAACATAGAAAGAAGAAAGAGAAGAAAGAAAAGAAAGAGAAAAAGAGAAGAAAGAAAAGAAAGAGAATAAAGAGAAAGAGAATAAAGAAGAAAGAGAAAAAAGAGAAGAAATAGAAGAAAGTAAAGAAATAAAAGAAACAAAGAAAGCGAAGAAAGAAATAAAGTTAAGAAAGAAAAGAATGAGAAGAAATAGAAGAAATAGAATAAATATAAGAAATAAAAGAAAGAGAAGAACGAGAAGAAAGAGAAGAATGATAAGAAAGAGAAGAAAGAGTAGAAAGAGAAGAACGATAAAAAAGAGGAAAGAAAAGAAAAAAGAAGAAAGTTAAAGAAGAGAAGAAAGAGAAGAAAAAGAAGAAAGAGATAAATATAAGAAGAGAAGAAAGAGAATAAATAAAAGAAAGAATAAAGTGAAGAAAGTTAGAAAAAAGATAATAAAGTGAAGAAAGAGAGGAGAAATAGAAAAAAAGAAAATAGAGACGAAAGTGAAGAAATAAATGAAAGATAGAAAAAAAAAGAAATTGAATAAAGAGAATAAAAAGAATAATGTTAAGAAAGAGAAGAGAGGAATGAGAATAAAGAAAAAAAAGTTAAAATTAAGAAGAAATAGAAGAAAGAGAATATAGAGAAGAAATAGAATAAAGAAAAAATAGAAGAAAGAGAAAAAAGAAAAAATAAATAAAAAAGAATGAGAAGATTGATAAGAATGAGTAGAAAGATAAGAATATGAAGAATTAGAAGAATGAGAAGAAAGAAAAATATGAGAAGAATCAGAAAAATACGAAGAAAGAGAAGAAAGTGAAGAATTAGAAGAATTTGAAGAAAGGGAAGAATATGAAAAAAAATGAAATAAAAGAAAGAAGAAAAAAAGAGAGTTGAAAGAATGAAAATAGAAAGAAGAAAAAAATAGAATAAAGAGAAGAATGAATATAAAGTGAGTGAAGTTAAAAATAGAAGAAAGATAAATAGAAGAGAAGAAAAGAAAGTAAAGAAAGAGAAAGATAATGAGAAGAAAGAGTAGAAAGAGAAGAAAGAAGAAAAGAAGAAAGAAGAAAGAGAAGAAAGAGTAGAGAGAGAAGAAAAGAAGGAGAAGAAGGAGAAGAAAAAAAAGAAATAGGAGAAATAGAAGAAAGAAGAAAGATAAAAATGGAAGTTAAGAAATAGAAGAAATAAAAGAAAAAGAAAAGGTTGATAATTAAATAAATTGAATGACAGATTAGTTAGTTCGATAGATTAGAATGATATAAAGATAGATTAGATAGTTATATATATATATATAGAAAGATAAGATAGATATATAGATTAATAGATTGGATAGATATATTAGTTAGATAGATTATATTGATTGATTTATAGATATATTAGATAGATAGAATGATTAGAATGATTAGGTAAAAATATAGATTAAATTGATAGATAAATAGATAGATAGATTAGAGTTTTAAATAGATAGATAGATTAAATAGATAGAAAGATTATATAAATTTATTAGAAAGATAAATTGATAGAGAGAACAGATAGATAGTTATATAGATATATTTTTTAGAGATATAGATAGATATATTAGATAGATTAGATAAATAGATAGATATATAGATAGATTAGATAGATAGATTATATAGATATATAAATAGATAGATTCGATAGATAGATAGATAGGTAGATAGAAAATTGATTAGATAGATTAGATAGATAGGAATTACAAGATTTGAAAGATTAGATAAATAAATTGATAAATAGATAAATAAATTTGATTTAAAGATCCTTTAGATTAGTTAGATGGATAGTTAGATAGATCTTTTAGATAGATAGATATATTGATTGATTAGATATATAGTTAAATTAGATAGATAGAGATGTTGATAGAATAATAGAAAGATAGAAAAATTAGATAGATTATATCGATTAGATAGATCGATAGATAAATAGATTAGATAGATAAATAGATTAGATAGATAGATATATATATATATATATATATATATATATATATATATATATATATATATATATATACACACACACACACACACATACATAGATTAGATAAATAAATTGATAGATAAATAGATTTGATTTAAAGATCATTTAGATTAGATAGATATATAGATTGATAGATCTCATAGATAGATAGATAAATAGATAAATATATTTATTAGATAGATAGATAACTAGAAAAATTAGATAGATATATAGATAGATTAAATATATTAGATATATATATATAAAGTATATATATATAGATAGAAAGATAGTTTATATATTTAAATAGATTGCTAGATAGATAAATAGATAGATTATATAGATAGATAGATAAAAATATTTGATACATAGATAGATAGATAACAATATTAGATAAATAGATAGATAGATTAGATAGATATATAGATAGATTAATTAGATAGATATATAGATAAAAAATTAGATAGATAGATAATATAGATATATAGATAATATTGATGATAGATTGAATAATTATATAGATAATTAGATTAGATATAAAGAGAGAGAGAGAAAAATTAAATAGATATTTATAAAATAGATAGATAAATAAATAAAAAAATTAGATAGAAAGACCATTTAAATAGAGATATATATAAATATAAATAAATAAATAAATATATATATATATATATAGATAAATATATAGATATATAGATATATAGATCATATAAATAAATATATTTAATAAATAGATATATAGAGATATAGAGAGTTTAGATATATATATATATATATTGATAGATAGATAGATTAGATAAAAATATATTTACATTAGAAAGCTAGATAAATAGATAGATTAGATAGTTAAATATAAAGATAGATTAGATAGAAAGATACATAAGATAGATAGATAAATTAGATAGATTTCTAGATTAGATAAAAATATAGATAGATAATTTAGATAGTTCAATAGATAGATAGTTAGATTAGATAGATAGATAGTTAGATAGAGAGATAAATTAGATAGATAGAAGAATAGAATAGAAAGATATATGCATAGATTATTTAGATAAATAGATAGACAGATAAATTGATAGTTAGATATATAAATAGATAGATAGATAGATAAATAGATAGATATATAAATAGATAGATAAAATAGATAGATATATTAATTTAATGTTTAGTTAGAAGAAAGAAAGAAAGATAGATAGATATATATATATATATATATATATATATATATATATATTATATAGATTGATTGATAGATTAGATAGATTTATAAATTAGATAAATAGATAGATTAGATAGTTCGATAGATAGATAGGTAGATAAATAGATTAGATAGTTAGATAGATAGATTAAATAGATTGATTGATAGATTTTATAAATAGACAGAGAGATAGATTAGATAGATAGATGAAAAGAATAGATAGATATATAGATAGCTTGTTTAGATAAATAGATAGATAGATAAATATATAGATAGATTAGATAGATCATTAGATACAGTAGATAGATAAATTAGATAAATAGATAGATAGATAGATTATATAGATTGATAGATAGATTATATAGATTGATAGATAGATTGTATAGATAAATAGATAGATAAAAAGATATATAGATAGATAAATAAATAGATAGATTATATTGATATATAGATTGATAGAATAAATAGATATATAGATACATAAAAAATTAGATTGATTTATAGATATATAAATAGATTAGATTATATATATATATATATTAGATAGATAGATAGATTAAATAGATTGGTAGATATATATATATATATATATAGCTAGATATATATCTAGATATATATAGCTAGATAGATTAGATAGATATATATATATAGATAGATTAGATAGATAGATAGATAGATATATTGGTAGATATATATATATATATATATATGATAAATAAATAGCTTTGATAGATATATATATATATATATATATATATATATATATATATATAGAGATATATATAGAAATAAAGAAAGATAGATAGATAGATAAAAAGATTAGATAGATATATAAATAGATAAAATAGATCGATAGATAAATACATTAGATAGATAGATTATATAGATTAGAAAGATAAATAAAAAATAGATTAGAGAGATTAATAAAAAGATAGATTAGATAGATAGATTATATAGATTGATAGATATATAGATTAGATAAATAAATAGATAGATAGATTAAATAGATAAATTATTAGATAGATAAATATAGAGATAGATTAGATAGATAGTTTGATAGATTAATTAAATAAATATATAGATAGATTAGATTAAAATATTCGATAGATAGTTAGATAGATAAATAAATAGATAGATTGATAGATTAGTTAGATAGATTAGATAGATAGTTAGATAAATAGATAGATAAATTACTAGAGAGATAAATAGATAGAAAGATTGCTAGATAGATAGATTAGATATATAGATACATATATAGGGTAATATATATATATATATATATATATATATATATATATATATATATTTGTATGTATGTATGTATGTATAGATTAGATAAATAGATAGCTAGAATTGATAGATAAATGATATATACATAGATGGATAAATAGGTAGATTAGATAGATAGATAGATAGATAGATTTGATAAATAGATTAGATAGATAGCTTATGTAAATAGATAAATAGATTAGATAGAAAGTTAGATTAGATAGATAGATAGATGATATATAGATTGATAGATATTTTAGATAGATATACAGACTAAATAGATATAAAGATTAGATTGATTGATTGATTAGAGAGAGAGAGAGATATATATATATATATATATATATATATATATATATATATATATAAAGATAGATTTGATAGATATATAGATTAGATAAATAGATAGATTAGATAGATAGGAAGATTAGATGGATTAGATATAATAAATAGAGAGATTTGATAGATTATATATTTTGATTGATAAATAGATAGATAGATTTGTAGATAGATAGATAGATAAAGAGATTGATATATTAGATAGGTAGATATATTAGATAAATAGATAGATTAGATAGATAGAGAGATAGATAGATATATAGATTAAATAGATTAGATAGAATAGATGGATAGATAGTTAGATAGATTAAGAGTTTAAATAGATAGATAGATTAGAGAGAAATAATATATAGATTTGATAGATAGATATATAAATAAAATAAATAGATAGATTAGATAGATAAATAGATAGATAGATTAAATTGATATATTGTTTAGATAGATAAATTAGATAGATAAATAGATTATATATATATATTAGATATATAGATTATTTAGATATATTAGATAGATAAATTAAAAGATAGATTAGAAAAATAGATTTATTAATTAGATAAATTAGATATATAGATAAAAAGGTAGATATATAGATTAGATAGATATATGGATAAAGATATATATTAGATAGATAGATACATAGATATGTAAATAGATTATAAAGGTCTATTAGATAGTTAGATAGATAGGTTAATAGATAGATAAATTAGATAGATTATATATATATAATAGTTAGATAGATAGATAGATAGATTGATACAAAAATGGATAAATATAAAGATAGAATGATATATAGAAAATTAGATAAATTAGAAAGTTTCATAGTTTGATATATTATTTTGATAAATATATTAGTAGATAGGTAAATAGATTAGGCAGATAGATAGATAGATTATATAGATGGATAAATAGTTAGAAATATTAACTAGATTGATAGATATATAATAAGAATAGATAGATTAGATATATAAATAGATAGATAGATTAGATAGATTAGATAGATAGATAGCTTTGATAGATGGATAGATAGAAAAATAGATAGATAGATATATAGATAGATAGATTATATAGATTTATATATAGAAGGTTTAAAACTATCTATCAATCAATAGATAGATAGATAGATATATAAGATAGGTAGAAACAATCAGAAGGTAAATAGATTTGATAGATAAATAGATTAGATAGATAAATATATATATTATATAGATAGACACATAAATTAGATATATAGATATAAAGATTAAAATGATAGATTAGATAGCTAGATAGATAGAAAGATAAGATAGATTGATTAATAAATAGATAGAAAGATTAGATTGATTAATATATAGATAAATAGTTTAGATAGATAGATTATAAATAATATTAGATATATTCGATATATTTGATTTATATATAAATTATATAGTAAGATTAGATAGTGAGATATATAGATAGATTAGATAGATCAATAAATTAGATATATAGATATATAAATAGATAGATTGATATATAAATAGATTAGATATATAGGTAGATTGATAGTTTAGATAGATAGATAGATATATATATATATATATATATATATATATATATATATATATATATATATATAGATTGATAAATAGATATATATACATACATAATTATATATATAGATAAATAGTTATATATATATATATATATATATATTAGATAGATAATTAGTTAAAGAGATTAGATAGATAAATATATTAGTTAGATAGATAAATATATTAGTTAGATTGATAGCTAGATAGATAGATAGATTATTTATATTAGATAGATTGATAAATAGATATAATTTAGATAGATTAGTATATTAGAT
>JAREIK010001181.1:272057-381666 GCA_029783825.1 Sapria himalayana
TCTTTCTTTCTTCTATTTCTTCTTTCTTATCTTTCTTATCTTTCTTTTTCTTCTCTCTATTTCATATTTTTTCTCTTTCTTCTATTTCATCTTTCTTCTCTCTATTTCTCTTTCTTTCCTCTTTCTTTCCTCTTTCTTATTTATTCTCTTTCTTTTATCTTTCTTCTCTTTTCTCTTTCTTCTTTTTCATTTTTTTCCTCTTTTCTCTTTATGCTCTTTATTCTCTTGTTCTCCTCTTTCTTCACTTTATAAACTTTCTTCTCTTTCTTCCTTTTCTACTCTTTCTTCTCTTTATACTCTTTCTTCAATTCTATCTTTTTTGTATCTTGTATTTCTTCTTTTACTTCTCTTTCTTTACTTTCTTCTCTTTTTCTCTTTCTTCTTTCTTCTATGAATATATGAATCTATGAATATGTGAATATATTATATATGAATCTATTAATATATGAATTTATGAATATACGAATCTATGAATATATGAATCTATGAATATATGAATCTATGAATATATGAATCTATGAATATATGAATCTATGAATCAATGAATATATGAATCAATGAAAATATGAATCTATGAATAAATGAATCTATTAATATATGAATCTTTGAATATATGAATCAATGAATATGAGTCTACGAATATATGAGTCCATGAATATAAGTGTTTATGAATATGTGAGTCTATGATTATATGAGTCTATGAAGCTATGAGTCTATGAATATATGAGTCTATGAATCTTTGAGTCTATGAATCTATGAGTCTGTATCTATGAGTCTATAATCTATAATTCTATGAATCAATGAATCTATGAATATATGAATAAATGAATAAATGAATCTATGAATCTATGAATCTATGAATATATGATTCTATGAATATATGAATCTATGAATATATGTATCTATGAATCTATGAATCTATGAATATATGAATCTATGAATCTTTGAATATATGAATCTATGAATCTTTGAATATATAAATCTATGAATATATGAATCTATGAATATATATATCTAAGAATCTAAGAATCTATGGATATATGAAACTAAGAATCTATGAATATATGAATCTATGAATCTATGAATATATGAATATATGAATATATGAATATATGAATCTATGTTTCTATGAATCTTTGAAGATGTACATATATAAATCTATAAATATGTTAATATATGAATATATGAATGAATATGTGAATATATGAATATGTGAATATATGAATATGTGAATATAAGAATATGTGAATATATGAATATGTGAATATATGAATATGTGAATATATGAATATGTGAATATATGAATAAGTGAATAAATTAATATGTGAATATTGAATATGTGAATTTATGAATAAGTGAATATATGAATATGTGAATATATGAATATATAAATATATGACTATATAAATATATGACTCTATATGACTATATGACTCTATGCTTATTTGCATATATGAATATATGACTATATGACTATATGACTATATGCCTATATAACTATATGACTATATGACTATAGGATTATATGACCATATGAATATATGATTTTATGACTATATGACTATATGGATATATGACTATATCACTATATGAATATATAACTATTTGACTATATTACTATATCAATATATGACTATATAACTATATGACTATATGATTATATGACTATATGAATATATGATTTTATGACTATATGACTATATGGATATATGACTATATCACTATATGAATATATAACTATCTGACTATATTACTATATCAATATATGACTATATAACTATATGACTATATGAATATATAAATATATGCTTATATGACTATATGACTACATACGTATATGACTATATGATTATATAACTATATCACTATATCACGATATTACTATATTACTATATGGCTATATGACTAACTGACTAATTGACTATATGACTATATGATTATATTACTATCTGACTATATTACTATATAATTCTATGATTATATGACTATATGCCTATAAGACTATATTACTATATGCCTATAAGACTATATGACTATATGTCTATATGCCTATATGACTATATACCAATATGCCTATATGCATATATGAATATATACTAATATGCCTATATGACTACATGACTATATGACTATATGATTATATGACTATATGATTATATGACTATATGACTATATGATTACATGCATATATGACTATATGATAATATGATTATATGATTATATAACTATATGACTATATACCTATATGCTATATGATTATATGACTATATGGCTATATGCCTATTTGATTATATGCATATATGCCTATATTACTATATGATAATATGACTATATGACTATATGTTTATGACTATATGGCTATATGACAATATGCCTACATGACAATATGCCTATATGACTGACTATACGACTATATGATGATATGTCTATATGACTATATGCATATATGACGAATGACTATATGACTATATGAATATCTGAATATATGACCATATGACTATATACCCATGACTATATGACTATGACTATATGACTATCTTACTATGACTATATGAATATATGACTATATTATTATATGACTCTATCTCTAAATGACTATATTCTTATATGACTCTATTACTATATGAATATATGACTATATGACTTTATGACTATATCCCTATATGACTAAATGACTATATGACTATGACTAAATGCCTTTATGAATATATGAAACTATGAATATATGAATCTATGAATATATAGATATATGAATCATTGAATATATGAATATATGAATATAAGAATCTATGAATATATGTATCAATGAATATATGTATATATGAATCTAAGAATATATGAATATATGAATCTATGAATATATGAATAAATGAATATATGGATATATAAATATATAAATATTTAAATATTTGAATATATGAATATATGAATATAAAAATATATAAATATATGAATATATTAATATATTAATATATTAATATATTAATATACGAATAGAAAGTGATAGATTAGATAGATAGATAGATAGGTCGTTAAATTAGATAGATTAGATAGATTAGATATAAACATAAATAGATTATATAGATAGATAGATAGATAGATAGATAGATTTGATAGATATGTAGATAAATAGATTATACATATAGAAAAATAGATCAATAGATAGATAGATGATAGATTAGATAAATAGATTAGATAGAAAGATTAGATAGATAAATAGATATATAGATTAAATAGTTGGATTGATATATAGATAGATAGATATAATAGATAGTTTGGTAGATAGATAGATTAGATGGATAAATAAATAGATTAGATAGTTAGACAGATATATAGATAGATAGATAGATTTGATAGATAGTATGGTAGATAGATAGATTATATAGATAGATAGATATATTGATTAGATTAGATAGATTGATACAAATAGAGAAAGAGAGATTTTATAGATAGATAGATAGATATATTGATTAGATTAGATAGATAGATACAAATAGAGAAAGAGAGATTTAATAGATAGATAGATAGATAGATAGATATATATATATATATATATTATAGATTAGATAAAAGATAGTTTGATAGATAGATATATTATATTTGATAGATAGAGAGATAGATTACAAACTTTGATATATTATATAGATAGATAGATAGATTATTTAGATAGATTATTTAGATAGATTAATTGCTATATAAATAGATAAATTAAATAGAGAGATATATTAGATAGAAAGATAGCTAGATTAGAAAGATAGATTAATAAATATAAAATAGATAGATTAGAAAGATATATAGATAGGTTGATTGATTGATTAGAAAGAAAGATAGAAAAATAAATAGATTAGATATCCAAATAGTTAGATCAATAAATAGATTATATTGTGTGTGTGTGTGTGTGTGTGTGTGTGTAAGAATGATAGATAGATTGACAGATTGCATGTTACATAGATTATATAGATAGTTAAATAGTTAGTTAAATAGATAGGTAGATAGATTTGATAGTTAGATTGTTAGTTAGATAAAATAGATATATAGATATATAAATAGATAGGTAGATTAGATATATAGAGAGAGAGAGAGAGAAATATATATATTAGATAAATAGATGGATAGGTCGATTAGATAGATATCTAAATTAGATAGATACACAGATAGTTTATATATAGATATTAGCTAGATAGATAGTTAGATTTAAAGATAGATTAGTTAAGTAGATAGATTAGATAGATAGATAGATAGATTAGATAGATAGCAAGATAGATAGATTATAATGATTATATAGAATGATAGATTGAAATATAGATATAAAGATAGATTGATTATTTAATAGATAAATAGATAGATAGATAGATATATAGATAAATAAAAATGTAGATAGATAGATTAAAATATAGATAGATATAATAGATATAATAGATAGATTAGATAGATATATAGATTATATAGATAAGATAGATAGATGGATGGATTAGATAGATAAGATAGATAGATAGATATATTAAATAGATAAGATTGGGTGATAGATAGATAGATAGATTAATTATGTAGATAGAAAGATACATAGATAAATTACATAGATAGATAGATATATAGATAGAATAATTAGATTGATAGTTAGATAAATAAATAGAAAGATGAATTGATTTCTTAGATAGATAGATAGGATGATATCTAAATTAGAAATATAATTAGATACATAGATTGAATAATAGATATATTGATTAGATTGTATGATAGATAGATTGATTGATAAATATATAGATTATAAAGATAGATAGATAGATAAATAGATTAGATAAAGTGATAGATTAGATAAATAGAGAGATAAATAGATTAGATAGATAACTAAATAGTATATATATATATATATATATATATTATATAATATATATAGATAGATCTATTTTATATATAGTTAGTAGATAGATAGATCAAATAGATAAATTAGATATATAGATATATAAACACACACACACACATATAAATATATATATATATATATATATTAGATAGTTATATAGAGATAGATTTGATAGATAGATAGATAGACATATGGATAGATTAGATTGATAGATAGAAAACATAGATAGTTATAGAGATAGATAAATAGATAATTTAGATAGGTTGATAAATAGAAAGATAGATAAATTAGATAAATAGTAGATAGAACAATTGATAGAATAGATAGATAGATAGATTATATAAATAGATAGATAGATTAGATAGATTTTATATATATATATATATATATATAGATAAATTATAAAACTTGATAGATAGTTTACAGAGATAGATAGATAGATAGATATATTAAATATATTGATATATAGGTAGATAGATAGATTATAGAGAAATTCGATATATAGATAGATAGAAAGATAGATACATTAGATAAATAGATATAGATATATATAGATAGATAGATAGATACATACATACATATATATATATATATATATATATATATATATATATGTATGTATGTATATATATATAATAATTAAATAGATAGATATATAAATACTTAGATAGATTAGATAGATAGATAGATAGATTAGATGAATAAATAAATATATATATATATATATATATATATATATATATATATATTAAATAGATAGATAGATATATTGATTGATTAGATACATATATATGTATATAGATTAGATATATAGTTAATAAATAGAATGATAGATTGATTGATTGAAAGATAGATTAGATAATTAGATAGATAGATAGATTAATTTAAAGATTAATTGATTGATTTATAGATTGAAAGATAGATAGATTAGATAAATAAATTTATAGATCGATAGAGATATTAGATAGATTAGATAGATAAAAAGATAGAGTGAATGATAGATTAGATAGATAGATTATATATACAAAAAGATTTATATATAGATAGATATAGATAGATATATATATATATATATATATATATAGATAAATAGTTAGATAGGTTAGAGATATAGATTGATATATTAGATAGAAAGATACATAAATAGTTAGATAGAATAAATAGAAAAAAGAAAGAAACAAAGATAATTAGTTAGATAGATATATAATTAGATCGATAGATATATAGATAGATAGATTAGATCGATGGGTAGATAGATAAATAAATAGATTAATCGATAGATAGATTAGCTTGATAGATAAATAGTTAAAACGGTTTGATAAATATATAGATAGATTAATTAGATATATCGAAAGTATAGATAGAAAATAGAATATCGATAGATTAGTTAGATAAATAGTTAGATAAATAGTTAGATATGTCCTTAGAAAGATTAGATTGATAATTTGATAATATTGATAGACAAATAGAATAAATATCTAGATAGTTTGATGGATAGACAGATTAAAATCATATAAATTAGATAGATAGATAGATTAGATAGATATTTATATCGATAGATTGATAGATTGAAAAAAGATAAGATAGAAAGATAGTTAAATAATTAGATAGAATAGAGAGACATATAGATAAAATGATAAATAGTTAGATAGATAGATATATTAGATGAATATATAGATAGATTAGATAGATAGATAGATTAGATAGATAATCGATAGATAGAAAAAAAGATAGATAGATTAGATAGATAATTGTATAGATATATAGATTATATATATATATATATATATAGATAAATAGGTTGGATATATTGATAGATAGGTAAATAAATATATTAGAAAGATAGATAGTTATATTGATAAATTGATTAGATAGATTAGATAGATAGATTAGATAGTTAGATATATTAGAAATATAGATATACATATAGATACAAAGATTAGATAGATAGAGAGATAGATTAGAAAGATAGATAGATTTATTGATTTATTGATTTATCTCTTGATATATATATATTAGATAGAATTATATATATATATATTGATTGATTAGATAGATATATACATAGATGGATAAATATATTAGATTGATAGATAGATAGATAATATATAGAAAAACAGTTAGATATATTGATAGATAGTTAGATAGATACTTACATATATATATATATATATATATATATATATATAGATTTTAGATTGATATAGATAGATTAGATGGATAAATAGATAGATAGATATATAGATTTATAGATCGATAAATAGATTAGATAGATAGATAGTTTAAATAGATAGATAGATAGTTTATATAGATAGATAGATAGATTAGATAGAAATATACATAGATTGATAGATTGATTAGATAGAAAGATAAACATATAGATAGATAAATTGATTGATTAGATAGAAAAATTGATAGATTAGATAGAAAGAAAGAAAGATAGAAAATATAGATAGATTCATTGATAGCTAGTATAGATTGTAGATTGATAAATAGATAGATAAATAGATTGGAATATAGATAGGTAGATAGATAGAAAGATTAGATAAAAGAAAGAAATAAAGAAAAAAACAAAGATTAATAGATAGATAGATAGATATGTGATTAGATAGAAAGATAGATCAGTAGATTGATAGATAGATAGATATAATAGATAAATAGATAGATAGAGAGATTAGATATAAAGATACATAGATAGATATATTGATTGAATAATTAGATTGTAAGATGGATAGATAGATAACTAGATTAGATATAAACATATATAGATTTTATAGAAAAATAAATAGATAGATAGATAGATTGATTGATTTAATAGAAAGATAAAAATATTAGATATATAGATAGAAAGATATATATATATATATATGTGTGTGTGTGTGTGTGTGTGTATATATATATATATATATATATATAAGATAGATAGATATATTAGATTAGATTGATTGATTGATTGATAGTGCTGACTGCGTGGGTGAGTTTTTCTGAGTAGAAAATTTAAAATTCAGGATTGCATGATTTCGAAATAAATGGGCATAACTAGCTTATCAAAAGTTTTGGTTAGAGGGTTGTAACAATGTCCAGTCACATTCAACATTCTACTCCAAATGAGATATTGTCTTTTCATGTATTCTCACCAATTCTTTAGTTGTTTTGATGTGTGACATTTTCTAATTAACTTAATTCAATTCTTCACCAATCCGTGACCAAGCACTGGGCTTTAAAATTCCACATGATGTAAGGCCTTTATTTATTTCTTTTAAACAAAAATCAATAAAGTGCTTTCTTTGGGTGGGGTCAATCTAATTTGCCCTACTAGTTTCACCAATTTGACTTGATACTATATAAAAAATTAATAAAAATTAATGATTATTCAAAAGTTATTGGCTTTATATACCAATTATAGAAAAGAAAAAAA
This sequence comes from Sapria himalayana, assembly GCA_029783825.1. Lineage (NCBI taxonomy): Eukaryota > Viridiplantae > Streptophyta > Magnoliopsida > Malpighiales > Rafflesiaceae > Sapria > Sapria himalayana. The sequence continues at coordinate 280,340 of JAREIK010001181.1, forward strand.
TAGTTGGTTTTCTTCTACCTATAATGAAAATAATTCCTAATAAATTTGAAGATTTTGCAGAAACTTGAATAATAAAATAAAACGTGAAACTACAAATTCAGCAAAGAGCCACATAAATAAAAAAGAATTATATTTTATTCAATTGAGTTTATTTGATCTGATTTGCTTAATGAGTAGATACAACTTAATAATTAAAAAACTAGTTTAGTTGTGATTTTAACTTTATATTTTATACTCAAATAATATTTATTCAATTGGTGGTTTAGATATTTTTTTTTGGCTTATAAATTAGCTTATCGAGTATTTGTTTATGTTAATTTTTCAGATGAAGAATTGTACAAGTAAAAAATATTATAAATAAGTATTACTTATTACTCATTATAGTTATCCTGTAATTATTTATATTGTATTTGCATGTGTATTTTTTTCTTATTTATATGGATTAAAATGTGATTTTTTTTTGCATAAATAATAATTTGGAAGAAATTGTTTTGCATGATGCCATTATATTCATGCAAAGGTTGATGGATATGTCTCTAATATGAATGATGATGCACATGTCTAAAGACATTTTGCCGATAGAAACTGGAAATGAACATGCTAGGCAAGAAATCAACGTTAAAAAAAATCTAATAATAATTTCAAAGATATAAAGGAAAAATGGAGAAAATTTTGTATTGTTAGAGCATTTTAACCTAGATATATAGATTAAAAAATAGAGAATAATTTACTTGTATATATTTAAACATTTGGGGAAGTGAAAACCAAGAGCAAGTGAGCTGAGTGATGAGTAGCTTAGTCGGGTAGCTCCATTGTTTTTCAGTCAAGAAAATGAATTTTGATATGAGATAGAACATTTTCGAACGGGAAGGGAAGAAGATTTTTTATTTTCGAATAGGAAGTCGAATAATGATGGATCGAGCATTTTTCGAATGGATTTTTCTGAATAGAAAATGGCAAAAAAAATTTTGCTTAATACTTTAAGCATTTTTTAAAAATTTTAAATGAAAAGTCTTGAAAAATATGTTTCGGCTTAACAATGAAAGTGATTTGATTTTAACATTAAGCCAAAAAAACAAACATGGCCTTAGATTTCAATTAGGTTTCTAAAAAAAATATTGAGATTTTGGAAATAGGTTTCCAAAAAAAATTCTTAAATGTAAAGGAGATATTTTACCGAAGAAGGAAGGGATTGGAGTGAATTTTCAGAAATAGATTCTTATCTCAAGTTTCAAAAAAACTATTGAGAATTTCACATAAATTTTGGAGAAAAAAAATTACTCTTTTTCTAAAACTAATTTCTATGTAATTTTATTCTCTCTAATTTTTTCCTATACCATAGATCATTCAATGCATTATGCAAAGAATAATGCGGTAGAATGTGTGGTGGATCACGTGGTGAATGTGCTTTGGAATTGTTTTGCTTGAGCTATTGGGAATTTTCATTAAATTTCTAGGATCAATATATTAATCTTTTTGCATACAAAATTGTAATCCTCCAAACTTGATCAAGTATTTTCAATTATAGTTTATGTTTAGTTTTAAACTTGTGGTTGTATTTAATTTTTTATTTGTTAATAAAATTGGTTTGATTTTTCATTATGTTTGTTTGTGTATTTTGTTAAATATATGCTGAATATTAATAGGGGAAATTGGTTTTATTTTACAAAATATTTCTGAATAATTATTTTGCCAATTGATAAAAAAATTTTTGAATGAAAATTTATATTGTTTTGAAAAGTGAAAATTTTAATTTTAAATGAAATTAATTTGGACAAAATTGGAATTAAAATGTTTTGATTTTGAAAATTTTAAAAACATAATTCAAAAATTAGTTTTAATTAAAATTAAAAAATTTGCATGAAATTTTAAAAATAATTATATTTAGTTAAAACATAAATTGATTTTTTTAAGAAATAAAAAATATACTTTAACTCAGTAAAATATTGAATGAATTTTGCTATAATAGATAACGATTCAAAAAGAAAAGTTAAAATATTTAAATTGAGAGAATGATAATTAACTAAATTGTATGTGCAGAAAAAGTTATGAAACTGAGCTTTTATATATGTACTTCATTATCCCCCAACTAGTGGTATTAGAATTATGTTAATTAATTTCTTGGCGAACTAATATTTTTATTGGTCAAGTGAGTAAGTTATTTATTTTTTCAGGATGGAAGAAAAAATATAATTCATTTAAAATGATTAAATTGTAATTGTATAATTCTTCAACTTGAAAAGTATTTAAAAAAAAGATAAAATTTTTAATAATTTAAGATATATATGATCCATATGATGGTAAATAGAAACTTGAAAACTTAAGTGATGAATAGTGAAAATGATTACCCTACAAGGGATTTCCTACAATATGACAATTAGTCGAGAAAATAACTTTCCATTAAATTTTTGCCACAACAAAGGCATATGAGTTGTTCAAAATGAATGGAACAATGTACTAATTAAAAAAATTAAAAAAATAGGAAATATTAATCTAACATATCATTAAAATGAAATATGATGGTGGAACTAATATGGTGCTCACATGAGTAGTCTCCAAATCATGTTTAATCAACTAATATCCATAAAAATGATGTCAGAAGACGAACTACAAGTATCTTTTCTTCTCAACTCACTCACTGATAGTTGGAAAACTCTTATTATTTTATTGAGTACATCAACTCCGAATAATATCCTTACCTTGATTTTCATTATCAATAGCATCGTAAATGAGATTCTAAGATGAAGGAAAAAAGATACTTTTCTAAGTATTCTCATTTCTGAGGAAAATGAAAGAAAGCATTGAGCCACTACTAGTCCCACATCGAGAGAGAGAAGATAGTATCCTTCCGTGAAGAAGTCCACAAATAGGCCGACAGTGCGATATTACTATTATGACCAAGTATATTACTTAAAAACAAACTAAACTAAATAGAAGAAATAATAAGAGGTGAGTAGAAGGAGAGATGATACTAGTAGAAAGATATCTTTACCATGAAGGGTGAGATCACTTTTGCGAGTGATAATAGATTGTCATAACAAGATCAATCAAAAGAGTGACTAAAAGATTGATTTGGCAACTGCCATTCATATCACTTAGAATCCTAGCTAGTTTATAATGTAAATGCTCAAGAACTATGGAATAAGTAGGAATGGCAATTATGAAACATCAAGAGTGTCAGGTATCAGGGATGTTTGCTTGAATACAAACAAGGGAAACTGATTGGTTCTGAGGGATATCTGACATGTCATTGATATTGGTCAAAAGGTCACTAATTATTCCAAAGGGTAAAAAATTATATTTTATGTATGTTATCCAAGGTAGGATTTGTTTGGATTATATAAGTGACATGTGGAAAAAATCAAGTACTAATTCTGTGTTGCATATACATTGATATGTATATGTAAATAATTCATTTTTTATAGAATAGTAGTTCCCACTTATTATCATAATGCTGCCAGGCAATGGGAGGACAACATATATGTCTAAGAAGAGACTTACAACTATGTGAATTTCACATTCACCTTTGAAGATATCAGTAATGGTTAATCTAGTTATTTCATATGTCGTTAATTAAGTATAATTTTAGAAGGTCTCACAAGTTGTACTTATTATTTTTTTCAAACTACTCTTATGGATCAAATGTATCAAATGGGAACTTATAAGTTAAAGGGAAAATAGACATTTTTATTCTAGTTGTTTTTTGAGATGAGTTGGATCAAGAGGGACTTTACAGCTCGGAATGAAAAGAGGATGTCTCGAGTAATTTTTAGAAAATTTTTAATTTTTGGGGAAATTCAAATTTTCAGAAAATTTTATTTTTTGCATAATCATTTTTTAAGACAGGTGCAATTTGGATTCTTGCTCTATGTTGGATGGAACTAAAATCTTTGCAACAGGTAAATATTAAATTTAAACCTTTAAACAGCCTCGATCTAACCAAATAAGGTAGACAGAGATTATTTGGTTTCTAGGTTTAATCTATCTCATCAATCATGTGTGTTGTGAACATCATGTGTTCAATGACTCGAAATTTTTGTTGGATCATGTTGAATACTGTATTAACATGTCTAAATATATAATTGAAATCCTCCAAATATTATGAAGTATTTTCAATTATTTATATATGTGTTTACTTTTGAACTTATGGTTGTATTGAATTATTATATATTATTAAATTTGATTGTATTTTTTTTGTATTGTTTATTTCTATATTTTGTCAGATATGAATATAACAGTAATACGATAGTTTAGGTTTATTCACAAAATAATTTTGGATAATTATTTTGCAATCAATAATATATATTTTTAGATAGAAAATATATATTCTAATTGTGCAAAAAAAGTGAAAATTTAAATTTAAAAAAAAATAATAATTTGGAAAGTATTAGAATTTAAATTCTTATTTTTGAAATTTTTATGAATGCAATTCAAAAATTAATTTTATTTACAATTAAAAATTTATCACATAATTTGAAAATTAAATTTGGTTGAAAGTTAAAACAATTATTTAATTTTTTTAAAGAAACAAAAAATATATATTTTGATCCAAAAATATATTATATGATTTTCAATGGGTTCGGTAAAGGTTCAAAAGTGAAAATTAAAAAAAATGTAATCGCGAAAAAATTAATTAACCAAATTGTAGATATAGTAAAAGTTTTGAAAACAAAATTTGATATCTAAATTTCATTTTACTCCAACACTATAAATATAGATGTATCATACAAAAATGAAAATAAGGAGATTACAATAGAAATATAAAAAGAGATAAATATTATTTTATATCCTTTTATTTTTGACGAACATATCAAATATTTGGTTAAACATATAAATTTGAGCTTATGCACGAAAACATAAATCTTGTTCTATTAATCCAATTAATTATGGAATGTTCTTAAAACCCTATTTAATTGAATAATAAATTAATTAAGTTTTTTTTTAACAAATCAAATGGATATTTCATCCAGCAAACAAATATTTTTGACAAATTTCATGTAACAATAAGACTTTCCTCCTATTTAGACTTAGGATTCAAAATTTGGATCTCTCAGATAAATTGAATTCCTAGAATTCATATTTATTAAGTGGGCTAATATGTGCAGATATATTTATTCTATTGATATAATTGTATAATACAAAAATAAAAAATAAGGGTACATACAAAATATAAATGAATATAAAAAATATTTCATATGTTAACTAATAAAATTTTCAGATTTATTTAATTTTTGGTTAGGCATAAAAATAGTTGCCACCTAAGAATAAAAGTTAATTAGAATTAATTATGGGATTTTCATGTTACAATGTAATTTTACAAATAAATCATTCATAGTTTGTAAGTATTTTATTGAATGTCTAGAATTTGTGTTTGTTATGTAGGCTAATATGTGAGAAAGCATTTAAGGGTACATAAGAAATAAGGGCACAAACAAAATATAAATGAATATAAAAAATATCTAATAAGATAATTAATAAAATTTCAGACTTTATTTATTTATTGGTTAGAAATCAAAGTATATGCCACCCAAGAAGAAAAGTTAATTAGAATTAATTATGAGATTTTCATTTTATTCTGTAATATTTGTAAATAAATCATTCATAGTTTATAAGTATTTATTTGATTTTAGTTAGACAAAAAAAAAAAGATTCTACACAAGAATAAACCCCATTCTATTTTTCCACTAGTAGATCAAACAATATTATTGTCAATTCGGCCAAATATCTCATGAATTCACTACCTTTTTCAACTAGATCTCAAACCCACATCTAAGAGCTAATTGAATCCAAATAGGAGAGCTAGTTTCCAGGCCAGCATCTCTGCTACAATGGACCAGGGACTTTCCTAAGCCCTTAAAGCTTATATGCTTTACCTTATGGGACTACATTGAGAATTTGTCCACCGTTGTTTTATAAAGCATTGAAACACTATATACATGATTAATCTGTATTGCATAATATTTATGTAAATTTCTCATGCTTATTGACTATATAAACTCACAATGCTAAGAATTTACTACTCTAGAGTGGACTTGAAGCCCGATCAAATTCATAAAAAACAAATATGTCATGTTTCATTTAAAAATCATTTAATAAATAAATTAATTTTAATTATGTTGGGTAATTGCGCTCTCACAGTTATGATTTTAAGATACAAAAGGCAACAAAACAATAACACAACAGAACAATATATATTCAATCCACAATTTAACCAAGGAAGAATCAAAAAAACAAGAAAACAGAAAACCAGAAATAACGTGGTTCACTAGTCGCTCAGTATGACTTGCTACAACCACCAGAAAATACTTATGTGTTACATATTAAACCAAAATTATCTTACAGTATGTGCAACACAGAGACAATCGCGATAAATTGCGCAGTGAAAGAGAGAGAGAGAAGATGTTGAACAGTTTTGGATCTGAAAAACAGCAACCCAAAAAATAAAAATACAAAACATTTATATTAAAAACTCTCGGTTCAATTAACCAGAGTGGGTTGGATCATGGGACAGGTCAGACTTTACTCCAAAAATTTTTGCCCGATATCCAGTCAGCGGAACCTTCGTAATTGTGCTACTGCTATATTTCCGGCCTTTTAACATTTCATTTCCTGCACTAATATAAAACTATTAAAACAAAAATATTTGATAATACAAATAGATTATCAAAAATAAATTATATATACAGCAAATTTTTTTACTTTTAATCTTCATTTAATTGATATTAATGAAACATAAAAATTATAATGATAATTTTTTCTAAAAATTTTGAGTATCATTTATATATCAATTAAATAATTAAAATTGTAATTTATTTTATATCATTTATACAATTAAATTGATCATATTTTAATATTAATTGTATTTTAAAATTAAAGTTTCAGTCCATTAACTTTTATCATTTCAGCATCTTTTTTCGTGTCTCTGAGATAGTTTGAATTTGATTCTTCTACTATAATAACATTGTAAAATAGCATGACTTCAAAAAAAAACCATCCAAGTCTACTACAACATTGTCTACACCCAAAATTTCCTCTATTTCATCAATCGAACACTCATTCATTAAATTATATTTGAAATCTACTTTTGATATTTGGGCAATGTGCAGGAGTCTATCTATTCTATAGTATTTTTCATCAATATTTTCTAGAATTTGTAGACTTTTATATAAGTTGAATTTCACTTATAGATTTTGAGCATTATCAATCTTGGGCATTAATATTTTTTAGAATGTGTAGGTGTCTATCTATCGATATTTTTCGTCAATATCTTGGGCATTAAGTGATAAAGATTTTGCTAAATGGGATATTCTTCAATTAAATTGGATGAATGATAGTAAAATGGGATTTTTTTCATTCAAAATTAATAACCTTGGTGGAGCGATAACAGAGAGTAAACAAATAATAGAAAATTATGACAGTTCTCATGTTTTGATTTGGTTACAGAATGCATATGCCTATTAAGAAGTCACATTATCCTTTCTCAGTCATCACTCTTCAAAATAAATCATGACAATCTTTATATTTCACCACTCTACCAGTAAATCATCATAATATTATCATTGTATAATAATATCTATATAGCCACGACATTATTTGAGAGATGTAACCACACTAGTTATAAACCACAATGACAACCATGGCTTTATTTCTACATCACAACAACTAATTAGCCTATAGATACACCATACAAGAAGTCATGTATTTTCTAGCTCTTTGACTTATTTAAATAGCCAAAATCACATAACATCAAGTGATTTTTAGTCACGAAAATCATTTCTACCATGACTTTGTGTTATAGAAATATTTGTCTCAGTCATGGTATTATTACTGTAGTGTCTGTGTGACCCATAGAATATTTGTCTCAATCATGGTCATCCTTGTAGTCACAACTTTGCATTCCAGAAAGTAAATGCACCAGTCATAGCTTTTGTTACCACTCATGACGTTCAAAAAATGCAAAATAGAATTTTGAGCCAAGTGCATGCAACACCTTGAGACTTCTAGCCCCTACTCAGGTGCAAATATAAGGTAAATATAAGTAATAATAGATTAAAATTAGGTTTTGAAGCTTATATCCTTATTAGGGCTATTATTTGAAACCCTCAATTTCATTAGATGTCACTCCAGATATTTAATTTTAGTAATTTTATTATTTGAATGTTGATAGATATGAATACTATTTAGAACTAAAATTTAATATTTTTATTTTATCATAAGTTTATGTATATTGGTCATGGTATATGGTCATAGATAAGTTATTATACTCGCATGGTGTGATACAAAGAAAGTGACAGTTATTCTAATCTTATTGTGAGAGATAAACTTATGTGTGAAAATTTGAAATTGAGATAAATCATTTATTGCTAGTATAATGCTATTGCGACTTAGTTACATATCTAATGTTATGGTTAGCTGTGACCCAAATGTTAGTTGGGTGAGAGACTCTCATTCAATATCATTCTGTAAATATATATATTTTACAAGTTATAAAGTCGACCTTTAGTCTAGATATCTATCACACACAAATTGGGCATGCATGTTAGAACAATCAACTATATTTAATAGTTACTCTTATAGGCACGATAAACAAGATTCTAGTCATAAATCTTAGATTCTGGGAATAATTCATATTTTTAATTATAATGGATTTTATAAATAGTCTCGTTGTGATTATGCTCGGTCATAAAAATGAATGCTAGATAATTATGGAATGATATTTTTCCCTACCAGCATATAAGATAGTTATCAACTATTAATTCATTCTCAATATTAATCATCTCATAACTGTCCTATTGGTGTTTTACTACCAAGATAACACATCATTCCTACTAGGATGTCATTCGTGTGTTCTTGCCTTTTAGGCAACTTATTAATTATAAATGTGTCAAATAGGCCGGGCAGCCCTAGCACAATTGGTAGCACGACATGGTTCAATCACACCTAACCCTGCACAACATAGTCCTACACCATGCATGGTTCCTAACCATGCCGCCCCATGGCATAGCTCATGCCTGACCAAGCATGACCCACGTGCCTAGCTCATGCAATGGTCACATCCCATCGAAAATGGGTGACATAGTCCACTGGTCTAAGAAAATGGGACTGGTTATTGTCAGGTCCTAGATCATGGGTCACATCCCATCGAATGACCGACTGATGGGGTGGGTTTTTTTTCAAAAATATTTAGCCACGTGGCCAATTCCATTTGTCCTAACACATTACAATCCACCCATTGCATTTTCATGCAATGGTCTTCCGACATGGACAACGACATGTCGTGCCTGTCATTGTCCATGTCATCCATCAATATTAATTAAAAATTTATTTTTTATAGATGATTTTTTATAGCTATCATATTGATTCCAATGATTACAGATACCAAAATCTAAAGGTTGATGTGATTCTAGCTTATATAATTATAAAAATTTTAAAAATAAAAAAAAATATACATATACATATACATACATACATACATACATACATACATACATACATACATATATATATATATATATATATATATATATATATATATATACACACACACACATTGTAATTTTCTTTTTCTCTAAAAATAGAGGAGAAGAAATTTGGATATTCATTCTCAATTTCTTCTCCTATCTCTTTTTAATTCTCTAAGATTTTCATAATTTTGCCTTCTAATTTTATTAGTAGTGTAGTCTTTATTTAGTGTATCATTTTGTAATATACATATTAGACATACATTTACATATATAGTATACTATATTTTCTTTTTCAATTTAAGTACAACCTTCAATAGTTGTGCATACGGAAACATGATAGATGATTAATGGTAGTGTGGGTGTGCTTCTTAGCCTATAAAGACTCAACTATGGAGGTTAGAATTTACAAATAAGCTGTTTGCGAGTACAATATTAGTTTCTTACTTTTTTTGTTACAATGATACTTTAGTTGAGTACATTTAGCTTTATAATTTATTTTTTACGACTTTAATATTATATTTAAATAATATAATTAAATAAAAAATATCACATGGTGAATTTAATGAAAATGAGTATCAAATTGACGTAGACATAAATGTGATAACAATGAAAACTCTACTAAAATGTGCGAGGCATAAACTATGTTTTCTTCAACTGCTTCGACACAAACCAATATGTCATCTAAAAAAATAAAATATTAGGTGAACATCAATAGTTTGAACACAATTTAAAATAATAAAAACTAAAATTTTTATGAGTATCAATGAAGAATCGGAATAATGTATATATTATAAAATGATATATACATATAAGAGTGTATGTGGGATTGGACATCTAAAGAAGTACGTTGATCGATATACCAAAAAATATGGTAATTAAATCTGAGACAAACCCAACTTAGAGTGGGGTCTTTCAAATTGGATCTAGTTTAGTTTTGTTGACCCCCTTCATATACCACAATGATGTTGGGAGAGAAATCATAGACAAACTAATTATCATTATGGGTCTTTCAATTAAAATTTTGGTGGATCATAGGATTATTAGCATTATGCAGACCTACTAATATAGACTCTGAATAGAAACTTAATAAAAAGATATCATGATTTCTTGAGATCTTCAACCTCATGATAACCCTGCCATATATGAGTGTATAATGTGAATTTGTAGGGAATATGATATTCAAAATAAAATATTTAGTATAATTTTTGATAATACTTCTAATAATAAAGTAGCTATTAGTATGTTTGTTAGGACTATTAAAGAATACTTATTATGTGAGATATTTCATATTATGTGCATATATCATATGATTAAGATTAACCTGATAATATAGGTAGGAATGAAAATTATTTCTCTCGCACTAGAAAAAATAAGAAATTCATTTAAATACCTTAGGATGTCTAGCAAATAATAATAGTTTACTAGTTTATGTTTGTCTATGTGGCTTAAAAAAAAGAAATTCCAAATGAATGTGAGACATCATTAAAATTACACCTACCAGTTATTAAAGTCATGTGTTTGCTACCAACATGTGATATTTAACTACATTAATAGTAAAAAAAGTGAGCTTATTATTAATGACTCTAATTGGGATATAAAAATTTTATTTATAAAATCCCTAGAAAATTTTTTATGATAGAATGAATATATTTTTGTCTGTGTACACTCTCACTACTTGTATTGCACTCAAATGTAAACAAAACATTAGTAACATATTTAGTGGGTATATAAGTCACCCTACATTTATTATCATTACTGTTAAAATGAAGACTAAACATTAAAATATTAGTCTTGCATTCCAACTCTATTTTATGACTACTTGCATGGATCCAAGGATTAAGGTGGACGGAGTAGATAATATTTTGACATATATATCCACATGCATGAACCAGGTTCACCAACCTGAAAAGTTCATTCATGAAAAATTAACTGACTCATTTTCATATTATGATACTAGATATAGTAGTAGTAGCTAGACTCCGAGTATAAATATGGACACCATATTAGAGACAACTTTTCCATTCAATTAGCCATGGGCTAATAGCGGGATAGTTCATCAAATAGAAGTTTAAATCTATAAAGTATAAAATAGAGTGTATAAACCTTTTATAGTTATATATATAATAAGATACAATCATTTATAGTTATATGTTATTATACATATAGTATATATAGCTATAAATATTTTTATATAGTTAAACATATAGTTATATATAAATATATTCATATAAATAGTTATGCATAAATATATAAAGTTATAAATAATATATGTATACGTAGTTACAAATATAGTTATATTTAATTATATAGAGTGTTATATAGTTATACAAATATTTATATATAGTTATACAAATATTTATATATAGTTATACATATATAGTTAAATATAATGTTGTATGTTATTATACTTGTAATTATAAATATAGTTACATGTGATTATACATATAGTTACCCATATAGTTATACTTATATGTATACGTGTAGGTATATATATATTTTTTATATAATTTTATATATGTATACATATAGTTATCTATAGTTATACATATAGTTATGTATAATATTTTATAGTTTTACATATAGTCAAAGATAATTATTTATAGTTATATGTTCTTATACCTTTGAGATCTAATGGCAAAAAGACAAAACAGAAAACAAACAAGTTTGGCTTATAACAGATCAGAACAAAGTAAATGTGGTCTTGTATTTCAGGCATACAATATATAAATATAAATATAATTTGAATCCCCCTAAAAACATATGATGTCATCCACATAACAGAACAAAACTCAAGCAAAATAGACAAAGATTATATCCACATCCAGATATGTCAACAAAGTTTGCCTCATCCTGCTAAAATTGTTAATGATTTATTGGCAATGTAATTGGAAAGCCAATCAAGACCCTCGTAGAGGCCCTCACCAGAGGTAGCACAGGTGCTCTGAATGTGCCAATGGCATTGGAGAAGAGTGAAGTCTTAGCTTGTCAGTCATTTTAGCTACATTCATTGCATCAGAAAGATCTTGCTTATTGGCAAACACCAGCAAAACTGCATCTTGAAGCTTTTTCTCATTTAGCATCCTATGCAACTCATCTCTGATTTCAACTACTCATCTCTGTTATTTTTTTCCATCACAAATATGAGACCATGGGTATTTTGGAAGTAATTCCTCTAGAAAGAGCGAATCTTATCTTGACCCCCAACATCTAACACAGTGAAATTGATGTTTTTGTATTTAAAAATCTCTACATTGAAGACAATAATAGGAATTGTGGTAACAAATTTACTAAGCTTCAACTTATACATAATTGTTTTCTTTTTACGAGCATCAAGATCTAGCATCAAAATCCTCATCTCCTTGTTGGCAAACAGCATGTTGAATAGCTTTGTGAACGTAAACCTCATTTCTTCCACTAAATCTCAATCTCTTTGTCGTATGGTAGTAAAGAGATCTGAGATGGTCCCTAGAGAGGGAGGTCAACCTCTATATGTTCTTATACCTATAATATATATAATTAAAAATAGAGTTATATATAGTTATAGTTATAAGTAGTTATACATAAATATATACAAAGTTATAAATAAATATATAGATTTAATTATATGAATACATATATATATACACATACATACATACAAATATAGTTATATTTAAGTATATAAAGTATTACATAGGTTATACAAATATTTATAAATAATTATACACATATAGTTATAAATATGTATGTAGTTAAAGATATAGTTATATATAATATTTTTATAATTATACATATAGTAAAATACAATTATATATAGTTATATATTATTATACATATGATATATTTTGTTAAAAATATAGTTATATAGAATTACTCATATAGTTATAAAATATTATATTGTTAAAAAAATAGGTATATATAGTTATTAATATAGTTAAAAAAAAGTTTACATAGTTACAAATATAGTTAAATATAATTATGAAGGGTTATATATAGTTATACAAATATTTATAAATAGTTATCATATGCTATTGATGTGGTAGCATTCGAGACTACTAATCAATCCTTAAGTCCTTAGCAAATTCCTTCGGCAAAAAAAACACTATCGGTACTTATTCATGTCAAGACTAACTTTGGTTACAATTTGCTTTGATGGGTTGAGGAATGATGATACTAATATTAAAATTCATTGCTGAACGATGCTATATCAAAAGAGAATTATTCAGGATAAGTTCCGTAGTAATTTAATATTCTTTGGAAGTAGATATTTACTGGTTATTATTGTGGATGAATTTCGAAGACTAAAGAGTTAAGACTCCTAGTTCCCATATGTTTTTTTTCAATTCTGAGTTTAATATCTGTATAAGGAGACATATTCTCATTGGTAAAAAGTGGTTTTTTTTGAATGAATGTAAGTTCTTCTTTGTGAGTTGAATTATTATCTCGATTCTTTATCAACGTCGTTGGTGGTGAATCAAATAGTTCTTTATCCTTGGTCGGTGGAATTTTCTTTAAGCCTTGGTGGTGAATTACATTTATATTGATCCTTTATCCCATACTGGTGGCTTGTGCCATTAGGCTTAGGTGATAAACCTTCCATATCCTCGAGTTACAAACATCCCCACAAACACAGTGCCTCGTCCACTTCCTACAATAATCGCTCTCTCCACGGAGCTTATTTTTGGATACTCAAAACAAGAAAGTTGTAGATCTACGAGTCATTGATCTGTGGCTTTTGGAATCGGGTCAATCCGACATGTATTGAGAAAGTTATGCCCATTTATTTTGAAATCATGCAGTCTGAAATTTTTTGCTCGGAGTCACTCGCCCACACACGCATCAACTATAATAACAACACACTCTAAAATATCCAATTGAATTACACCACTATAAAGAAAGAACTTGTATCAACAATCTTTTTATTTGGAAAATTAATATCATTTTTAGTGGGAACCAAAGTCATAGTATATCCTAAATATTCTATAATCAAATATCTCATAGAAAAGAAAGATGTCATGCCTTGATTAATTTGATGGATTTTACAATTACAATAGTTTGAACTAGAAATATTAGATAAGAAATGTACATATAATCAAAATTAAAAAAAAAACTTATCAAGGCTAGAAAGAAGATAGAAGAGTTATTGAAGAAGATATTAGATAGATTTTTTTATGTGAACAAATTATAGTATTGAATGAAAATGTAACATCATGATATTTAGTATTGAATGAACCTTTATCATTGCAAGTATTACTCTTATCAAATTTTGAGGCAAAGTGGTATAGATGAGAAATTAGTTGTATCTTGCAATAATGTCACTTTTTGCTTCTTCTCTCACGAATTTATGGAACATGTTAATATTTATGTGCTCAAGTATTTTTCTTCTCAAAATTAATGTTGATATTTACATATATATGTATAAATATATATGTGCATATACACTGCCCTACACGCACACACATTTATACATCGATATACATTATTATACATTATATATCAGCATACACATTTTTGTACTTTTGTATATATTCTCAGATGTATCTACATTTTCAAAGTAATGTGTATATACTTGTATGCATGCATATATTACTGTACACCCACACAAACACACACATATACCTATATACATAATGTATTTTTAAAGATACACATGAAACTTTAATGTGAGTGAGTGTGTGTGTGTGTGTAAATGTATTTAAAATCATTTGATTTTGTAAATTTAATTAAAATAAAATATTAATTATTATACAAAATTTATAAAATATTGTAATTTTTTTATATTTAAAACAAGTGTGTGTGTGTGTGTGTGTGTGTGTGTGTGTGTGAAGCATATTAATGCGTAAAATGAAATTATGAATTAGATATATGATCTTATATTATATTAAAATAGTTGTTTTTTTAATATTTATATTAAAATAATTATCATTATACTTATATAAATAAATAAAGTTAACATATTTGTAAATTATTTTGGTTTTACAATTATGTTAAAAATGAAAATATAATTCATAAATAGATAATATTGTTTTTGTCTGTCTATATATTTTTTTATTAAAATATTAATGTCTATGATAAATTTCTACCTATTTTTTATTTTATTAATAAAATTTTAGAAACTTTAAAATTCAAAGAAATATAATCTAGTGCATATAAATACATGCCTTTTATGTTTCATAAAAAAATCAATTATTTCTATAATTATGTTAAAACAAAACAAATTACCATATAAATACAAGATTAAATTTTTCTACAAGTAATTATTTTTTTATTTTATTCAAATTATATCACACATGCATATTGATGTATATATTTGTTTAAATACACTAATATAAAATACGGTTATGTTTATGTATACCAATTATATATAGTTATGTATATTGATGTAGATATCAAGTCGGCATACCTTATACTGTTTATGTATACTATTTATATATAGTTATATATATTAATGTAGATAAATACATTTATATATGTTAATATACATATTGTTAAATAGATTTATATATAGTTATATATATATATATATATATATATATATATATATATATATATATATATATATATGTATGCATGTATGTATGTATATTAAAAATTCATTGTTATATTTATATATGTTATGTTTATGCATACTATTTTTTATAAGTATAGATATAATAAAATACACTTATATAAGAAATTCAAATTGATTATACATGCATATTGATGTATAGTTATGTTTAAATACACTTATATAAAATACACTTATGTTTATGTATACTGTTTATATATAGATATATATATTGATATAGAAATCAAGTCGGCATACCTTATACTATTTATATATACTATTTATGTATACTGTTTATATATAGTAATGTATATTAATATAGATAAATACATTTATATATAGTAATGTATATTAATATAGATAAATAATTTATATATAGTTATATATATATATATAGTTATGTTTATGTATACAATTTTTATAGTTATAGATATAGTAAAATATATTTATATAAAAAATTCGAATTATATCACACATACATATTGATGTATAGTTATGTTTAAATACACTTATATAAAATACACTTTTGTTTATGTATACTATTTATATGTGTGTGTGTGTGTGTGTGTGTGTGTGTGTGTGTGTGTGGATGTAGATATCAAGCCGGCATACCTTATACTATTCATGTATACTGTTTATATATACTATTTATATATAGTTATGTATATTAATGTAGATAAATACATTTATGTATAGTAATATGTTTATATACATTTATATATAGTTTATTTATATATATATATATATTAAATATACATTGTTATATTTATATATAGTTATGTTTATGTATACTTTTTTTTATATTAATAGATATAGTAAAATACACTTATATAAGAAATTCAAATTTATATCACACATGCATATTGATGTATAGTTATGTTCAAATACACTTATATAAAATACACTTATGTTTATGTATACTATTTATGCATAATGTTTATATATAATTATGGATATTGATGTAGATATTAAGTCGGCATACCTTTTATTGTTTATGTATACTATTTATATATAGTTATGTATATTAATATAGATAAATGCATTTATATATAGTAATATGTTGATATACATATTGTTAAATACATTTATATAAAGGTGTGTGTGCGTGTGTGTGTGTGTGTGTGTGTGTGTGTGTGTATATATGTGTGTGTGTGTGTGTGTGTGTGTGTGTGTGTGTGTATGTATATTAAATATACATCATTATATTTATATATAGTTATGTTTATGTATACTATTTTTATAGTTAAAAATATAGTAAAATACACTTATATAAGAAATTCTAATTATATCACTCATGCATATTGATGTAAAGTTATATTTAAATACACTTATATAAAATACACTTATGTTTATGTATTCTGTTTATATATAGTTATGTATGTTGATGTGGATATCATGTTGGCATACCTTATAATGTATATGTATACTGTTTATATATAGGTATGTATATTAATGTAGATAAATACATTTATATATAGTAATATGTAGATATACATATTGTTAAATATATTTATATATAGTTTTGTGTGTGTGTGTGTGTGCGTGTGTATTAAATATACATTGTTATATTTATATATAGTAAAGTTTATGTATACTATTTTTATAGTTATAGATATAATAAAATACACCTATATAAGAAATTCGAATTATATCACACACGCATATTGATGTATAGATATGTTTAAATACACTTATATAAACACTACAAGAAAATGTTGATTTAGCTAGAGAATTTTAGCTATAGATCAATCCCTAGATAAATTGTAAGAGATTAGCTAGGGAATAGCAAGGGATTTATATTTTTTTATTAAAATAAAAATTTACAACGGATCAGTGACGGATAATTTTCGTAAATTCTGCTTAAGAAAAGTGGGAGACTTTAGTAACATATTACCAACGGATTAGCGACGAAATATTTTCATTAATTACACTCAAGAAAAGTGGGGAAATTTAGCGACGGATTAGCGATTGATTTTTTGTAAATTCTGCTTAAGAAAAACGGGGGAATTTTGTGACGGATTAGCGACTGAATATTTTCATAAATCCTGCTC
Source organism: Sapria himalayana (assembly GCA_029783825.1). Classification (NCBI taxonomy): domain Eukaryota; kingdom Viridiplantae; phylum Streptophyta; class Magnoliopsida; order Malpighiales; family Rafflesiaceae; genus Sapria; species Sapria himalayana. The sequence goes on from JAREIK010001181.1 coordinate 298,381, forward strand.
AAGAAAAGTGGAGAATTTTGCAACGGATTTAGCGATGGATTTTCCCTAGCTAATAAAATCCTAAATATAGCGACGGATTTAGCGACAGAATATCCATAACTAATAAAATTTAGAATTTAGTGACAGATTTAGCGACAGAAAATCTCTTGCTACTTACCTCCAGAATATTGTGACAGATTTTAGCAATGGAATTCCCTAGCTAATTACATCCGGAACTTAGCGACAGATTTTAGTGACGTAATTTTCCTAACTAATTACATCCCGAAATATAACGAAGAATATAGCGACGGAATTTCCCTAGCTAATTACAGACTGAATATAGCGATCGATTTTAACGACAAAACTTTCCTAGCCAATTACTATCTAAATATAGGGATGGATTTTAATAATGAAACTTCCCTGGGTAATTAAATCCAGAATATATCGATGGATTTAGCAACGGATTTAGCGACGGAACTTCCCTAACTAATTAAATCCAGAATATAGCAATGGATTTAGTGACTGAACTTCCCTAGCTAATTAAATCTCGAACATAGCGATGAAATTTTTCTAGTCAATATTTAATTATTTTATTTTTTTAAAATTTATTATTAGTTTCAAAATTTTATTTAATTTTGTTTATTAAATGTATGTTAATGATCTATAGATGAGCGATCCTTTTAAGATACATTCTCATTGTAAAATCATAAAAAAAAAGATATTATAAATAAATAATTTTAAAATATAAAAATACAAAAAAATTATATTAATAAGGGCTAAAATAACTATTTTTATGATGCATTAATTTTTTAAAAAATTATACAAAAAGTTTTTCTAAAATTTTTAATTAAGAAACATTAAATTTGTATTAAAGTAATATTAAATAATTAATTCAATAAGTATAATAATTTTTTTCGATATTTTAAAAATTAAATTAGCATTTATTAAAATTTCTACTAATATAAATGTAATTTAATTCATTGTATGATAAAAAAGATAATATTTTCAAAAATATATGAATTGACGAATAAACTAGTAAATATTAATATTATTATAAGTATAAAAAAATTTTAAAATTATAGGAAACTTTTAAAATAATAATTAATACAAAATTTAAAAATCTTGAAATATAATAAAAATATACATTTTTTCAATTAAAGTTAAAAAAAAATAAATTAATATTTATAAATAAATACATAGATGTTTGCTCCTACTAAAATTTATAAGAATTAAATAATTGAGTAATATTTTTACTATTAGCTTTTAACAATAAAATTTTTAATAAATTAATAAATATAACTTTTTTTAATTATCTTCTCACTTTAAGTAATATTTTGAATTTTAAAAATTATTAATGATATCAAATAATATGCAATTTTATGCCTTTAAAATTATTTCATATTATCTTTATAAAAATTAATATGAATTCTTAAAAATTTATAACTATAAAATATAAATTTTTATATATTTTTTAATATTAAGCATATTTTATAACTCTTAGGCGAGTGGCTAGAAGACAAATCTTCTTTTCATTTATGTCTTATTATATGAAGTTTGTTAATTCTGTACCTATTTGATATTTTTTTATAAGGCTAATCATATATTTTTAAAATGTTTATATATTTATTATTTAATTAATATTATAATAAAAAATTATAAGGTATTTGTTTTTCATTTTTACATAGCTACACGCACATTAATTTTATTGAAAAATTATGATGGTAAATAAAATTAATAAGTATTTTTGTATTATATATATATATTGTTTATTTAATGTTTTAATAATTAAAAATATAAATATTTTCCTAATATATACATTCTGTCTCTCAATGTCGATGCATCTCTAACACGTGAATCGAAGTCCTCCACATTTTTCCATCTATCTCTCGACGCCGACGCAACAAAATTTAATCGAGGTTTAATTTTTAAATTGTTATTGATTTGAGGTACGTTTTATATATTTATTCTTCATCGATTATCTTGGATTACGTGATCGAAAATTAAGTGGTTTGATTCTTTTTTTTTTGTTTCTGAAAATCTTCTTTAATCACCATGGTATGATTGGATTACGTATATAAACTTATTCGTATACATACTTCATGCACCTATAGTATAATATGTTGTCATTGTGTGGATTTTGATGGTGACAGTATACAAAAATAATATATAAATAGTATATATACTTAGGTATGCCAACTTTATATCTACAAAAATAGTATACATCAATATGCATGTGTATTTTATACATAACTAGTATACATACTTAGGTATGCCGACTTGATATCTACATAACTAGTATAAATTTATACATCAATATAAATAGTATACATACTTAAGTATGCCGACTTTATATCTACAAAAATAGTATACATCAATATGCATGTGTATTTTATACATAACTAGTATATATAATTAGGTATGCCGACTTGATATCTACATAACTAGTATACATACTTAGGTATGCCGACTTGATATCTACATAACTAGTATACATTTATACATCAATATAAACAGTATACATACTTAGGTATGCCGACTTTATATCTACAAAAATAGTATACATCAATATGGATGTGTATTTTATACATAACTAGTATACATACTTAGGTATGCCACTTGATATCTACATAACTAGTATACATTTATACATCAATATAAACAGTATACATACTTAGGTATGCCGACTTTATATCTACAAAAATAGTATACATCAATATGCATGTGTATTTTATGCATAATTAGTATACATACTTAGGTATGCCGACTTGATATCTACATAACTAGCATACCTACTTAGGTATGCCGACTTGATATCTACATAACTAGTATACATATATACATCAATATAAACAGTATACACACTTTGGTATGCCGACATAACTATATATAAATAGTATACAAAAATAGTATACATAAACATACGTGTATTTTAAATAAGTTCATTTAAACATTACTATACATCAATATGCATGTGTACTATAATTTGAATTTCTTATATAAGTGTATTTTACTATATATATATAACCAAGAAAATAGCATGCATATACATAATTATATATAAATATAACGCGCGCGCACGCGTGTGTAACTATATATAAATGTATTTAACAATATGTATATAAACATATTACTATATATAAATGTATTTATCTACATTAATATGCATAATTATATATAAACAATATACATAAACAGTATACATAAATATAATTATATTTTATACAAGTGTATTTAAACTTAAACATAAACATAACTATATATAAATATAACAATGTATATTTAATATACATATATATAAGTATAGATATATAACTATATATAAATGTATTTAACAATATGTATATCAACATATTACTATATATAACTGTATTTATCTAAATTAATATACATAACTATATATAAACAATATACATAAACAGTATGAGGTATGCCGACTTGATATCTACATCAATATACATAACTATATATAAACAGTATACATAAACATAAGTGTATTTTATATAAGTGTATTTAAACATAAATATACATCAATATGCATGTGTGATATAATTAGAATTTCTTATATAAGTGCATTTTACTATATCTATAATTATAAAAATAGTATACATAACATTACTATATATAAATATAACATCATATATTTAATATATATACATACATATATATATATATATATATATATATATATATATATATATATATATATATAACAATATGTATATCAACATATTACTATATATAAATGTATTTATGAACATTAATATACATTACTATATATAACTATATATAAATAGTATAAACAATATACATTAACTATATTTATGAACAGTATACATAAACAGTATAAACAATATACATTAACTATATTTATGAACAGTATACATAAACAGTATAAACAATATACATTAACTATATTTATGAACAGTATACATAAACAGTATAAGGTATGCCAACTTGATCTATCTACAACAATATACATAACTATATATAAACAGTATACATTAACAATATACATAAACATAAGTGTATTTTATATCCTAACACATGATGATAACAATAACTAGGATATCATAATATGGTGGAAACCATACCAATCAACCTATCTCATAATATCTAAGATGGAACATGATCTAGTAACCCATATGGTTTCTAGTATATCATTGGAGTCTACTTTTCAATGACAACCAATATCATTTAGATAGGAGATCAAGATGATGATCAAATATCATAGAGGTATTTACATGCATTAAGGACTAGAAGGATTCAAGGTTGGGCATTCAAGAAAAGGCATAAGAAATGATGGTAGATAATGATTCATGAGAAGTGGAGATCAAAGATATTGAAAGCATTAGTTTTTCTTTTTTTGATAAGTAATGAATTCAACTATCAAAAATGTCTGTACAATCTACAAGAGATTTAAACTATTACATTCCTTGCCAAAAGCAATATTAATTTCAGTTTTTATCTTCCTAAGTTCCTGGCATCATGGGATTTGCCTTCATATGCTCTCCTATTCCGCTCCCTCTAGATATAATACATGGCTACAGTAAAGGTTACCTTCCATATTGTGCTCCTAGGGTTGTCCTTCATATGGCTGGCCTTCATTTCTTTGAATACTGATGCTAATGACTTGACATTTCCTTCCATGGCGGTCCATCTTCTCAACTCCACCTAGATGCTCATGGTATAGCTACAATTGAAAAGGATATGGTCCATTGATTCTGCACAAGTGCAAAATTTGCAGTTAGTGTTGTCCGGGGTTGTAAACATCTACTCTTTAGTTCGCAGCCTTTTATATTTGGCTATCCAGAGATAAACTACATGCTTTGGAGTATGCTATTACATCTTTATGACCTTTTTCCAAGATTTTGGTTTAATATTAGATGTTCCCGTGAGATAATTATAAGCTTCTGAAATTGGCTTCCCTTTTTCACCCCATATTTTCAGTAATTTTTCTGCTGGTATGTAGATCCTACCTTTTTAATTAAGGCATCTCTGGTTGAGATAAGGGATTTTAAATGAGGGGGATCCCTCTTGGAAATCAAATAATCTCACATGTTACCGTGCTCAAGTAGGAATGATGGACCCACTTTATCCATTGTGAGTCCTCTTTCTTGCTTATCCTCCAAAGTGTCTTGAGAAAGAATACTTTATTCAATGTACAAATGTGTTGAATGCCAAGTCCTCCAATGGGCGTTGGCATGCAAACATAGACCCAAAAAACTTTAGGCCTATACCTACCCGTTTTGGGTCCACCCCATAGGAATCTTCTACACGTACCATCAATCACGTTAATAATGTATTTCAGGAGAAAGAATACCGAGAATCATTATCCTTCAATGCCTTTAACCACAATGCAAAAGAGCTCCAATCTTTCCACTATTGAGAGTAATATACCCGCTCGTTGGTGAATAGCCGAGGTAATCTTGTTCAATATAATTATGAATTCGGAGGTCAATAAGCGGCTCGAGGAAAGAGGAACTCCAAGAAAAACAATTAGAAGAGTGCCCTCTTTGTATCCCGAGAAATCCAAAATGTCTTTTTTGAGCTTTTGCCCGACCCCTCCAAAGAAGATTATTGATTTAGAGGAGCTGACTTTCAAACCCGATGCAGCCAAGAAATCCTTTAGTGCGTTGAAGATTATTTTTACAGAGTTAAGATCGCCTTTGGTAAAAATAATTAGGTCATCTGCGTACATTAAATGAGAAATTATTAGTGGGGCGCATCCCGATTGAAAAGAGAATAAGTCTGATAACATTGCAACAGTCAATTACCTCGACAAGTATTCCATGCATAATGTAAAGAGATAGGGGGAGATCGGATCCCCTTGTCTAGGGCCTCTTTCGTCTTTGAAGAATCCATGAAATTGTCCATTTATTACAATCGAGTACGAAGTGGTACTTATACATTCATACACAATTTTAATAAAATGGTTTCGAAAATTCAGCCCTTATAGTACCTCCTTCAAGAACTCTCATTCTACCAAGTCAAAGCTTTTTGGATGTCGATTTTAAGGAAGCATCTCAGGGAGATCCTCTTCCTTGAGTATTTTTTGATTAGTTCCTGTGCGAGGGGGAAATTGTCGGATATTAATCTTTCTTTGACATATGCTCCTTGAGCTGATCAATTATCCCACCCATCACCAGTTTAAGATGAGATGCAATAAGCTTTCTGATAACTTTGTATATTACATTATAGCATGATATAGGTGGATAATCTTTCATCATAGAAGCATGAGAGGTCTTCGGTATAAGTGATATATAGGCGTGGTTAACTTGTCTTAACATTGTACCGGATTGGAAAAAAATTGACTCCATCCGTTATGACTCCATCCGATATAAGTGATATATAAGTGATACATGTGGTTAATTACATCCCCTCCAATATGACTCCATGCAGCTTTATAAAATTCAGCCATATATCCATCCGAGCCAGACGATTTGGAGTTACCCATTGAGAAGAGGGCATCCTTAATCTCTACCGATGAAAAAGATAATGAAAGATGCTTATGATCTTCATCTTGAAGAGTTTTACCCCTTCTAAAAAATTGACCATTTATTCCTTAAATCTTACTAGATGTGCCTAGAAACTCCTTATAATATGAGACAAAAGTCTCCACAATATCTTTTTTGAATGTTGTGTGACTACCATCATCCTTCATTACAGTCATGATTTTACTTTTCTGAATTTTTGAGCTCATTAAAGCATGAAAAAACTTTGTACATCTATCATCTTACTTGATGTAATTAATTTTCGCCTTTTGTCTAAGAAATGATAGCTCCGCCTACTCTAGTTTCCTTAGATCAATTTTAATAGCGATTTCCTCCTCCTTCAAAGTTTGATTGGGACTTTGGAAAATTTTAGATTAGAACACTTTTAGAGTTTTCTTGGCAAGAACCACTCTTGAACTAATATGTGCATAATGCCTTTCATTTAGCTTCTTCAAGGGGCCTTTTAAAATTTTCATCTCGTTGACAAGCTGAAACATAAAAGATCCTTGGACCATTCCCTTCCAAGAATCAGGTAGGAAAGGAGTGAACTCATTGTTGGAAGTCAACATATTATAGAATTTGAAAGGAATCCTTCTTTCTTCATTATCCGGCTGAATAGTCAATAGCATAAGAGAGTGATCAGAAAATATTCTCAGGGCCAGAAATTTTGCGTGACTATCCAACCATAAGTTTGCCCATTCCCCATTTTCCATGACCTTATCTAATTTGCTTGCGACTCTACCATTGGTCCAAGTGAAGAAATCCCCGGATGACAGTAGATCATCAAAGCTAAGAGTGGAGATACATTCTAAGGCATCATGACACTCATAATTTGTTACTATCATTCCTCCTATTTTGTCTAATCCCGAGAGCGGGGAGTTAAAATCTCTCACTATGACCCATGGAGAAGAGTGAAAGTGAGATGATCCATTCTCTAGTAGATCGACTCAAATAGCTCTTTGACTCGTAATAGAATGCAATCCATATACCACCGAGAGCTTGAATACTATTACTTTCTCAATATCTCTTACTTGCAAGATGACATGTTGAGGGGAGCATGCCCGGGTTTCTACCCTCACAGTTTGGTCATCCCACATGACTAATATTCAGTCATTCCTATGCATAGCAAAGTTGTCAAGAGCCTTAAATCTCTTGAACTTTGTATTCATGAGTAAGACTAATTTTTCCTTATTCAGTTTGACTTCTACTAAAGCAAAAATATCTATTCGGTAGGTTTCGAATGGCCTAAGGATCTCTTTATGTTTAATGGGGCAATTAAAACCACTATATTCCATAACACAATCTTCATAAGTTAATTGAGCATGTGCCTCTCCATGATCCGCTTTAATGATATTTATTATTATATGAGAGCATTCTCCATAGCAAGTGTACAATAGATCCCATTTACTAGGCCTACCCTTCCCTCTTCCCTCACAAGAAGATATCTCCTGCTTTACATTTCTTCTCCAAGCTGTATACATATTCTTTACATCATTTGAAAACTCGATACAATTCCAGAAATACATGAAATACACCACTCTTACGTACATGAAAACCTAGATCCACACACCCTCTTTACAGACCCATTCCACGTATTCCACCCTACACCAAAAATCCCCCATACAATCATACAGGAAAGGCATGTAGTTTTTAGTTATGAAAACATCCATTACGGTGTTTAGTGTAATTTCTTCATGTTTGGGTGCTTTCATTTTTAAAATTACATAGAAATTAGCATAACATGCATCCCCTATATAAATGCACATGATCTCTTTACAATACATTTCGTATCCCTCATCTCCCAAGGCTTCAGCCCCTAGTTTCACATCAAAATTACCATCATACAGAATTAAAACATGCATATCAGTGCCTTTACAATTTGCACTCCTTTTACATTTCATTACAATACATACAACTTAACGTGAACTCACGAAGGAAAACCTCTTTGAACCCACACTCTGAAATGGTCTTCAAACCTCAAGAAAAAAAGAAACCAAGTAATTGATAAATACATTGACCCAATGATCAACAAGGAACAAAGATTCAGGGGTATGAAGAATCTAAACCCATTGAAACTTGTCCAAAGGACCCACTGAAATCTTACTCTAGGAACCCAATGAAGATTCATTTCAAGAACTTAGATTTGATGGGTGAATGCCACAAAGAAATGTTTCTTTGATAAGTTCAGAAGTTCATTCAAGAATAAGAGGAGAAACTTCAACTAACTCAATCTGAAAATTTCAGAATATCATTCATCCAGGTTGTTCTTTTAATATCATAGTGGCCTATTTATATGACCCCTGGAAGAACCCTAATTAACTAGGCTAAGAAATTAGACCAAAACAAGCACAAAATAGGCCAGCCCAACAAAAATACAAATTTGGGCTTAGTTTCATGAAAAATAGCCCCAATTGGGTAAAACAAATAAATGATATAGCCCAATTAAATTGCTCAACTATATGTTCCAAGTTAACCCAACTCTTCAGTTGCTTGAAGCAAATTGATTAGGGATACTCCCTCCTTATTGAAGCCCATCTTTAAAGTAGAAGTTTTGTTAACCTTCCATTCAGCCCAAGCGGATTGCACCAGCCTAGCCATTACTTCCTTGATCTTCTTAGCTATTAACCTTGTAATTGATCCATCTAGAATATTTAAGGGACATTAACCTCGCCAATTGATCCACCAAAGGACTCATCACAACTATTTTAAACTAAGATAGGCACATTCATAATATCCCCCGATGCATGATTAACCCCACACCTTCACACAGGATATCCAGAATGCATTTTTTGATTATATTTCCAGCCATTCCACTAAGATCATTGATCCTTTATAATCTTAGTTTTATAACATATCTTCACAGCATCCCACATGGCTTGCCCCTGGGAGTCTAGTTTCTCTACTTAGCAGTAACCAGTATACAGTTTGCACGTTTCAAAAAAATATCCTATTTCACTCCCCTTGTACATCAAGGCATTATCCTTACATTTCCAACAGCACACAGTAAAATTTCTTTCTAACATCATTCTCCTGTATACTGCCAAGTGGATCCTAGGCACACAGGGATTCTCCATACATCCAATGAAATATCCCATTTTAAAATCTAGGCAGACTGAGATTTGCATATTTTTACCGTTATTATTTATATCATCCAGACCAAACCATGCCATCATCCATCTCATACCTAGAGGTGCCCACACCTCTCCCCCAATAACCCTTAAAAGCTAAAACAACTGTTCATAGGAAAGGTGTATAATCCTCTCCCTATACCACCCTCAAAAACTCTAACAGAAAACCACCATAACAAAAAAACTATAAACAAAAACTCATTTTTTGAGGAGTTGAGTTCCCCTGAAAGCAATCTATGCCGGCCCATATGGAACATGACCTTTCCCCGCTGCCTCTCTTGTTTTGGTCTTGTTTTGAATCATCCTTATGCCAGATTTTTATCCTTCTTCTACGGTTCTAGCCATTAGAGACATCCAGCGGCTTCGATGGAAGTAAGAGACACGGCGAAGTCACAGAAGAGTTATCGAAGCAACTTAGGTTTTGCTCGGTTTTATGGCTTTGGGATAAATCGGGTAGTCCCGTAAATCCCATATTATGTGGTTAAAAATACAACACGAGGAAATGCTAAGTTACAAGACCTTAGTTCTATCATTCCCTTAACAGATCCAAGCTTTCAAGGCTGGATTTTAGAAATTTGAGGAAGAATGCTAGAGTTTCGGGAATGATTTGTGGAGGAGAGAAGAGAGAGAGAGGAAGGACCACGTTTTTTGAGAGCATTAGTGACATCTTCAAATGTATTCATGTTGACGACAACGATGATCTACAACAACAACCACAGTATAATATCATAGATATTGATTGATCATTATTCATTATAGAGGTGTCAGATGGGACGTGTCAGGTCGGGCTGGCCCATTTTTAGCTAGCCCAACTGTGATTTCTTGCCGGGTCAGGCAAGACATGGTACAATTTTGTGGAGATCAGCTCGGCACGGGCCCACAGCACGAATTCGTCAAGTTCGGCCCGGTCCGACAAAACCCTTAATTTAAAAAAAATAGGGTTTCAACATGCGCAGTCGCGCCGCTGCACAGCCGAACCCCTAATTTAAAAAAAATTAGGGTTTTGGCATGTGGTGTCGCCCGCCGAAACCCTAATTTTAAAAAAATTAGGGTTTCTAGTCTCGTGATGAGGTATCGTACCAACGGGCCACGGTATCGTGCCGGGCCAGACACGCCACGAGGCCCAGTTGGCCTCGACATGGCACAACATAGTTGGTGTCATGGACCGGCATGACACAGTTGGTGCCGTGGACCAGCACGGCATGGGGCACAAGCACTATAAATTCCCAAGCTGTGTCGGCCCAGGCACGGCTGAATAGTGTCGTGCCTCATGTCGGACCAGGCCGGCTCGACCCGGTTGACACCTCTAATTCCTTGATAATTCTTAATTCATCATTCATGTCATACATATAGCGTACAACAGTATAACATTATTGCTTGTTTATGTTTGTCATTTTATTTTTTATTTTAAATTTATGTACTTTTATATAGTGTTGTGATATCTCTATCTATGCCTTATGTAAATTGTATGATATATCCAGCAAGTATTTTATTGAATATTAAATTGGTTTGAATCGCACTTTGGCCTTTATCATTTTTCTCAATTTAAATTTTAATATATTTTTTATTTAATTTACATTTTCATCTTTTTAATTAAAAAAAATAATATTTGCAAACGTCATTAATGATCTTAGTCTTAGGCAATCTTAGGTCTTAAGATTTACATTTTTGGATAAGGACAATAAAAAGCCACCTTGTGGCTCATACGTTATGCATTGCCCATTCAACCATTGGCCCATTGGTCCCATTGGCTCATTGGTCGTTGCCCCTTGGGCCATTGCCCTTATGCTGCCCGAACCATTTACTACCCCAAAAAGACCCAAACAAGGCCGTAGCAACACAGCCCTTCCTGTTCCAAGCCCGGCACAATCTGCCATGAGCCACCATTATGTAGGTCTACGATGCCATAGTAGCAAGGCTTGCCTCGCTCCAGACCCGACACCGTCTGCCACAACCCTGCATTATGCATGCTTACTGTAGCATGCCAACATGACATAGCCCATTTGATACTTATATATTCATGAAACCACTTTCATTATTTACACCACCAACCCACAATTTTACTTTTGGGGATATTTATTACTCAGATAATTATACTAAGAATATAATGTATTTAAAATATTAATAAATACCCAATTATTTTAACATTAAGTATGTAATAACGCATACTAATATATTTGATCTTATAAAAACTTTAATATTAATTACACCAGTATAAAAATAATACATGTGTACCTAGTCGCTTACAAAATCATTATTTAACATATATCTATTTAATGCCTCAAGTATTGGTACTATAACAAGCACAAAGGCGTGACCATATATTAAATAACATAATCCAAGGATGATAATGCTAGTCAAAATATTAATATCTCAAACCCCAAATTAAAGCAGAAACTGTGAAATAGGCATGACCATATATTAAATAAAGTGAGTTCATTATGTTGGTGAGCCCCAAATTACACACACAAAGGCATCCATTTCCATCAACTACTGTCTACTATACCTTTATGATCACCAAATGAATGATCACACTCTTAGATGCTTGGGAAATAGTGTGAGAGCCTTAATTTCAGTCAACTCAACTTACACTTTACAAGAATCAGAAATCCCCATTAATAAAAATGATGATGATGAAGATGGTGATGATAATGATGATGATGATGCTTGTTCCCATGGTGGCGCCCGGGCTCTGAATCATTTGGTGGATACGAGGATCTCTTGGAGTTGGAGGCATGATGTCCCCAGCACCATTCTTTATTCTTGCTTATGTGGTGGTGTTGGTGCCCACCACAACCACAATCAGATTAATTCTCGCACTTGTGATTCTCCTGCCGTTTTGTTTTCTTTTCTTTCCATGATTTCTTCTTGTCCCATGAAGGGGAAGATCCATTTTCATTAAGACCCGCCCCGTGTTTCTTGATGGATGATAAATTCCTCTCATGCTTCCTGCTCTTTGATTTTCTTTTATTGTTCTTTGGACAGAAGCTGCTCAGCAACACAGGAACACCTCCACCACCAAGAAACCCTAAAAAACCAACCATATGCTAAATGATTCATTCAATTAATGATCAACAAATTAATAACTTTGAATTTCAATACCTCCGGAGCTTTTTATTTTTAAATTTTTGTTTCCTAAAAGAACATGAATATGAACATCAATCACGTAGCTTAACACAAGGCCCTAGAAAGGAAAATATATTTAGAATCTTATCCCCAAAAATAATAGAGATTACATTTTATAAGTCTTGAATCTGAGACCTACCACTCTTTGATGAAATAACTAATCATCACACCAGAACATGTCCTCTAAAATATTCATTTAACACGATAAAATCTCAAATAATTACTTCCTAATATTATTCTCGACTAAATATTTTTAATTTCAAAATTCTATTAAGATTTGATGTATTAATATTGGTGTAATAATACATTATACTACATACCAATAAAAATAATAAAAATTAAAATTCTTGTTGAGAAATTTCATGATAACGAGATCCAAATTCACCCATAACAATACAAGAAGACCTTGCGTGAATTATATGCAAACTAGTAATGTGATGGAGTTCGTACCCATCACATGAGACTCTTACTTAATAGATAATTGCCCAATAATATTATCTCAAAAAATCCTAAAAATTATATCTACCGAGTCTCGAACCAAAGACCTACTGCCTTTAATGAAATTATTTACTATTGTATCAAGATATTATCTCCAATACAAGCATTTAACACATGAACTTCATAGATAATTGCACATCACAAACTAGTGATGAGATTTATTACAAAAAAAATGAAATTATATTTAAAAATTCAGGCGACATAACCATGAAAAGATAAACTAATAAAGAGATATTTTAGCTCACGCGGGTTAGCTCAAATGGCAGAGGTGTGTTCCAACATTATAGTTTATCAATAGGATCTTCAATTCCAATCTCACCTTAAAATTGTGGGCAATGTACCAGTCCAGAATTACTTTAGGCATTATTTTGTAGCCACAATTCAAGGACATGCCAAAAAAGATAAAAAAAAATAATGCTGCAGCAAGATGGTCACCGCCATATTCGTCGAATATGTCCTCAACAATCTGCTGATTAGGATGATTTGGATCAAAACCTCCTCAAGGAGGAGTCATGCCTGGCTTTTGCTTGAGCTCCCACGTCAGTGGCTGTGAAAGGTGACATGAGCTCCATTTTCAGCATAAGCTTGAGAGTTTCATTTGAAATTTGAAACAGTCAGACGAATATAACAGTAACCTCGCTGGGGCCCATGTGGGACATCATGGCAGTCAAAGGATCCTCTCTTTTCAAACGGCTCTCATCGTTTGGCATGATAATGTCTTTCAATGAGCACTCACGGTCACCACTTTGGTGACCAAATTGCTCACATCTCACACATTTTACATTCTGTACTTCGATCCCAAATGGCTTTGACCTTGCAGGAACACTCGTCTCCAGCCTGCACCGAGTCATCAAAGAATTCCATTCTTCAAAAACAAAGCAAATTAGAAACACTTGTCTATTTTGAAGAACAGACTTCATTTTGATTTTTTTCAAATCTAATCAACTGTTTGTGAGAACTTACCCAACAAAGCATATTCAGAAGTATCAAACCTATTGGCATATGTTTCGAAATATCCAAAGTTATATGAATTATATAATAATATTAATAAAAGAGGACTAAACAAAAGCAAAAAATCGAATGAAGACAGAAAATTTTTAAAAAGAATTAAAATTCAATAATTAAGAATATTTGTGAAAACATTTTACCATGATACTAATCGACAAGTGTTGAAGTTGATGAGCATAAACTCATTCATCCATTCAACATCTTTCAAGCATTAAAAAAAAAAAAGTCGTGTGGCTATGGTTGAGGCAATACATATATATCAAGTGCTCCCATCCAAAAAAAAAAACAAAAAACAAAAAAAATAACACAACAAATAAAATAGAAAATAATAAATCTTAAACAACCACTAAAATTAGTACATACATATCTCAAACACACGATTTGATGAAAATCATCAGCTAATTTCCTTCAGGATGACGATAACTACAATATTATCATTGATAGTCACATGGATTATAACTATAAAATGATCATATATCTTTTTTTGTATCAAATAATAATCAATCTCAAAATATTTTATTTATTAATAAAATATCATATTAGTAATAATGTATTGATGTGCCTAATCAACATAATAAATATCACTGATCAATGAACATAGAAGTCAAGCTCATCCAAAAATAATTAATTGATTGAAACTCATAAAAAAAATAATCTCGCAACACTGTACCATATCTTTTTATTCAATCTGAAAATAACAACTTACTATTCACTATTATAAAATTAATGTCCAACAAAAATATTAAAATCAAATAGAAGATTTTTTTTCTTTGATCATAAGAATCCAAAAAAATATATCTATTTTAATCTATTTTTAGTAATCTAAGAAATAACTAATTATATTTATTTTAATGATATTAAGTTTAATAATTATTTGATAATTAATATTTTTTATATTTCTCATATATCTTAAAAAATTAATTTAAGTGCCAATATTGATTGACATGTCTACACTTTAATTAAGTGTTAAATAGATTAATATATATCTTATCATGTCAAGCTCAGACATAAAATCAAAAATATATGTTTTCAATGAAAAAAAAATCATACCTATTAAATAAATAACTACAATATCTTGAAAGTATCTAAGATGCCTCAGATGTTTCATTTCAAACTTGATTAAAAAGAACAATTTCAATTACATTATATTAAATTAATTATCATGATCATTAATAATAAAATATCATTAATACATATCATTAATATTATATATTGCTCATTTGATTCACAATAATAAAAAATATTAATAATTTAATATACATCCCCTACAATTAAAAGTAACATATCATATCTAGTATACAAAATTTTTACTTAAGCACATTATTTATATAAAATTAATATCTAAATAATCTTACCTCAAAAAATCAAAAAAATTATGACGGATGAGTCTTAACTCAAAAATATCATATTTGGACAAAAATATTTATCATCACTATGAGTCGTAACCTCAAATACATGTATACAATATGAGTTTCTCCAATAAGGACAAAAATAATAAGTACAAAAAAAAATAATTATACATACTATGAGATTGCTTCAAGCTAAAAATCCTCTATAATCTATACATCATACTCACACTTACTAAAATAATAAAATATGATAATTATTGTATAAATATCTCATTCTCAATATCAGCATGAAAAAAAATATTTCATGTTATATAACCTACCTATGAGAAGTAACAAAAAACAATAAGCCAATAGTACTATTAACAATCACTAGAGATAAAATATACTAATAATTCATGTCATAAGTTTTTATATTCATCCTTGTTATCAGCTTGTCTTTAAGTAGATCAACTTTTCCTTTGTCTAATCTTCCCTATATGCTCTCACAAATATCTCCCACATGACCATCCAATATGATCCACTGACTTACTAAAAAAAATTCAGTATTTGGGTATCACAAACCAAACTCAAGTCACAAACCCAATCTGCCATGAGACATGACCTGAACAAGACCCAGATAAGAATTGAGACTTTGGCAAATTTGGGCCAGTCAAGCAGACACCTTGGATCATGTCATGTTGTCTTCCGGTAGAAATCATGTTGCGGGTTGGGTTGAGTTGTCCAACCCATTTTGGACCCCTACTCCAATCTTGCTCTTCTGAATGCTCATTGTAAAAAAGTAAATGAACTTATTGTTCACCTCCTGTCTAAACTACTTTCTTATTCATGTGATATTAAGATTTTTCTAATTTTTTATCTTTTTTTGAGACTAAAATAATGCTCAAATCCCACTATGAGATAGTATTACATTTAAGATGAGACCTGAGCATGTTAATAAACCACCTTCTAAACACATTGGTAAGGAATAGTGGAAATGAGACTAAAAATATAACTTGTAGCAAAATAAAATACAAAAATTTTAGCATGGGGTCTATGATAAGTTAATATATCAAAAATATTTCTCCAAAAATCAGAGAAATTAAGTAAAATAAGTCTCAAACCCAAGATCTATTATACTTAGATGAAAATACGTGTCATCATATAAAAACAGCACCTCTAACATATGAATGTAATACGAATACTTCCCAATTAATTAACCAATACAAAATTACTCTTACTCAAATACTTTCACAAACATTTTAAATAAATAACTTTAATATTCTCTTATGTGACCAAAATAATATTTATCATAAATTATATATCTTTTATTGTTATGGTCCATTAGAAGATATGCTAGTTGGATATGAATATGTAAAGAATGAATTCATTCATAAAAATTCTAACAATAATATTTTTATAGAGCAGCCACCTAATTTTCATGCTCATGCATGAGAGACCAGACTTAGTTTGTATATTACAAAAAGCTCTATATGCATAGAAACAATCACTAAGAATTTACTTTAAGTGATTTTTTTTGGTGATGATTTATTTTTTTTTATAGAAATGTGTTTCATATTACTCTAAAATTTACCAAATGAGTCTAAATATTTATATTCTGCTTCTCATGTACATAAATAACATTATTATTAATAGTGATGATATGAATATTATCTAACTCAAGAATTTCTACAAAACTTTATTTCACACATAAGATGAAGAATCTCAAATGATTTCTTGGATCAAGGTTGATAACTTTCGTATAGGAATGATTCTATTCAGCAACAATATAATTTAGAAATTTTGATCAAGTCTAATCTCTTTGGATGGTCACATATTGATTTACTAATTGAAAGTGATGTGGATCTCACAATCTCAATAAATTCTTCAAATGGTTCCATGAAATATAAGAGAAATATAAGAAAATTTAAATATTTAATAATTATTATGTCAAATATTTTTTAAGTTGCCCGTTTACATAGTTTTCTAAATTCTCCATTTCACAATCACATACATATAGAGACTGCTCTTTTCAAACTCAAATATGGTAAAAATCATTTAGGCTTGCTATTTTATTTAAAGATTATGATCATTTCCAATTTTTTAGGGAATTATAATTCAAGTTAAGCATCATCTATGATAGGGAGAAGACTTTTTATAAGATTTTAATTTATTTAGAAAATTTGTCTCCTAAAAATATAAGATACATACGTTATTACTATTTTTCTCTGTTGTGATAGTAAGTTAATAATTTACAAAATTTTCAATTTAATATTTTGTTAGTATAGATAAATAAAACATATAGAAATTAGTTATTACTTTAGTCGAGAGAAAATACACAAGAGATCAACTTACAAATATCTTTACAAGATAATTGAAAGTGAAACTTTGATTTACATTGTCTCTCAAACTAGGCATATTGAACTTTTATAAATCAACTTAGAATTAAAGTATTAAGATTAATTTTTTTAATTTATTTCATTATTTTATTATCATTTATATAGTTATAAAATTAAAGTGTCCCAATCTACTAGTAATGCTCTATTCTTTTTTATCTTTTTTTTGTCACATACATCATTTATATATCATTGATTTAGTTAATATTAAATAATCATTTTTCTTTAACAAATTAAAATTTAATATTTCATCAAATCATATAAATATGCAGGATTTGAGAGTGAGTACTGTGTGCATGTATCTTATGCATTATAATAGAAGTGCCCATGTTTGTTGAGAGGATGTTCTAGTCATGATAGTTTTGTACATATTCTTTGTAATCTTATTTAAATTTCCATGAACAAAACTTGCATGATATTTCTCTAAGTCTTACTGTCTTGCATTCCTTTTCAAAACATACGTGCACAAGAAATCATACAATAGCTTTGTTGACTGAGCAAGCATCTTAGGGTCATAAAATAGAATATTTGCTTACTCAGCAAGAATATTAAGAAAAAAAACCCCAAACAAAGGAGGATGGCACTAACAATAAATGCATTATACAGCCAGAAACACACTGATGACATAATCATGTTCTATGAGAAATAAAGTTTGAGCTACAGGCAATTAAAATCAAAAACATGGCAATTAAAATGCTGCAAGAAAAGCAAAAAAATAACAATATAAAGTATTTTGAATAGACAGACCTTGGAGCATTTTTAAGAATGTTAAATTGTTCTTCAGTTGGCAAAGGATGGCCAAAAGCATCTTTTGGTCTATTTTTCTTTCTTTCTTCACTTACATCTTTATCCTTTGTAACAGACATTGATCCCTGTTGCCTGAAAAAACAACGTATATATATCATCGAGAAGGCATTATTGTAAAAATTCCATTAAGATTACAACAAATAGAAACAGAAAATTATAAAAAAAAATACACAAATAACTATGCCGAAGGGCAGGATCCGGCTTGAGTCATGTCACGAGATTGTTTATCTTGCTCATGTCCTTTTTTCTCATCAGCAATCACAGCTTCCTTGGCACTTTCAGCATTATAACCAGGCGGGCGAATATACATGAAGCTAACAGCTTTGATCATCTCAATCTGTTAAATATTACTAAACAATAAATGAAACCAATAGAGCATGCTTATATGTTTTCAACATATGCTAACACTTGTCTACAATATCTGCGACAATAACTAAAAAAAAGGTATCATTGCTTAGTTATTGTCATTAAACAATAGAAAATCCACAAAAGAAGCAATGTGCACTATTAGAAATAAAAAGGCATAAATATGACTGGCATATTCCATGGCATTATTCATACAATTAATGTTAATAAAATAAAATAAAAACACAAAAAATGACAAATAAATTTATTTAAACATCACTAATAAAATAAAGCATGAATATAGAATGAAAAAAAAAAAGTATTGAAGCACCCTTGTATATTATAGATATTCTTTTATTTAATTTGAGTATAAAATTTAATAAATACTAACACATTAAATCTCATTATTACTCCAACATTAAAAATATGTGATTAAGAATAATACTAAAATAGGCAGCCTAGGAAATCCTTATGTTATATGCATATATTTAAGATCATAACTTGGTGTGATATTAAGTCTCTTCATGCAATGAAGATAAATTTTAAGTTTAAGACTCACCAGATTCAATCTCTTTAATTTTTGAAGAAAAGGGCGTTGAAATAATTCTTAATATTGATAAAAAAATTATAATTTAATCTCTTTTAAAATATATATTATAATAATTAAATAATCCTAATCTTTTTTAAAATAAAATAAAGTGATAATATATCTCAATATTTTTTATTTACTTTAGAAATACCAAATTTAAAATAATATCTAAGCATATTATTTATAATAATATGCTTCTTTCTTCCAAGAACAATAATCTTGTCTAATATAAAAATACAAAAATCAGAATTTTAATTTGTGCATATAAAATTCCAACTTGTAATATCAAAACTATTAAATCCTATATGGCCATGATATCTAAAGCATATCTCAAAGAAAAGTTTCTTTTCATACATTAGAGCATACATGAAATTATTGAGATTGTAACAAGTTGAAATATTCTTGCTTAGTGCAAGATATGTAAAAGATTAATATCATAACAATCTTATACTTGCGAATCAAAAAAACTATATATAATAAGTCTCAAACTAATATATATCATCAAAATATATGAGAAAGATTAATCAAAAAACTATATATCATCAAAAAAACTATATGAGAAAGATTAATATATATCATCATTTAATTAAAATATTTATCATCACATCAAGGGACCTCTAGCACAAACATTCTCTAATAATCAACCAACTAAATACTTTTCTAGTCCAAGTATTTTAAATTTCAGAATTCTTATGTGATCTGGTATATCAAAGTTTATATACTTAAATACTATGCATAAAATAATATTTATATAAAAGTATCATGAAAAAACAAAATAAAATTACTTATAATCATAATGCATTTAATATTTGATACAATCAAAAATATAAGTATCTCAAGAAAAAATTATATTTGGGTAAAGTTATGACTATATTATAATACAACTATAAAGTCCAAACACTATATGTATATTTAATTCATATTTTTATTAAAATAGAATTATTCATATGTAGAAGTATACAATCTTGAACAAAATTTGTATTTGGGTAAAGTCAAGACTATATTATATAACAACTATAAATTCCAAACATTATTTCAAATTAATATATAACTCATTTAATCTTAAAAATAAAATTATCAATATATATATTATTAGAAAAAGAATCCCCTAATCATGAATTTAAGAAAGCACATACCTATGAAACTCAAATAATATAAAATACATATCAAATCCAAATCATATTAAACTAGTAAAAAATTTACCAAATCAAGTCATGAGAGACTATTTTAATCATATATTAATATTTTAGAGTTGACAATCAAAATTTGGGATTCTAGTTCATGAAAATCTAGGAGGAGCTTCAAAAGAATCTATCAGACTTCATTTTTATCTTCTCATTTAAACTTCATATATCCTTTAAAATCACACACACACACACACACACACATATATATATATATATATGCATATCTATATCAAATAGCTAGAGAAAGTAAAATCATATTTTAGAAGATCACTACAAAAACTTATCTACAAAATATGTCCAATAAGTTTCAATGTATTTCTTTGCAAGCAAACAAATATTATGTTTATATTCTCATTAATTCTAGTTTTCAAAAAAAAAAAAACTCACTCATAATTAATTATGAATTTATATTTGATTTCTAGATCTTACTTAATTAAAAAACAAGTAGCATATTTATTATAACACATTATTATCCTAAATAATATCACGTCTTTAAAAAATTCAAATAATATTAGCCTAATCAAAAAAATAAAAATAATATATAAAAAAAAATGCACATAAATTTAGAAATAAATAAAGATCATACCTAGTATACAATGCTCTCTTGCAATGTCGTTTGAGAAGGATAAATCTCGAATTTTAACATGCTTTCCTCCCAATAAATCATAGAGATTGGATTCTTTATTACGATTTTCTATTATGATGATGATGACAACCAATTACATTATATTTTTTATCAGATATACTTTGATTATGATCACATTGATTTTCTATTATGATTTCAATAATTTTATTCTCATCAATTTTTTTATATTCATGTATCAAAAAATTTAAATGTTATTTTCTTATTCTAATTTAATTCCATTAAATCCAACATAAAATTTCACGATAATGAAAACGAGATAAGAGATGAAAGAGAAAGTAAAAAAAGAAAATATGATTAAATTGGGAAATTTTATTTATAAAATATACAATTATATTTATATATATATATATATATATATATATATATATATATATATAACTTGGAGTAGCCTACGAGTCGAATGCTCTCAAATAATAAAAAATAAATAAAAACAAAAAATAATAAATCAAAACTTAACACCACTTCAAGTTGAGAAATACAAGTCACATATCTCTAATTTAGAAGTAAATAAAATAATATGTAATCTTTTAAAACCTTAATGAAGAAGCATATAATTTGCTTACTAAATTCTGATATGTACATAGATTATAGTGATCGAACTATCATTGGTCTTTTCCTTAATGATATAACAATTAACCAAATCTACTACATGCTTAAAGAATACCAAGTTGACAGCAATATTCCAAATTACCTAGTTGTTACACTAAGGTATCATCAGTTTTTGAACTAATAGACAAAACTCTTCCAAAAAATATTTAATTCACTTAACTCATGAGTAATTAACATCTTAGCTCTACACTATGTTTCCAAAAAGTATGTGAGATCATCAAGTCTAATAACCATCATATCCCACTCTAGGAGATACTTATATCTTGTGTCCAGTGGAACACTCACTCTAAGTATCTCTGCTAGGCACACTATTCTAAGAGAGATATCACTATTCTGCTCAAAATCAATCGCGATAGTCATATCAAGTATGGATATATGAGCATGGTCACCTGTTATGCTTCCATGAGATATAACAATAGAAAAAGAAAAAAAAAACTTAATATCTAAAGATACATCCTCTTGGATCAAATTCTTAAAAAATAATTTATCTTTGAAAAATATAACATTAGCACTCGTAATTATACTCCTAGTTTTTAATAAATAACACATATATTCCTTCTGAGTACTTGATTGCCCAATAAAGATACATTTCATAACACGAGCAATCAACTCCTTCCTACCTAAAAAGACATCCTAAATAAAATAAATACACCCAAAGAGCTTTGATTAATAAAAGAATATTAAGTTATGAGATATGACATAAAAAAATAAAAGAAGAATTCAATTGATTATTAAGTTAATAGTTAATATCACTTCTCCCCAAAAATATCTAATTACACTCCTATAAAAAAAATAAGTATCCTGATCATTTTAATCATAAATTGATTCTTTTTCACAACTCATTATATGTAGGAAAACTAATACTTTGACACATAATGAACCATCTTGTGCTCGTCAAAGAAACAAAAAAATAAATAAAAAATATATTTTAGCATTTTATTACTTTTCAACATTTTAATGTCACATCTAAACTAACAATTATGTAAATCAAATATATTATTAATAAAAATAATAAAATATCTTAAGTCATCATATATGTTTGTCTTATAGGAGGTTCAAATATTCAAGTGAATCAAAAGAAATATATCACTCTTAATACACTCATAACATTCTAGATAAAAAAATTTTATATATTTTTCTAATTAACAAGTCTTATAATTAATAAATATCACTCTTATAATCTTTGGTTGATTAATAGTAGATATCCAGAATGACTCATATGAGTCTAGAAGAATAAATACAATCCATCGTGCTCAATCCATAAAAAAACTATCCGTCTAGTTTAACATTCCTATAAAAAATACAAGAAAAAAAAATATTACAATCTTATTATTTATTCAAGTAATTGACAAAAATTAAATTATGATGAAACAATGATACACATAAAATATATATCAAAATAAATATTAACATTAATATTATCAAGCCACTAACAATATGACAATGTCATTGATCATCATAGCATCAAATACTCTTGACTCAACCAAAAAAATAAAAAAAAAATTATAACCTTTAATATGAGTAATTGCTCATGACTCTATGACCTAAGAATATAAAATTAGGTATTGAACCAACAATATAATGGAAATAGACACATAAAAACCAATAGCATACAAAGAAAAAATGGAATATTCCTTCAGAGAAAGCATGAGAATCACACAACCAATAAATATGTTTGTAGAAGAACAAGCCTAAATAGATTTAATAGTCCATCCAAAAAACAGAGGCAAGGATTCTATAATAGTCACCATCACCACAAAAAGGCATGTCATCACCAGCATAGCCCAAAATCAGTACCACCTCATTGGAAACCTTTCTATGATATCATGTTAAATTCCTTCAAATCTAACCCATGACTTCATTGTTATGGGGCACAACGAAGAAGTAGAAAAATGTTAAAAATAAAAAAAAAACATATGATTTAAATGAGAAATTATTTTTTGAATACTCATAATGCTATATATATATATAATCTGTGGCACCGACAAGTCAGGTGTTCCAAAACATTGAAAAATAAATTAAAAATAAAAAATATTAAATAAAAACTTAATAATTCTTAATCATGAAAGAATATAAATTGATCAATAAATATCATTTATTTAGAATACTTGACAAAATACAACAACAAACGTTCTCTCTTAACATTGTAATTAAAAATTTATTTTTTTATCATTTTATCTAATAATCTTTTTAAAAAAAATTATAGCAAGAAGAATTATTTTAAAACTATTAAATTTTATGTAGGAAAAATAAATTACTAAAGCATAATAAAAATATCTCAACATACTCTCAAAAAATGAATGAATATACATGTAATTATAAATAATATAATATTAGAGTGGGACATCATAGATATTGAACAATCATCCATAAAATGAAGAAAATAATTAAATAATTATAAATTATTATATCTTACATCATGCAGATGAACCCATCTTAATCAAATCATATCAAAGTCAAACTCATAATTCATTTGTTGAAAATATAAAATGACAACCTCATGTAACCATTTACTATTAAATACACATATTCCATTCCTCAATGTATTTTATATGTACTTTTATCTATTTTTTCTAAATTATGTAAACAAATAGTAATTAATGTATTCCCTTTGTAAGTGTTGATGCTTCTTGCTTTTTATTAATCATATAACTAATATTTACCTCCACACATATTATAAACAATTAAAAATTTTATGTACTTATGTGTCTTCTTTAGTAATTTTATCGTAAAATATAAACAAGTGTCATCAAATTTTATTGAATAAATGAATACATTTTCACGTTTTCTATCTCATTTTAATAGACTCTCACAATTCAATTAACTTGTAATCTCATAATTTATATTTACAATAAATTATAAAATATACTACAATAAAAAATAAATAAAATTATAATGTTAAAATTAGAAAAAAAAAATTGAATCATGTAATTTGTTGGATCACCTATTTGATGTACAATAAAAATAATCATTTTAAAATAAAAATAATCTTCTTGAATAAATAAAAAATAGGTTAAAAAACTCAATATAATGAAATATTCTAGAATATTCTGAAATATTTTATTAATAACTTCAAAAAATCTAATGTTTCACGTAAAAGAAATATTGTGTTTTTAAAGAAAATCCCAAACAAGAGATCATGTCCAAATAATATCAAGGCAAAGTCAACCAATTAGTCACTTCCTGAGTAGATGACCCCATGCAAAATACAATATTAAATATAATACATTTGAAAAATCTAAAGCATTATTGATTAAAAAATTTTACATAATCAATAATTGGTATTTATTAAAATAGTATCTATTAATCATAAATAATCTATGAATCACAAAAAAAGAAAACATTACAACTATCACTCTAAAATTATAAAAAGTTTATCAAAAAATATTCAACTACATAATTATTTATCAGTTTTTTATTTTATGGAAACTATGTTGTATTTTTTTTTTTTTTTGGAAAAATTTTATTGTCATCAAAAAATCAATGGAACTATTTTAGTTGATCCACATATTGCAAAGAAAAAAATTAATCTAACAAATAAAAGTTAAAGAATTTTGATATCAAAAATTTTAACCAATACACCACTTACGAATCAAGTAAATAATTTAATTGAGTTCTAATGAATAGATAGTTTTCACAAATCTTGAACGAATGCACTTCTAATCACATTAAGGCATGACCTCTAAAGTCAAAGATAATATGCAAGACAAAATTAAATATAAATGTGAAGATTTTATTTACAATAATCTCATTTGATAGTACACAAAATTAATTTAAATAAAATTATAAAATACACCATTTAAAATTTAAAATAAATAAAAAAAAACAAAATTAATTTTTATCATCACATGATCTTGTTGATTTTCTATTCTGACTTTAATAATATTTTTCTCATTAAATTTCTCTATTCATGTGTCAAAAAAATCAAATGATAATTTTTTTTTCTTAAACATAAAAAAATCTCAATTAATAAGTTAAATATTATTTTTTTATAATAATTGACAAAAAAGATTAATCAAAGTGCTCTCTCTCTCTTTCCAGATACTCATAATTAAATATTTATTTTTCTAACATTTTATCAAATAACAAGTTTACTATAATAATCATTTTTTTAACTAGTAAATGATACCTTCCTGGTCTAACCATATCAATCTCCTAAATTATTTATTGAAAAATCAAATAAAAATCTCATACAATCATTTGATAATATACACACATTCCATTTCTAGCTATTT
Source organism: Sapria himalayana (assembly GCA_029783825.1). Taxonomy (NCBI): domain Eukaryota; kingdom Viridiplantae; phylum Streptophyta; class Magnoliopsida; order Malpighiales; family Rafflesiaceae; genus Sapria; species Sapria himalayana. The sequence goes on from JAREIK010001181.1 coordinate 324,750, forward strand.
TTTATATGTATTTTGAGCTATTATTTCTAAATTAAGAAAAAAAAAATATTTATTAAATTGGTTTATTCTACCGATGACTGCATCCATTAAAAAGTATTCAATACATTCAATCATTTATTTTATTATCAATTTCTTTTCTCATTATATATCTTCTATCTTCTTGCTTTCTAGTACTCATAAAACTTTTATTTCTTTCTTAACATATTATGAACAATTTTAAATTCTACATGTACTTATATGAGTCATCCATAGTAATTTATTTGTAAAATATATAAATAATAGTAGTATCTTCATTTTTTATTGGGTTTTCTCATTTTATTTGTCTCTCATCATTCATTCGACATGTATTCTCATAATTCTTGTTTGTACTAAATTATATAATATGTTAAAATTTAAATTAATTAATAATAAATGTAGAAATTAATAAACAATAACCCATAATAATAAAACTCACTACAAACGAATAATATTTTCCACACATAAATACAACAAACCTTAACATATAAATAAAAAAGAAATAACTGAGACAATCTATAAATTTTCACATTAGAAAAGTAAAATAATAAATAAATATTAAATAAACTACAATACCACATTTAAATTTAAGCATAAATATATGAAATATCAAATTTAAAGAAAAATCAAAAAATATTATGATTAGCTCAGGACTTTTATGAATATGTTAACATACTAATCTATTATAAAAATATAATTTATAAATATGGACTTATCATAAATTTTCTTTCTAAGAAGAAAATAATTTATTTATAAAAATATATATCTTATTATCTGACTAAAAATAATAAAAAAACGATTAGAAATTCAATCATCTTAATTAGAAGTACAATCAAAAAATTATTATATGTAATTATAATAATGACTTTGTACTCTGTATTTGTACTAGATCTAAAAACTATTATATGAGCCTTACTTTTTCAAGAGTAAAATTACCTCAAAAATAAAATAAAATAATAAATTATATATTTTTTCTATGCATAAATGGGCATCCAACTAAAGTAAAATTTTTCAACTAACAAAAAATATTCAAGATCACCCAATAAAATACCAAATAGTAGAGATTTTCTCGCACATAAACATATGTATTAAGCTAAGTCAAAATGAGCATATCACAAAAAATTTTAAAAATAACTAATTATATTAATTATAGAATATATGTTTAGTCTAATAATAATTAAATAATTAATCTTTATTATAATTCTCTTATATTTAATTGAATCAATTAAAGAATTCACATTAGACAAAGAATCAGTACCTAGCTCAATATTTATATTTGCTAAAGTATAATTCAAAGATCAATATCTAAAAGAGTATTTAAAACATAGCATCTTTATGACAATAAAATATTTATATAATCAAAAGTCATTGTAATTCCAAAAAATATTTGAGCCACTCAAATTTTATATAAAACTATAACTGAGTACGATATAATCTACTAAAATTTTAATTTCCTCCAACAATCATTGCAGGTACAGATATGTATATGTGTATTATATCACATTGTACCACACTTCACAATATTGCACACCACATTACACACACTATTACACATACATGCTCATTGTACCCATCATTACACACATTTTACCACACACACTAACACCATGTCAATGTCAACACTACATCAACACAACACTACACAACATTGCACACACTATTACACAACTACATTGCAATTACATCATTTCAATAAAAAGACTACATCCACACCATTGCCACACTATCATTGCACCACATAAATGTCACCATTGCATCAACACCCACATCGTACCAAAAATACTACAAATAGATATTACACATACATTGTTCACACTTACTATATATCAACACCACATGCACACACACAATCTTTAGTATTTGAAAACTCCAGCAATGATTAGGATGAAAATTCAAAAAACTAAAACTCATAATAATACAGCTCACTACAAAAAAAAATAAATTGTTTACATACATTCAACAATAATAAAAATATTAAAATTACAAAAAAAAATTATATCATATAAATTCTTTTTTTTATATCAATTAATTCAAAACACAATAATAATAATGATTTAAAATTACACTAGATCTTCTTAAATAAAAAAATTAGATAAAAAACTCAACATTATAAAATATTCTACAATATTTTAAAATAATATATTAGAAATTTAGTCCAAAAAACAATCTAAAGGATTTTAAACTATCATTTTTTGAATGGCATGCATAGTGCAGCTTATCCCAACAAATGATATTGCGTAGTTCTTTTATTTTAAATTTTTACTTCTGAAATTTCTCACATATTCATCATGACATGTACATTTTTATTATTAATTTTTGAGATATTTTACCTTGCATTTGTTTAATATTTTAAATAATAAATATAAATAATTAAATAACTAGAAATGTTAAATCTCTTAAATCAAAAATATCACTTAAGACAAATATTAATTAAGTCAAAAAATAAAAGAAATTGTATTCATGTGATAGTAACATCTTCGGCTCCATAAGTGCTAATTCTCAAGCACAAGACAAGTAGATGTGGCATCTCTGCTTCATTGAGGGTAAGGTCTATCGAGACATATACATCACTCAAATCCTATGTTAGATGGCAACCTTGAGTACTAGCTAAAGTTATATGAAACTGATGACCCCTTTTGCTTCGTCTGACTAGCTAAAATTTTATAATTTATATTTTAAATAAGTTATCATTTTAAATTATAGACCATAGACATCTAAATTTTATGACATTTATTTTAGGATAATATAGACTTCGTGCTTAATTGAATTAACCCATAATTGACATTCAACGAAAGAACAAAAAGTTTGTTTCTGAGTAATGCTAATATTACATAGTTTCTGCAAACCTATTACCATGTAGTGCCACTGTTTGGGGTTTGATATTTTATGTCAGAATCATTGTCTTGTGCCCAAATCACTATATGTTATCACATCCTGCACCACATGGATGGTGACTCCAGGTTTCCAACACTTGGTTGTGATAATTAACATCTAAATCATTATAACAGTGTGCAACCAAATCATGTGCCTTCTCAGTTAGCCTCTTCTAACTATTTCATCCAATCAGACCTTGTTGTGAGCAAGGATTAAAATATCAATTTCTACGGATATATCGGTACTTAGATTTTACGGATATATCGGATATATCAAAGATATATCGGTGTATATTTGCATATGAGCACCAATCAAGAATAATTATATCGGTATTAATGAATATATCGATACTTAGAATTTACGGATATATCGGAGATATATCGATGAATATATCAGAAATTTTTATCATTGGTTGTGAGGTAGTTACATGGAGCATTGAGTCGGCTTTGTTGAACGAAAAAGGGTTGTTTCAGTTTACAGACTGCAAAAATATGTAATTGTACGAGTGGATTCGACTACGAATCATTCAGTTCAACTCAATTCAATTCTGGCCTTAATGCCAATCTAGGTTTGGTTTTCCGATTTTGATTTGTTACCCCGCTTCCACTTGTTGATGGTTTCGTTCTTAGAAATAGCAAATACCCCTCGTGCCCCTGAGGCCTTCCAGATATCTCAATTATCACAAGATGCACGGGAACGTAAAAATCCTTTTAACCATACCTTTCCCTTCTCCTTTTTGGAAACAAGTGAAATCTGGCGAAAAAATTCCTGCTCCTGCGCATACTGCAGAAACCATGTACAATGAGTATGAGAATGAAGTTTATATTATTTTCAGTTCTGGGAGACAACGGATAGAATTAGTGACATTCTCTAATTAACCTCGCGTGTAACTTCTTCGGAACGACGCTGGCGCTCTGCATGTATCTTCTCTGCAACCCACTTGCGGCGTTGGTTAGGGTAGGAAAGTGGATGCCATGGTTTTTGATTAAGATAGGCATGGCTCCACGCTGTGCCAGCTTTTGTCTTGTAATCGGCTTCCCCGCTAGCTTTGGTGTAGTTTAATCTTTTGCACAATTTTATCCTCCCCCCTTCTACTCCTTCCATGCTGTATCTCGGGGGTCAACTTAAGGACTCAGTTAAGTGCAAACCGTTAATGCTCAAAGACAATCCGATCCATTGAAATCATATATATATATTTCACAACGAATAACCAAATAATTGAAGTAAAAATTATGTAAATATACAATACAAAGTTCTTGAAAGAATATAAAATACATAGACATACATGTATAACCTACAAACATATTTTTTAAAATATTTTTTAAAATATTTTTTAATATACAATGTATTATTTATGTGTGTATATATTATGCACATGTGTGTGTGTGTGTTGTCTGTGTGAATGTATTTTCTAATATGTACATATGTGTATCTATTCGATGATAATGTACAAGTACAACTAGTAGTGAAATATGTACTACTCGAGTGTGCATTATAAACTATCTTATCATTAAGACACGTATGACCCTCCATATAAATCCCCCATGTGGGGTCTAATATACTTCTCATGTGTACTTTATGAATTGATCGTGTGTATTTCATGTATCATCTTTGGCATTGATACTTGCATAAATCTTCTCTATATAATGTACAGCAATGATGCCTTATGTACCTCATTGAATCTTATGTATCACCTTGACATGCTTCATGTACCACCCCATTGAGGCATGTATTACCATGTATATATTGACCATTTGTGTCCCATGTATCATCTTTGTTTTTTAGGGATATAAGAGTTGCTTCTATATAATATATGAGTAGTCATATCTCAAGTATCACACTAGTGTGTCTTATGTAACACCTTGTCATGCGCCTTCTATCATTTATCATGGGGACATGTATCAGCCCTATCATATAATATATAATTAGTGGTACCTTTTGTATCTTCCCTTTCTCCTATGATAATCTTCATCATTGAGGCATGTTTGAAAAATATTCACATAATGTATAATGAATTGGGTCTTATGTATCACACTTATGTGCCTTGTGTATTGCCTCGTTGTGCCCCATATACTATCTTTCATATACTATACAATTAGTTGTACCCTATGTATCACATTGGTGTGCAATATGTGTCACAATCTTAAGCCCCAAGTATTAACATTGTCATTGAAGCATATGTGAGCCCCCTTCATATAATATACATTCAATGATGCATATGTATCACACAAATTTGTCTTATGTACCATCTCATTGATATTGAATATTAGAACTACAAGTACCAAAGTGAACTTATCTGTTGCCAAATATTATGTTTATTCCTATACCAAGTGTATGATCCCAAAACAAAGGGGATCCATGTGGAAATAACATTTGGTTCTAATACCAAACAATAAGAATCTCAGAAGGTGAATCACACCAATGTTTAGTAATTTCTCTGATACAAAGGAGGAATATAAGATCCCAAGTTTAACTGCTTCCAAAATCAAATTAGGAATCAATGTAGGCATCAACGATGTTAATTTAGGATTTCAAGAAGGGATATGTATAACCTTGCATAAGAGAGAGAACACACATAATACATAGGAAAACTCTTTTACTTTATTCATACTTTGTAGTAGAGTATTTACATTTTTTTTGTTTTCACACATATTTTAATGTGTTTAATGCACAAGCTTTTATATAGTACAATAAAAAAACCTATAACACTTAAGTCCTAAGTTGTGATTACACTCAACATGTCATAGTTTCATTCATGTATCGACCTTAATAAAATAAATCATAACTTGAATCCTTAAATCACATGAGAAAATATTCTATAATAGGTCTTGATTGCAATGATGCTGTGATACCACAAATCAAGTTGCATTACCATAGCTAAACGTATCAAATGGATCATTGCATGTTGACATGACCCATTTCTAAGTGGGCCAGCCATGCCACCCTACCATGCAAAGCATGACATGAATGCCAAACATTTGGCTCAACATGACCCATTTTAACTATAGTCGTGTCAGATCATGCTGGGCTGTGCTGATTTTGTGTTGAGTCATGCTGGAATGTGTCTGTTTTGTGTCGGGTCATGCTAGGCTATGCCAGTTTTGTGACGAATTGTGCTTGGTCAATGACTATGTTTTAAAAAAAATATGTTTTTTTTTATTTTAAGGTTGTACAGTGATAGGACATGCTTGTTACCAGTATTATCGACACCTATTACATGAAAACATAATGGGCAGATGACTTTGGTCAAGCCTTGAAGTCTTGAACGGGATAACTAGCTATGTAAACCAGAGTTGGCTTAATAAAAAGATTTTTTTACAAAAATCTGGCCCCACCTCATAGATACATGATGGGGCATGACCTATGTCCAGTCAAAAGTCACCTTGCTAGTGGACCATGTCACTAGGCTAGGCATTGCATGGGGCATGAATGCCCATGGCCCAACATGGCACAAGTTGGGCCTTGGGCCAACATGACCAAGTCGAGGCATTGTTATGGACCATGTCATGCTAGGCCTAGCATAGCTAATTTAGGTCATGCCTCATGATGTGCTTGGACCACTCGGTCCACTTGATACCTCTAATCATAATAGATATTATATATTAAGTTGAGTCATGACTCGAAAACATAATCTTCAATTGCGACACCACAAAACAAGTTGTAACTCATTAGTACTTGTTCTAGCTTTAGTCTAGTCATGGTACCATGAAATATGAGGTTACAAATTTGTACGTGTTTCACCTTTAATCTAATCATGGAGTCATAAAACATGATTTGAATACTCGATATATGTTGTAGCTTTAATCTAGTCACATCACTATAGCATGGGTCATGACTCGATTGCATAAATAGTAACTTTAGAAGATGTATTAATCAATCCAAACAGTATCATATGGCTTATGTACACTTAGTTGTGCCTTATGCACCACAATATTCCTTATGTACTACTATCATGACATTACTATGATACTAAAACTAGTTCTTGGCACTCAGATCTAGTGTTTACTAGATTTATGGAAAGGTGGACATGAGAATGATATGTTTGGTGATATCTAGAATTGAGATCAAGTTAATTACAAGGAAGAGCTTGGAATTGTAGAAATTTAAGATGACTGACCTACTTGTTGATAGAGATTACTATTATATAATTGAAGAACCAAAATTAATGATAAGTAATCAAAAATCAGAGAAGACTTCTATGGAGAAAGTCAATTATGACAAGTTGCATTAGAGAGTGTTTGGCATACAACATATTTAATATTTTGGGTTGTTTGGCATGATAATATTTTTGTTTATACCGATTTAAGCTTGAATTGAATATATTTTACTAAATATTAATTTTGATGGAATTCGATAAATAGTAGTGAAATCAGATATATTTCATATGAATTTGGTGAATATTGATTTGAAGAGCATAAAGGATATGGAGAGTTAAGATATTTACTATATTATGACTTAGTTATAATATGCTCATACATATTGAGTAGTCATGGTAGCCTTTCTTGGCCACAACTCTACATAACAAGTCATGACAACATTTGTATATCATAATTTTATCATTGAGTTTTCACAATTATTTTACTATGCATGATTATTTTCATAGCCATGATATTTTCTTGGAGTCATGATCACACTACTTTTATAACACAATGATGATCACAATATTATTTATATGTCATGATAATAAAGTACCTCATTAGCATAAGAAGTCATGACATTTTTTTAACACAAATCAATATTGAGCTCAAAATTATATAACTCAAGTAATTTTTAGTCGTGGTAATATTTTTCATCATGACTTTGTGTTTCAGATAATATTTGTCTTAGTCATTACATTCTTGCCACCATGATTTTATGTTCTAAGAGTAAATGCATTGATAGTGATCATTCATGTCATTACGACTTTGTGATTCAGAGAGTAAATGCATCAGTTGTAACATTACTGCTGTTATGACTCTGTACTCTAGAAGATAAAGGACTAGTAGTGGTCATTCTTGCCACCATGACTTTGCATTCTAAAAAGATTTATCCCAATCACATCACTCCTATTATCATGAATTCTATACACCAAAAAGAATTTAAATATATGTTAAAGTTGAAACCTCAATCTAGCATTATGACTCCTAGCTTTAAGATTTGAAAGGAACCCCAAATGTATAATGAAGATTTAAAGTTTTTCACAAAAAAAAAAAAGAAAGGTGAATCAGATTTCAAGCAAGAGCATGTGAACCCTAGGCAGCATGACTTATAACCTCTCATTAGGCAGAAATCAAAGGAGAAAGTAAGTGATAATTGATTGGAATTAGGTTTTGAGACTTAGATCCTTACTAAATATATTATTGGTAACGTTCAATTATGTAAGATATCACTCAAAATATCACATATGAATTCTTTCCCAATATCAGGCTAAATCAGAATCCATGATTAGTTTGTTGTACTTGTATTATTATAATGTGAAAATATAATGTTTTTTTGATAATATTATGGGTTGAATGTTGATGAATGTTGATGAATGTTGATGTTATTTAGAATTGAAATTTAGGATTTTTACTTTATTATAAATCTATGTGTGTTGGTCATGATGGATAATAAAAAATAAGTCATGGAATATAATCATAAGGTATGATACAAAGGAAGTGATAATTTTAATCTTATTACATAAAAATCCTAAGATTAAGATAAATTTAATTATTGTAAGTATCATGCTCAATAATATGCTAAAAGTACAAATATATTTAAAACCAATCTATTATGTATATTCTATAAGAACTAATCTTCAAATGATATGAAGATTATATCGAACATCTAACCTATGGGTTTCACCATAGTGTAAAAATCATATATTGGACATGATAGATATTAATAGATAAGTCATAAGATACATTCAAATTGAGGTATATCATATAGTGGTAAGAGTAATGTGAGCCATTTTTTATTTTATGATTTCAATATGTGTGATTCATATGAATATACATATTAATTAACATGAGTAAGGGACTTACAAAGTAGAAAGCATAAATATATTATAGGTTGGAGTAGAAATATGAATAACTTGTGAACGTAAGAAGAGTGGTTTTGGTGTTAAAATATTGAATGCACAACTATGAGAGGACTATCCTTGGTAGTGATAGTCCAAGGATGAAAACCATCTTATATGTCATAAGGGTACTTGAGCATTTTCACATAAATATATCATCTGTCCAATAATTGAGTATAACATTATCCAAAAAATAAATCCATCATTCACAAGGAAGTGAACCAACTCTAGAGTCTAAGTATTTTTCCAAAACTCAAGTCTATCTACTCAACTCGAGTAGTTATTAGTTCATTATTGGTTGATCAAACTATCTACGCAATCAATGTAAGATCAATATCTAGACCAATGTTTTCTTTATTATTGGTAAGATCTATATACTTACAAATTTTTTTTGGATGATATATAATCTAATGAGCTTTTGAGACAATGTTATAAATGATAAGTTTTGACACCATAATAAAGTTGTTGATGAACTTTTTGTAAGACAATAAATTATTTAGTTTGATTAGTTAATTTAAGTTGATGTATCTATCTCAACAAAAAGATTAATAATAATGTTGCTTAGTGTTCATGTTGTTTTTTATGTTGTATTTATGTTTTTCTTGCTTTCCTTTTTTATTTGTTTGTTTTGTTGTACACATCATATAAGTCAAAGTTTTTGGTATGAATTAATACTTCTAAATTGGTAAATTGAGAGAATAATAAGAAACATTTTTAGATATAGAGATGAGAGAAAAAATAATGAATAAAATAGAAACAATGAAAATCACTAAGGCGGTGCAGTACTAGTTGTCTAATAGTTCCTCCTACACCATATTATTTGATATATAAAATATCGAATATTTTAGAGTACTTGGGATGTGTAAGTATGGAAACATGCGAATGATTTCATGAAATTCAAATGTAGATGGATAATGATGAATAATAGTGAAATCATTGTATTTTAGAGGTATCTATAAAATTAGTGATGGTTGGTCCTATCGAGTAGTTTCAACATCCATTTTTAGTCAAAACTCTATATAATTAATCATGAAAATCTTTTTATGCCATGACACTTCCATTTCGATAGCATAATTTTTTTATTTTATAATCCATTCTTTTTAGCTATGATAATATCTTAGAATCATAGCCACACTTATCTCATAATATTTAATTGGCTACAATATTAATTTCATATTATAGTAACTAAGTACCCTATTAGTTTTAAAAGTCATGATCATTCTCTAGCTCCCACTGTATATTTACCAAAGTTTAAAATTCATAAGACTAGAGCCACAACTATTTCTTAGCACTATGAATCTTGTCTTTAGATAATGAAAGAGAGTATTACTCAAGTCACGAACATTTGCAAGGTCATAACTTTTTGGTCTCACAAGAAGGCAAAACAATGTCCATGTATAAGCACTATAACATTGATATATGGGCTAATTATAAAATTCATGGTTGCTTCCCAATGCTATAATATTTTGGGTACAAAATGTTTAAGAAGCTTTCCAATCCCATGGCCACCTCCTAGCATCAGGAACTTGAGCTTAAGAAACCAAATGTCAAAATTATGTTATCATTCTAAAGCTATGACTTTCTACTTAGAAAATAACTAAGTATAAAAGATATTACAAAAGTGATGAGCAGAAACTTATAAAACTAGCTAACTTTCTCTCTTACTCTTCACCTTCAAAAAGGCACAACACCAACCCTAGGAGTGATTTTCATACTCGATATAGGATCCAAGGGTAAGGAATCCAAGAATAAGGCTAAACCATATAGTTGGGGGGGGGGGGGGGGGGGGGGGGGGGGGTATGACTTTCAAACCTCCCTCTCTAAGGTAGATTTCAAGAATTCAATTGAAATAGCTTTGGGGAATTATGATTTGAATCCTAGATTCTTGATTTGGGGCTTAGGATTTATATATTTTGATTTATGTGATGTAATATATTTGATTATTAATGTGATATTTGATTTATGTTGTGAAATAGATATTGATAAAATTGGTAATTATATCGGACTAAAATTAATGTTTAACTATTGGTGTGTTTCTACATGTTATTGTAGTTGATAATGATATATAAACTACGATACTCACTCACATATATGGTGAAAAGAAAGTGATAGTCCTACTATAATGTGATAAATGATGAACTAGAATTTATGACTTCTGCTACATATCAATATTACATCAAAGCAAACTCAAAGAATTGATTAGTATTATTACTTCAAAGTGAAGAGTAGTTAGAGGGCCAATGAATATAGCAAGTAGAATCTAAAGGGAATTGATAGTGTCACAACTTTCTTAATTGTCATGAATCCCACTACTATTTTTGTAGAAGTTGTGACTCACACTATGACTTTCTCCAAAAAGGAAAACTCTAGCACTGGGGCAACTTTAAAAGTCATGACTTTTATGGAGGTACATGCCCAAATCTCACCTCAAACTATTAATGAAGGAAGTAAAGAAAAAATATGCAAATAAAAGTCACCAAAGGCTATGGAGAGAATAATGTGAATTTGAACAAAGCTAAAGTTTTACCATACATTGTACACTAGATGTTCATTTTTTTCATAATATTTTAGGAAAAGGAAATTGGATAAATAATTTAAGAAATTTCTCAATATTTTTTGGAAGCTAGAAGTAAATATATTATTTGCCAAATTATTATCTCATATTTTATAAAGGATGTGATAAGTAATAAGAGGAAGTTGGAGACATATGATACCATGAATATGACTGACAAATATAGTTTAATTATTCAAAGAATACTACAGATAAATTCGAGGAATCTCAAAAGTTTTACCATATATTATACTATAGAGGATCACACATTTTGAAAAGTATTATGTGACTTGGGATTAAGTATCAACTTGATGCCCTTGTCAATTTTGGGAAGATTAATCTCAAGAAAATTAATCTAACATCTAACTTTAAATGGCTAATCGAACAATAAAGCACTCAAATAGTATAATCAAAAATATTTAGGTTAAATTTGGTATCTTTATTTTTTTTAAGAAAATTTTGTTGTATTGGCTATGGAGGAAGATCATTTTATTCACCATTGATTTTGGGATGACTATTTTTGGCTACTTGACAACTACTTATTGATTTCAAGAAGGAGTTCACTATGTGTGTCAACGAGGAGTAAGTAAAGTTCAATCTATGCAAAGGCATTTAGAGTCTATGCAATGATTAGATGGGTTATTAGAGAATAGATAATTTCTTACACATGATAATATAACAAAGAATTGATTTTAAATTGAAATATTTTATAGAAGACTTCTAGCCTAATGAAGATGAGAAAGAGATATAGCAGAGAAACTATAAAATTATGAAAGTAATGACATAGAAAATTAGAAAGATAATATAAAAGAGCTACTTTGAAGTTGTGAAAGTGATAAACTAAAATATGAAAAAGATGGCCGCTATGAAGTCATGGTATTCTTCAAAATCTTGATTAAGAATCTAATGAAGACAATTTCAAGGAAGCAGAGAAAACAAGTAAAATGCATAAACACTCTATACAATTATATGGAGAAAATGATGTGTATAGTTTGAAGACTAAGTATATAGAGTAAATAGTGGTAGAATCCTAATTGGTGGATGAGAGAACAAATTATTAAGACATAGTTGAGACAAAAATTCTAGAGGATTCAAAGGAAGATATATAAAGTTGAAAGAAAGCCGAATAAAAGTCATAGTAGTACCCATCATAAAGACTTTGTTGTTATAGAAAAAAAATTAATACTCAAAAGCTCAATGACAAAGCCGTGGAAGTGTTCAATGTCATAACTTTGGTGTTACTTAAATAAAATGGACAAAAAAAAGCTTTATAAAAAAGCCAAGGTTGTGCTCGGTTGCATGAATTTGGGGTTCAGAAAAAAATGGTCATGCTAGAATCAAAGGAGAAGCTGAGTATTTATAAAAGTCATGGCATCCAAAGAGGAAAGTCCCAAAAAAGAAAATCTAAATGGTTAATGGTATGATGTATAAAAAATATATATATATAAAGTAAAGATGCATACTAAAAAGCTAGTGTGGACTTTAGAGATCACCGTTGGTGGTGAGAAATTATTCATGTTCTAGCTATGGATGTTAAATATAGAACTGTCTAGGAGGCAACCCAAAGATTTTTTTTGTATGGTGTAATGTAATAAATATAATATATTTGTCACATGAATCATTATACATACTTTATTCACCCTTAGACATAGTCACAATATGTGAAATACTAAATATTTTTTTATATCTGAGTAGTTTTATGATGATGTGCAAGTATAGAAATATGTGATAATGGTAACAATTTTATTAAATTTTAGTTTAGATGGATTATTATGAATAGTAGTGAAATCATTATATTTTTTGAAATAATTATTAACTTGGTTATGGTTGGTATTATCAAGTACGTATTTTTGTCATTTATTATTTGCCAAAACCCTACAAGTCATAACAATCATTTATTTCACAACTCAACTATCTTTTTAGCACGATCTTTTTTGTATGCAACTCATTTCTTTGGTAGTAATATTATCTTAGAATTGCAGCATGCTTATCTCATAACTTTTAATTATCTATGCCATTAATTTTATGTCTTAATAACTAATTACTCCACATGTACTAAAAGTCTTGGATATTCTCTAGCGTGATAATTATATCTTTACCAAAGATTAAGATTTGTAAATATAGAGCCATGTGTCATGGACTTAGTATTTCTGCTAAGCTTCCACGTGATACTTTGACAGCTAACCCCTCAAATGTTGCTAAATCAACCTCTTATTTTTCTTGCAAGTTATACTTGGATTCTACCAATAGTTAGAAGCAAGAAGAGAACACAAAAGAACACTATAAAAGAATTACAACTAAGAGAATTAAGATTACAACTAGGTATTTTCTCGATGAGGTCACCTCCTCTTTTATACATGTCAATGGAAGTGTCTAGAACCTTGAAAGGTTCTAGACAATTTAATTCTATAGAACCTTCCACACTACTTAGAAAAAAAAGATTTCTGTATGTTTCTAAAAATTTCTTGAGTTCTCCAAAGGTAGTGGTGAGACATTCTCCCTCACTAATAATGTAAACACCCTCATTGATTATCTTACTTGAAACTATTCGATCTATTCTTGAAACTACCATATTATTGTTGTTAGCTCTCAACTAGCTTTGCTTTTTGGTAATCATTTCTAAATCACTAAGTATTATTTATCTTCATTATTGGGCTTGAAGTTGCTAATATGAAAAAATGAATGAATTTTTAATCTTAGTGATAGTTCGACCTTATTTGATACCCTTACTAACCCATACCAATATGTGAAAAGGGACTTCATATATTATTAGAAGTCCTTTATGCACCTTTGAAAGAACTTGACTTGTTGTGGTATGAGCTTGATAAGTACTAAGTCTCCAACTTGGAATTTAGCATGCCTCCTCTTCTTGTCAGTCAATTTTTTCATTTTTCTAGTAGTCTTCTCCAAGAAAGAGTATGCTATATCAGTCTATCATGCTATCTCTTAGTAAGTTTGTAGGTTTCTGGACTCTTCCCTATGTACCTTGCAGCAAGGGTGTGAGGAGACATCATTTTTTGTTCCATGACTATCTCGAATAAACTTTTCTTAGTTGATTTAATCACTTGTAGGATGTAAGAGAACTGAGTCACATCCAATAGTTTTGCCTAGTTGGTCTAATTAGCACTCACAAAATGTCTTAGATTTTGATTTAATAATGCAATTACCCGAGATAGTCGTGAAGTAAATTTCCAAGTGAAGCATAGATTATGATTACTTATATTAAATTTTGGTAGCCCCCAATAATTTGCCATGTTCTTAAGGAATAGTCTAGCTATATTTTCTATTGTGCAATTCTTTAGATGCTACTATAAAAGTAGCATACTTTGAAATAATCTACCACCACTATGATCAATCCATATCTCTCGAATTTGGGTATACCAATGATGAAGTCCACGGTGATACTTTTCCCAAGGACATTCACATGAGTTTCAACATCATCTCGTATTTGAGCCAAAAGTAGATAAATTAAAGTAAGACTCTCATGCATCGTAGCCATAGGTAACCAACTCATTTAGAGTCATGATACTTCTTGATGAGATTCCTTCTGATACTTTTACTCTTAGGTATGGAAAGTCACTTTCACTTTGTGTACAATAGGTCATCCTTCATCAAAAATCTCCCTGTTTTTCTCTCATGAACTAGGGAAGTAAGATTATTTGCCACCTAATCATGTTGCAACACTTCCTTTATGAGAATTATCATCTCTCCTTGAAGTTAGCTAGTCATGGATGCTGGCTCTGCTTTGTAAACCAAGGCATTGACTACATGATTGGAAATTCTTGGCTTGTAATCCAATGTATAGTCAAACTCAGGTAGGAAGTCTTGTCATCTTGCTTGTTTGGGGATTAGCTTGATCTAGGTTTGAAAGTAACTTGTAGCAATGTTGTTTATCTTTATTATGAAATATGACCCTAATAGATAGTGTCTCCATGTCCACAAGCAATGGATGATTATTGTCATTGCTTTCTCTTGGACTATATATTACTTTTTTATATCATTGAGCTTGTGACTTTTAAAAGCTAAAGGATGTCTTTCTGATATATGAACCCCTCCAATAACAAAGTCAAAGGCATCAATGTGTACCTCAAATACCCTAGTGTTGTTAAATTGTGCCAACATCAGCTGCTCCATTACAACCTTCTTCAAGTCATCAAAGACTTTTTAACACTTCTCATCCCATGGCCATGCATTGCTCTTCTCGAGAAGATTCATCAATGGTTATTTATCTAACTTGGAAAATATAGTAGGTACATTAGTAAGATCAAAAAGAATCACTAAGAATTCATAAGAATCATATCTTGTCATGAACATTGTTTTTGATTCATTTTCTTTAGTTATCTTCACTATAGTACCTCAATCACAAGTCTAACTTAATGAATATATTGCTCTACCAAATTGTCCAAATATATTAGCAATAAGAGGAATGAGATACTTATTCTTTATCATCACTTTCTTGAATGCATAACAGTCAATGCACTCAATAAAGACCCATTATACTTCTTCTAGAATAAGACCAGTACACTATATGTGACCTAGGATGGTTGACTAAACCCAACAGCCAACAACTTCTTTAGTTTCCTTCTTAGTTCCTTCAATTAATGGGGCGTCATCCTATAGGGCATGATGACATTAGGTTTAGTTCTATACTTCAACTCAATCTTTTGATCTTTGTCACTTTTTGGTGGAAGCTTTTTGGGGAGCTCTAATGTCATTAAACTTACCTTATGCCTTCTCGACTTTCGTTGACATAAATTATTTCATATGATCAATTATGTATTTTTTAAAAGCAGCCATGAAGGTCATCTTATTATTTCTCAACCCTCTCTTTAATTGCATTCGATGGCTGTGAGAATCAAAAATGGTGTCTCATTTTCTAAAATAGTCACTCAGCATAGAAAAATTTCAGGCACAATATTTACTTGGCATAAAAAATCCATCCCATTTATCATCTAAAAGTCATCCATAATTGCTATAGTAAAGTCAATCTTACCTTTCCATGGCCTAATCTTTATTTATACTCCATTAACTATTTTTTATGATAGCTTGACAATATAGTTTATTGTCTTGAGCCAACCTATAGCCCTAGATATTTGGAGCTTGAGTCTATTTACCTCCTCATCTGAGACAAAATTATGTGTGGTACTTCAATCATGGTTTTTGTAAATAGTCCATTTATCTTAGCTTAGCCTCCATGTATATGAGTGGTCTACTTTGTAGCTGCTCCTTGGCTAGCTTTATCTTGAGGGCATTCAACAACTACATGGATATCATGTGTGCATCAGTACCTTCTTGTTTAGTATTCTTCTCAATTATAGCAATGAGAGCCTTTCTATTAGAATATTCACAAGTCCAATATGATCCATCGCATAGAAAATAATAGATTATTAGCTTTAAATCTTTATGTTTGTCTTGATCCTTCCATTATTTGCTAGTAGAGGTCTGTGAAATCGCAAAAAAAAAATGAAAAAATAAAATAATATGATTTGTTTTTTGAAAAAAATAGGTGAAATAGTAAATTTGCAATAAGAACAATAAACTAAAAATTTTAGAACCCTGATAATAAAATGGATTTCGTTATTGAATTCATCTTGAAAAATATAATCACGGTGACAAATTTTGTCAAATTCTGAGGAAGTTAGGATTTTGTTATTTTTTTAAAATTTATTTAAATAATTATTATAATAAAAAAACACACATAATCAAAAAGACTGTGCCACAACCTCAGCACGTGGTCGCACATGCGTGGTCTAGACATTTGATAAAAAAATAAATAAAAAAAATTATAATAATAATAATTTTTAATAAAATAAAATAAAATAAAAAAATGACGTGAATTTGGAAAATGATATGACGGGGAAAAAAATTAAGACAAACTTTGGCTGGCGAAGAGAGATATACTGTGCAGAGGAAAAAAAATATAAACGATCCATTAATTATCTTTTGATCATATATAATGGATTATTCTAGAGTCGGAATAGAATAATCTAAGAACTAAAATTACTCTACGCGATGAGATCTTCAGTTTGACATCAAATTTATAAAGTTTTCGTGAAATTTCAGGAATGTAGTAGTTTTCTCCTATCGGAATTTCTTTTTATTTAAAAGCTATAAATGATTGTATTTTATTTTTCAATTCGAATTGTTAGAAATATCATTGGAAATAGTTAATTGGTAAAAAGTTTATATGTTTCGTTTAGTAAAATTTAGTGCATGTGAATTATGTTTGGATTGTTCTAGCTGTTTCTGAAATGTCGTTTAATCGTAAAGGCCATGATTACATTTCATGTGCACGAGAACATTCCATATATATGGGTGGGTGCATGATACACACACACACACACACATAAAGGTATATGAATTATATTTGGCAAACTCGAATTGAGATAATGTCCAGATTGAATTACGTGGTATTTTTTTCTAGAGCATGAATATTATAAATTTGCAAACTCAAATTGGGACAATGTCAAGGCTGAGTTACGCGGTAGTTTTTGAAAAATATCTAAGGAAAAAAATATTTCGTCGGAGAAATATCTAATATATTTTTCGGAGGTCCATATTTCTTGGAGTAAATCCAAGAAATATATATTTTATTTGAAGAAATATCTAATATATTTTTTGGAGGAGGTCCATATTTTTCGTAATAATTCCAAAAAAAAAAATTTTCTATAGATACACACACATATACACATATCTATATATATAATGTTACACTTGGCTTCAGCATGTGTGAGGGAGTCAATGAGACTCAAGAATATGAGGCATATAAACATTTCATCCATAATTACATTCATGTAAATATTATACTTGAGTAGGTATATATATATATGCATGATATTTTATGTGCACTTAGATAGTGAGTAGCCCTGTAGGAGTTTATCTCTACTGAGAAATGTTGACTCTATTACAGGACCCCTTTCAGGTACAAGTCCAGGGTAGATAAAAAATCCATTTGATGGATCGTACATGTGAAGGGAAGCCGGTTGTGGCTTAAATAATATGTTGTGTGTTTTTTTATTCCGCTGAGCAAATAAAATAGAAAAAAAATGTATGTTACATTTGAGAATATTTTATTTTATTACACATTGTGTGATGGAATGAATGGGACCCCTCGGGGGATAGGGTGTCATTACTCACAGTTGATCATTCTTTAGCATTATAATTCTTGAACACATTCTTTCCACACCTTTAACATAACAACCCTTGAATAATGGCTTGGCTTGAGATGAGTCCCCTTTTGAAAATCTATGAGTGATTCTATTACGACCATTGCAGGCTCAATCTTGGATATCCTATCACTCCATCTCTTACTTTACCCAACCCTGTAGGTTGTCCATAAAGTTGAAGAATAATCTTTCCTCCCTCATATCAGGAACCTCAAACAACAAAAAAAAAGAATTTTTTGACATAGTCACAAATTGATCTCATGTTTTTGAGTTGTTTTATCTTTTTATGTGTTATTTATGTCACATCTTATGAGTAAAACTATTTTTTGATTTCTTTCTTTAAATCAACCCAAATATCTATTATGTATGTCTCTCTATTTTTTTAAAAAATCTTTTAAACCACTATACTATTACATTATCAGTGAGATAAAGAGTAGTAGTGTGTATCTTTTTTGTCTCATCAATTAGTATAATTACCTCAAATTACTTTTCCATTTGCCATAAGTAATTGTTTTGCTACTTGTCATCCCATTATCCCCTAAATGTGTGTGGCTTTGATACATCTATCCTTGGTGCCTCATGGGTGACCATAACCCAAGCTGAAAATATTGTCTTATAAATCATCACCACTTACCTTAATTCCTTTTCATGCTTAGTCAATTCTTCCACCCTTGACTCCAAGCTAGTTAACATGCCTAAAACCCTAATGAACTCCTCATATGACGACATCAAGACTATCGAGTTTTTCATTCTTTCTTGAAGGTCTTAGATCTTTAATTTGAGATCCTCCATGACCTTCTCCATACTTTGCTTTATGAAGTCCTTTCTCTCTTTGATGTCTATCATAATAATCTCTAGCCTAGTCACCTGTCTATCCAATCTTGCGAGAGAATCACACAACCTATCCTCTTTCTCTTAACCTTAGATAGAGGGTCATTACCCCTTCCTAGATCTTCATTTAAAATTTTTTCTATTATCGAGAGCTTACCATTATTTCTTTTGAGTTACTCCACACAAGCAACCTTGCTCTGAAACCAACTATCATAGACTTAGTACTTTTGTTGTGCTTCCATGTGGCACAAAGAAAACTCACCCCTTGGATATTGCTAAGTCAACCTCTTACTTGCCTTTCAAGTTATACCTAGCATCTACCAACAATTAGAAGCAAAAGAACTCAAGGGAATATTAGAAAAAAAGATTACAACTAAGAGAAAGAAGATTACAACTTGGTGGTCTAAAAATGAAGTCACCTTCTCTTTTATACAATATCAATGGAAGTGTCTAAAATCTTGGAAGGTTCTAGACACTTTACAATCCTCTAGAGCTTTGGGAAGTTTTAGATACTTAATTCTTTATAACCTTCCACACTTTACTTAGTAAATAATGATTTTTTCCATGCTTCTAGAAGCTCCATGGGTTTTCCATAGGTGGTGGTGTGACACATGGTTATTTCATAGCACCACAACTCTTGGCTATAGGGAGTTAAAGAGGGGATACTTGAGCCATGACCATTTCCAAGTCCATGACTTTTTACCATCACAAGAAGGTAAAGCCATGGCCATGTCTCACTACCTTAACTCAGATATATGAACCAATTATAAAAGTCATGGTCACTTTTCAATGCCATGAATTTGTAGTATAAAAAATTTAAGAAACATTCTAAAGTCATGACCACTTCCAATTGTCACACCCTCAAGCTCAAGAGACTAAAGGCCAAAGTCATGATATCATTCCAAACCTATGACTTTTTACTTGGAAAATACATAAGTATAAAAGACATGGCAAAAGTGAGGAACAAAATACTAGAAAACTAGCAAACCTGCTCTCTCCTTCCTCATCTCCAACTAGTAACAACAACCTTAGAGAAAATTTTCGAACTCAATAAGGGGTCAATGACCATGAATAGAATAAAAGATCAAGGATATACCTTAGAGTTGGGGCCATATCTTTCAAACCCCCCTCTCTAAGATAGATTTTTAGAACTCAATTGAAATAGCATAGAGAATTAGGTTTTAAATCTTAAATTTTTGATTTGAGGTTTAGGTTTTGTTTGTTTTGATTTATTATGATGTATGAATATTTGAGTATAAAATGGAAATTTGATTTATTTTATGGGATGAATGTTGATGGAATTGGTGATCTTATAGAACTAAATTTAGGTTTTGAACACCAATGAATTTATACATGTTGTAGTGATTGATTGTGACAATTAAACTCTTGAGCCACATATGGTAGGAATGAAATTATAGTCCTTCCAACCATGATGTCTGAGATAAACTTATATATCTAAATTTATCATTGAGGTATATTAATCATTATGGGTGTGACATGAAGTTAAAATAACAAATAATATATATTCCAATCCATTCTACTTGTCTTAGAAGAACTAACCCTCAATTGATGTGAGTATTATATAGAATATTCTCCTAAGGGTTTTAGCTTTAGTATGAGAGTGACATCATCAATATGGAGGATGGCGATAGGTGGTTTGTGAGATATATACAAGTGGTTGTAACTTATGAAATGGTGACAACCTTTTAAGTTGTTTTTACTCATATGGTTCACACTAGTAAGGTTTAGGGAATGCTATGGTTATTGTACCAGTATTAAACTTATGAAGCTGAAAGTGAAAATATGTCTAAGTCCACATTAATTCAAAGTCTTTAAGATAATTGAGGTCGAAAAATAAGGACGTGGGTATGAGGTAACTATTAAGGGTAGTTGATATGTTTCCTAAAAGGTATGGAATTGTGAATAATTCTCAAGTATAGACGATTTGATGTCTCAATGGTAAAATAACAAGTGGATAGCTATGAGGGGCTAGAGAATAAGAATATAAATATGAAGTAACCATCATTGAGATGGACTCAATGTTGATAACAACTTTATATACTATTAAGGCAAATGTGCATTCTGACAATAATCCAATCTTCATTATGTATTCAAACTGAACCCGAATAAAACTATTTAAATTTACATCATACAAATAAAAATAGAAAAAACATTGAATCTAATATTCTTACCAAAATCCAAAATCATTTTATCTACTAAAATAGTATTGTCTCACTACTGGCTAACCAAATTGTGGATACAATATCTACGAGATTGATATCTTGACAAAAGTACTTTTCATTACTGATACAACCCATATATTGGTAGATCTTTATTGATGAGAGATCCTCACTGATAAGTTTGATTGACACTATTTAACCAATACGATATAGCAGTATAACAAAGTCTCAACATATACCATGTGAGACAATTGGTAGCCAATATCAATAAATAGTTACTCTAGAATTAGTATGCAACTCATTTAATTAAACCATTTTGAATTGAAACCTAGTTTGATTTCCATGGTAATATAACATCGAAACAATGGATAATTTTTATAATATCCAAATAACTAAGTTGTAATTTTCTTGAAGTTATGTGATATAATAAAGATAAATAGAGTTAGTTCGAATGTGATAAGGTTAAAACTTTTTTCATTTTATTTCAAAGAGAATGCCTTGAGCTAGTTCTAGTGCTTATAAAGTTGATGAATTAAGAGTTGGGGTAAACTTAAATAATAGTTCCTAACCAAGTTCTTTAAGCCTCAAATCACTTATCAACTAATGATGGAGATAAACCAATTTTGACAAGAGGAGCATGACAATATATATAATGCTTGGGATCAATTTAAAGAACTATTTAGGAAGTGCCCATATAGAGGTATCGAATGGGCGGGCTAGCCCGAGCCCAACATAGTTTAGTCGTGCCTGGGCCGGCACGACATGCTACGGTATCATGCCGAACTAATGGATTTTGGCATGCATGCCATACCAGGCATGACACGAGTACCTGGCACATGAGCACGACATAGGTGACCACACACTGAGCATGGTCACGATGGGAGGAGGGAAATGACTAATGACAACCAATGAGCAAAAATTAGTGATCCCCGACAAGGTGATAGCTGTGTGGTGGTGTGCAACCGAAATCCTAAATTTTTTTAAAATTTAGGGTTTTGGCCGACCCAAACAACCCGAACCTGAGCAAATTTCGGGATGTGGGCCCATTTTGGGCTTGACCTCTACAGAACCGTGTGGTGCCAAGTATGGCACGCCAGCCCGGTTGGGCCCAAAAAAACTAGGTCGCCTAACCGACTTAGCCTATTTGACACCTCTATGCCCATAATATGGTTTTGAATTATAATTTCAAACTTAAACTTTATACAACTGGCTAAACTATATGATGAGGTGCATGATTGATGTTGGACTTTATAATTATCAAGTGAAACAAAGACAAATCTAAAGAGATACGTGTTCATAACACTCAAAAGTGGTAAAAAGTAAGAGGAGAAGAAAGTTGAAGAGCAAGCCAAAAATGATACTTTAAGCCCTGACACATGAAGAAGTGGAAAAATGGAGAGGAAATATAGATTATTCAAAACAATTAAAAGAAGGATGATATTCCAAAAATGATGAAGCCAATTATAAATAATTCTTCCGCTAAATCTTCTTTTTTCATATAATTTTAGAAAGAAAAAGCTAATTGAGAAATTTGAGAGGCTTCTCAATTTCTTTAGGAAGTTTGAAATCAACTTTAACTAAAGCTTTATCTCATATGTGTCCACAACATGAAGTTTATAAAAAATATCATGTGTAACAATAGAAAGTTGGAGATATGGAATGTTGAACATGAACAAATTATAGTATAATTACTCAATATAAACTCTCAAGAAATCTTAAAGATCTATAGAGTTTCATGAAACATTGCATTATTGGTGCGCAAGCTTTCAAAAAAGGCACTATGTGACTTGACATAAAGTGTGAACTTCATGCCATTATCAATTATGTGAAGATTGAAACATAGTGAGATTACTCCAACCTCTCTATTTTTATACATAACTGATCAATCAATAAAGTTTCTGAGAGGAATTAATGAAAATATTTTGGTCAAGGTTAAAAAATTTATATTCCATCCTAATTTTGTTGTTTTAGTATTAGAGAAAGATCAGTATATTCTATTAATCTTGGAATGACTATTTTTAACTATTGAATAAAGATTAATAGATATCAATTTCGATAAATTCATATTTTGTATGGGCAAATAACAAATTAAATTCAACTTATACAAAAGGCTATTTATTCTAGGTGATGACAATGTAGATTACTAAAGAATTGACATCCTCATGCATATTGACAAATGATAAAAAGTAGATTTTAGATGGAATTACCTAATGAAAAAATATTAGCCTAAATAAAATGGAGAAGATAATAAATTAAAGGCATTTTGGAGTGAAGAAAACAATACAATTGAATCTAAGGAAAAAAAGTAATTATAAAGTTGTGATATTATTCAAAGTTATGACTTAAAAAAATTAAATTCAACTTACTCCAAAGATGCACATGAAGAGGCTAAAATAATGAAATTCTTAATTCAAAACATGACAAACTTATCGAGGGAATTATCAAAAATGTCAAAAAGTATAAGATATTGAAAGTCCACTACTAATTGTTTATTTACTAAAAAATGATTTAGAGGCAACAATCAATGAATATTAGATGGAAGATGAAGAGAAAGATGGTTTAATGTAAAAAGTCAACTTTTAAAAAATTCTGACTTTATATGATGAATCCATGATAGAAGTAGTGGCAGGAAATGAAGTTGACATTAATGAATCAAGAACTAAAAGAAGAAGCCATAGCTTATTTCCAATCTATGCCAAAAGAGATCTAGAGAGTAATTTTTGATGCATTGACTTCACAATAAGTCATGACCTTGTTGAAGGTGATCACATGCAACGATGTCATGATATTTTACAAAGTCATAACATCTTTTAAAGAATATCCCAAAGATATGACTTTAATAGATGAGATGAAGCTAAAGTAGAATTCAAAAAGACAAGTAGAGAAAAAAGATTATACTAGAAAATTCGTCTGGACTACTAGATTTATTGATGGAATTGGAGATCTAAAAATTGTCTAGCTAAGGTTGTAAAATTAAGCCCTGGTTGGGAGGTAACATCAGAATTTTATTTTTATGTTGTGTGATGTAAAATAATTTTTTTTTACATATACCACACTCAAACACATGTACATTATAGACAAACAAAAAGAAGGCATGACACTCAAACCCAATCATGACTTTCTCACTTGGCAAATAAAATTGTGGCACTCAAACCTGGCCACTACTTTATTTTAAGTCAAACAAAGCTATGACACTCAAACCAATCAATGACTTTCTTCCTTTGTGGTTTGATGTCCTAAATGATTTCCATAGAAAGAAATATTCTTTTCTTGAGAATGGACAATACTTTTATTGTGTATAATTTTTTTGACACTTTACTTATCAAATATTGGCATTATAATATTGATATATTTGTTTTGATTTGAGCTTTATTGAATGAATTTCACTAAATATAGTCATGGTAGCCTTTCTCTATCATGACTCTACATAATAAGTTATAAAAATCTTAGTGTGTCATAACCTTACTACCAATTTGTCATAATCTTTTCAAAGTGCAACATTATCTTTATGGTCATTGCCTTTTCTTAGAGCTGCATCCACACAACTTCTAAAATACAATAATGGTCAAAATTTTATTTTCATGTCATGACATCAAGTATGTCATTGATAAAATAAGTCATGATTTTTTCTAACACTGTTACTTAATCAATACTGTCAAAATTACATAATAGTAAGTAATTTTTAGTCAATACAATCTTTTTTGTGTTCCAAAAAATATTTGACTTAATTTCAGCATTCTTGTCACTATGATTTTGTGTTTGAGAGACTAATTATATCAGTCATGGTCTTTCTTGTTGTCATGTCTTTTTGATCCAAAGAGTAAATATATCAGCCATGACATTCTTCTTACCTTAACTTTTGATCAATAGGCTAAATACATAATTCGTAGCCTTTCTTACCACCATGAAATTTCATTCTAGAAATATTTATCTCAGTAATGATATTCTAATAACAATAAATTTGTGCTCCACCTAGGAGTTACTTCATTCGTGACATTCCTTTGCCATCATAACTTTTATACTCCTGAAAGAATTCAAATAGATATTAAAGTCACAACCTCAACCCACTACCAAAATATTTAGCTTTGGGGTTCATAAGGAAGACTAAGTATTAAAAAAAAGACTTATAGTCTTTTATAAAAAAAAGAGAAGGATATTAGATTTCAAGCCAAGAGCAGAAAACCCCTAAGTAGTGTGACTTTCAACCCCTTGTTAGGGGAAAACCAAGATGAATACAAGTGATAATTGATTGGTATTGGGTTTTGAGATTTAGATTCTTACTAGGTCTATCATTGGGAACCATTGATTCAAAGAGATGCTACTTCAAATATCTCACATAAATCCTTCTCTGATATTTAGCTTAATTTAGATCTAGGGTTGGTCTATTCTTCTTATATTATGATGATGTGATATAAAATCTTTTTGTGATAATGTTATTGTTTGAATATTATTGGATGCAAATGATATTTAGTATTGAAATTTAAAGTTTTTGCTTTTATCATAAGTTTATATAAGTTGGTCATGACATATGGTGATAAGTAAGTCATGGGAAACATTCACAATGTTTAATACAAAAAAAATGATAACTCTTCTAGTTTTATCATGTGAGATAAATCTATGTGTAAAAACCTAAGATTGCGGCAGGTTTAATTATTACAAATATGATGCTCACAAATCTAAAAATATTAGCATATTTAAAAATAGTCAATTATCCTAATTTAGAAGACCTATCATTCAAATGATGTCTGAGTTATGTAAAATATCTAAGTTAGGAGTTTCACCATAGAGTGAGAATAAATATATCAAATATGTCATGTCATGCTAGTAGGGCTAGAATTTTGATGGCCTAGTTGGGCCACTGTGTTGTGCTAGCATGACCGAAAAGCATGAATTTTTGAATTGGCTTAGTCAGTTCATGTTAGCTTTTTTTGGGTTGAGCTAGGTCTAGTTAGTACTCCCATGACACTACCAATGACTAGGTACCTAGTCCATTCTTGTACTACCCATATTTGATAGTGTCCAAGGGAATAGTACCCATAGACCATGGCACTGGCCACTAGAAAATTGCCAAGGATTCAAATCCAAGGCCTTCTGACAAGTGTTATGCCCCTTCTCACTAAGGAATTGTACTAAAAAGTGCCTTTGTCCTTACCCTAAGTCATGGCATGGTGTGGGTAGTGGCTTTGTGGCTGACTACAACATTGGCCAGAGCAACTTTAATTTTTAAGTTTAAACTTTTAAGTTTTAATATTATAAGTAAAATTTTATTTTAAAAAAATTAATTTCAAAATTTAACTATACTACAAAATATAAACTAAAATGAATAAACTCCATAATACCATAAATAAATTAAAAAATATACATTTGTTTCATTTTTTAACTTTATGATATCACGTGAAAAATAATAAAAAATATATAAATTAAATAGCGTGAAGGAAAAAAAAAGAGTACATTAGTAAAATAAACACACATTGCATGTCAATCCTATGAGTGATTAAGTTAGTGAGTCTAATATCTATGAATCATGATTAGTTTGTGTCAATAATATAGTTTAGATCATCATGTCTAATTCTAATACTAGTATTAGCATAATATCCTCGATGTCATAGCATGAGTCATCATTGTTGAGACTTTATTATAATACCTAATTTTGTTGTTAAGTGCATCCCAAAAGCTAGTTGTGTGAGGATCTCTCATTCAATATCACTCCGCAAGTATATGATTTGGTATTATTTGTAACAATTTCATAAAAACTTAGTTTTGAAGGAATCTGATAAATAGTTGTGAAATCGAGAATTTTTAGTTTGGCTTGGTAGGGTTGGTGACTAGTAAGAGAGTGAAAAGTCATATAAATCATAACATCTAACATGCTACACCTTGATTACACCTTTCATTACTTATAGATTGGTTTCAAAATCCATTTTCAACAAAACTTGACACACATATGTTTGGAAATAACATAGTTTCTTATCTACTCCACAAAATGATGTAGACCTTTCCCTATAAGGAGAAAAATATAATGTTGACACTCTAAGAAAATTACTCTCAATTTTTTCTCACATCACCTCATTTTCATCTTTTTCTTTCTTTCGTAC
This sequence comes from Sapria himalayana, assembly GCA_029783825.1. Lineage (NCBI taxonomy): Eukaryota > Viridiplantae > Streptophyta > Magnoliopsida > Malpighiales > Rafflesiaceae > Sapria > Sapria himalayana. The sequence goes on from JAREIK010001181.1 coordinate 352,499, forward strand.
TTCTTCACTAAAAATTACAAGAATGCAAGAGATGTGTGGGATGATATTTTTCCCAGCACATCTATAATTTTAGTAAAAATATGTAGCCAAAATCTACCTAACAAGGAAAATAATGGAAGGTAAGCTACCTAATAAGGAAGAAAAAATAGAAGGTAAACTTTTATTATCAACCCCTATTTTGGACAATTAAAGCATCCATATTTAATAATCTGCCACTTTATAGATTAATTTCAATCTGTCTTCACACCTTAATCAATGCAGCAGCTCTTACTAGCCTTGTTAATCTTACATGCCAACTAAAGTTGAGCACAACTTCAATTTGTCAATAGTCACCATCTTTGCTGACATTTTAGATGGGTTCTTACTTCCATTGATTTTTTATATCTTTAGAACCTCATCCTTCAATAGAGATCTAATGAAGTGATAAAGAAGTCCAATATGCTTGGTTATAGAATGTAATGCTAAATTATTTGCCATGTGAATTGTTCTTTGACTATCACTATACATAACATTATTCCCTTGCTTGAATCCCAACTTTAACAAACTTTGAAGCCATATCATCTATTTTACTAGCTTTAGTCATTGCCACATACTTATCCTTTATAATGGATAAAGTGATAATCTCTACAATCTCGACTCCAACTAATATCTATATTTTTAATGGCGAATAAATAACTAGTAGTGCTTCTTTGATGATTAACTTTATCTCCAAAGTCTACATCTACCTATTTTTTTACTTTTAGCGTTCCTTCTCCAAAGTACCAACATTTTTTGTGGTGCCTCATAGATACCTCAAATCTATTTCACTATTTTCTAATGAATTTTTCTTGGCTTTGACATAAATATGATAAAACTTTCATTGTAGAGGCAATGTATGTTCTCAAACAAACCATCGCATACATTAAATTCCAATGGCTGAGGCATAAAAAAACTCAGCAATGAGTTATTTCTCTTCTTTCATTTCAAGGGACTAATCCTGGGATAGATGAAATTGATTGGCCAAGGATGTATTGATTGACTTGGCATTACTCATGTTGAATATCTACAAAATATGATTGATGTACTCTATTTGATATAACTTCAATATTTTTACTTATCTTTTGTGATTGACATTACTACAATTATCTAATATCACCTATATAGGAACTTACTACTAGCATATCATCAATATTTAGTAGTGAAATGATATAACTGGAACAATATCTTTTAAAGTAGCCATAGTGGTTAGCATTGTACTTTTGGAAAATTTTCATGTGCATGAAGCTGTCAGGTTTCTCATACCATTGCCCCGAGGCTTGTTTCCAACTATACAAGTTCTTCTTAAGTTTGCATACCATGTTCTCATTCGCTATATATGAGAAATCTTCTAGGTAATGCATATATATAAATCCTCATCCAAGTCTCCTCGAAGGAATGCACTCTTCACATCTAATTTATCAAGATGGAGATCTTCACTAGAAACAATAATCAATATTGTTCTAGAATTTATGTGTGGTCAATGTCAATTCCTTCTTTCTTCTAGAATCCTTTAAAAATAAGTCAAGGTTTGTATCTCTTGGAATCATCATGCTACTCTTTCACCTAATGCGCCCATTTCTTGTGAAGTGTATTTTTTCCTACATGTAACTTAGCTAGTTTTCATGTTTGATTGGAAATTAGAGACTTCATCTCCTATGTCATGGAAAGCTCCCACTTTCCAGCATCTTTGGTCTGACATGCCTCATCATGACATTAAAGTTCTCATCTATTAAACAATAATAAATAATTCATTTATCTCCAATTATTGTTACTCTGATAACAATAATCTAAGGATACATCATCTGATACCAATTTGATTTTCTACATTCAAGAGAAGTCACTATGATTTATAACAAAGTAAATCTTAGAGAAGTAATTTAACCATCAAACTTCTCAATTTCAGCTTCTCATCAATTATGAACATCGCTCCCTCTGATACCAATTTCAGCTTATCATATTTGGGATTAATTGCAAAAAAGAATTGCAATTTTTGGCATGTCAATTGGTATCAGAGGGAGCGATTGTCATAATTGATGAGAAGCTGAAATTGAGAAGTTTGATGGTTAAATTACTTCTCTAAGATTTACTTTGTTATAAATCATAGTGACTTCTCTTGAATGTAGAAAATTAATTTTGGTATCAGAGGGAGCGATGGTCATAATTTGAAATAACCAAGTTTACTTTGATTTTCTACTCATGGATCTATCTAAATCACTATTTAATAAGTTATATAATTTGAGTAACTTCTTTCAAGAGAAGTTTGATGTATCCTTAGATTTGAAATAACCAAGTTTACTTTGGAAATTAATCCTTTTCTTTGACTTCATTCCTTGTTTCCTCTTGAAGGTCACACATAGGTTGAAGACTGGGTAAAACTTGAAATGTTTGAAGGTTGTTCAGTATTCAATAAAGGATTCACCACTCCTAATAGAGTGAGGTGTATTCTCATAGCCACTTGTTGAAATTATTACTCAAAAATCTATAGTCAAAGTGAAAATGTCATGACAAATATCTTGATTGGCATGAAGGATGACTAATGAGTCTCAAGACAATAATGATTTACACTTAGGCTAGATATGATATAACCAATCTAATAGGAGTCATTCTTTATCCATACTTTGAACCAAGTGAGGTATAAAAAAGTGAAAAGATGATTTATACATAATGTTGTTTATGAAAGGGGTTGCAGTCATACCATTAACTTTCTAGTCAATTGTGTTCATGATATGTTGCTTGATACCACTCATAACTTAATTGATTCAAATATGTAACTAAGTGAGCAAAATAAGTGAAAGCCAAATGGTTCACACACTTAGAAGTTTGAAGCTAAAATAAAGTAATTTAGATTTGATCCAAATTGAGGAATTTGCTTTAGATATGATCTGAACATAACTTTAGAGAACTTGGGATCACTATTGGGCTTAAGGTCCCTAAGAAGCAAGCCTCATGAGCATAAGATACATATTATTATCTCACCTAAAAGAGAAATGCATTTTGATCTTTTCTCACCCTAGTAGAATAAGGTCAGACTGTGTGTTAAAAAATAATAAAATAAGTGAGAATAAAATCAAGTCAAGATTAATTAAATTATGACTTAATTTGATTAGTTCTTTTATGTAGAAGGAATGTGAAAGACATGTAGAGCCCACTCTCCTTATAAAGAAAAACTAAAATTGGCAAGTTCCTTTTCAAATCACATAATCATATCTATAATCATTGATTCTAGATAATTGAAAAGAAAAATAAAGAATTGATCATACACTTCCCATTACATATGATAAAAGAATTGAAAATTTTTATATGAATATAAGAGTTTTAAATAGAATAGAAGAACTTCTTCTTATATATCATGCTCTTACAATTCTTTAGTGGAAATAAGAAATTTTTTTCAAATTCAAGTGAAGAAGAAAATATGATTTTTATCTGTTCAATCTTTATTGCTAGGATCTTAAGTTTGGATAAAACCAACTTGTCTCCAATATCACTTTCTGGGAGTTTTTTGCTTTCAACTTCATGTGAATCACCATTGAACGTGTGCTTAGTTGAGATGCTATGATTACTTGCAAATCCTATACCATAGAGGTAGAGATTAGATATTTTCTTGGGAGAATGTCACTAAACCCCCTTGTATACATGTGGTGGAGTTTTACTATATATAGGTAGTAATTTCCCATGCTAGAAACTAGAAAATCTCTTGTGAGTTTTCAAATCATGAGAGTGGATGTAGATTAGTTTTTCTCTCTACATATCTCATTGTGGCCTGGTAGAGTTTTGATGTCCATAAATTATATATATTTGTGAAAATGGGATAGGGATAGAAAATGAATATTTTAAGAACTTTCACACACATAATAATTTCATGTATTTGTATAGCCATGTGTGTGTGCGTGTGTGTGTGTGGATATTTTAAAACTTTTTCTTAAACTCTTAAATTGAATATTAGAAAATATATGTAGCTATAAAAATCAAACATAGATGTTTCCATACATTTTTTAATTTTTTCTATTGGGTATTAGTTGCTTGCCCCTATGTTCTAAAGGTAGAAGAAATATTGATAGTCAAACTTGATTCTGAAGCTTGTAGATCTATTTGAGCATTTGGGTAGAGTATGCAGATGATTTTTTTTTTGGAACATTGTTTTGTATTTGGCTAGAGGGTCATTTTATGTAAATGACTTCACTTTTTTATGTGAATATTTTACCTTGAAGGTTTATTCGTATTCATAATATTCTTTAGAATTCAATCCATTCTAAATGACTAAATGTGAGAAATCTTGACCTATTTTTTATGTGCTTCCACTGAATTTTTGAGGTTATGAGTATTTAAAAAAAATGAAATTAACATGAAAAATGAAAAGGACATAAGTTATTTTTGATTTGTCTATGATTATCTATAGACATGCGATCGACCACATGTAGTATTGTTTACGGTATATATATTTTTTTCAATTTAATTTTTTTTATTTTGGATCAATATTTTTAATAAACAACATTCCTTTTATCTTTATATGTTCTTTATGAGTAATTTACTAAATTTATAAAAGCTCACCATAAAAAATATTAAAACCCTACATATTAGATTTTGAAGTATTTTAAATCCTATTAAATTTAACCAATCAAACCAAATATGTCATGGCTCTCGAGTGTGATTACCCAAGGGTCGTGAGAGAAGTCATTGTGTTGAAGATTAGCTATGACTTTTTGTGTGAAATTAGCTTAGTAGTAGGTTTGAATCTACTAATCATAAAAGTAGAAGTGTTTTGTGGTGGATCATGTAAAAGTATGAAGTGTATATACAAAGAAACTTCACTTCCTCATACACATTAAAAATAAACAACAAACACATAGTTTCTTAGGTTGCCTTTCAAGTAGTACTGTGTTTAATATCCATTACTAAACAATATCAACTCTTCTTTTCTGCCCTTTAATGTTTGTAGTCCATGCCAACTTCTCCATGTAATCATTCACTTCTTTTCTCCTTGTTTGTACAGTATCCACCAGTGTTTCAATTCTATAACACTAAGTCATCACATTGGTATGAATCGCATCTTTGATCTCGTTCACCTACTTGATGGTCATAATTTTGGGAAAAGTTGTGACAATCATTTAGCCTCTATAATACAAAGTTATGGTATTGGAATATGACTATGGAATGTGCATTTAGTTTTTATAACTTATTATCATGGCACTAAGTGTGGTCGTAGCTTGTTCATTTTGCTTATGTAATCCAAGTCATGGAGTTGAAGAATGTCCATGGCTTTGGTTTCTCTTTTGAGCCAAGAGTCATGGCACTTATGTTCATCATAGCTTGAGTTTGGTTCCCTATAATATTTTGTCTCCAAAATTCATGATATCATATAAGCATTGTGGCTTTTACTTGAGTATTTTATGGTTTGATAATAAAAAATTCATGACATATAGAGGATTTCATGGCTTTTAGCACTAGTAGTGTACATAATTTATAAGATATGAAATTAAAGTTGTAGCTATAAAGTTATTTTGAGCTTATTTAGCTATAACTCCAAGAAATATGTATAGCCAAAAGAATATGGTACACTATGAAAGAATTATGTCAATAAGGTGGTAGTGTCATGACATATAAAGATTTCTATGTCTATGTTATCAAATAAGGAGGCTTTAATTGTCAAAAATGGTGGTTGACAATTAAAATCTACCTTCTATTTTTTTCTTCCTTGTTAGATAGCCTACCTTCCATTTTTTTTATTAGGTAAATTTTAGCTATATCCTATTCATTTTTACTATAAACAAAGATGTTATCCAAAGGAATAATATCATCCTATAAACACATCTTTTGTATTCTTGTAATTCATAGTGAAGAAGGTAGAAAGAAAAGAGGGAAGGAAGAGAGAAGAAGTGTGAGAGAAAATTGAGAGCAATTTTCTTAGAGTGTTGTAAACACTATATATTTTTCTCTTTATAGTGAAAGATCTACAACATCTTATAAAGTAAATAAGAAATTGTGTTATTTCCAAACAACTAGTATCATAAGAAGATAATTTTGTAGGGAGTATTGGCTTGTCAATTGAGGTGTTCTCATACATGATGTTTCACAAGAACTACAAAAAAGAATTGCAATTTTTGGCATGTCAATTGGTATCAGAGGGAGCGATGGTCATAATTGATGAGAAGCTGAAATTGAGAAGTTTGATGGTTAAATTACTTCTCTAAGATTTACTTTGTTATAAATCATAGTGACTTCTCTTGAATGTAGAAAATCAAATTGGTATCAGATGATGTATTCAAGAAAATCAAATTGAGTAGAAAATCCATGAGTATCTGATTTATCAAGTAATCAGAGGGAGCATCTGATACCAAAATTGGTATCAGATGCTCAGTTATACAAGAAAAGGATCATCATGAAAATGGATCATCATGAAAATTACTTCTCTTGAAAGAAGTAATTTTGGTAGCTACTCAAAAAATAAGTTACCAACTCTTCCACAAAAAGAACTTGAGAGAAAAGAGTCTCATTTTCAGGCCTTTCTCTTGCCTTATTCAGAAGAGCATAACACAAAGTTATAGTTAACTTTTCCACATGACTAGACACTAAATAGTGGTCAAACAAACTTACTTTTAAACATAGTAAATTTTTTACCAACTTGTAATATGACTTGTCCCTTATAACAATCAAGTATAACCTAGAATTTTGATAGTTAATCCATTTCAAGGTTTGCATCATATTTGGAAATCTTCAAAAATAAAAGATTGACACAAAGAGACAATCACTAAAATGAAGACTACAACTTTCACACTCATTCTCATTGAAATCAAACTATATAATTGAGAAGCAACATATAGACTAAAGAAAAACTCTTCGGAATTCATACCCAAATAATTTACAAATAATCAGAAAATAAATGAATGAAAAGCACTAGTATCAAAAAAAAAATAGATTTCCAAGTACTATAAACATGGAACATGTCATCTACCTCAACAACAATAACTTGCTCCTCATCTATTATAGGCAAGATTATGAAAGCTCGTCCTTGAATAGAGGTGTCAAATGGCTCAAGGCCCTACCCGATTTAGTAGTGCCTAGCCTGACACAGCATGGTCTAGAATCGTGCCTCGGGTCGAGCTACCCCTTGGCATGATTCATATTGTGTTGGGCCGGCATGAGCCATGTCTCGTGTCGGGCAAGCATGATCCGTGTGACTGGCCCAACATTATGATAACTAGCTTGGGTGACCACCCGGCAGAATCCCCATCAGGTGGAAAATTATTAAGTTAGGGATTACCTTTAGAGTCTTTATTTATTACATTGCGGGTAGTAGAGTATATATCATGGAAACAATTTTTTTTAAACCCTAACCTCACTTCCTCTCACATTGAATCTAAGATCCCAACAAAATATCTAGATATTATAGTACCGCAACATCAGAACCATGGAGAAGAGTTCATATTTTAAGCTAAAAGGAAAAAGCAAGATTGAAAATTTAAGTTGCTAGCAAGGATAAAACTAAGTGAAAGAGATCCAATACTAACTAGAGAGTCACCGAAAATCATAGTGCACATGTCAACTCTTTGCATAGAGATATGTAGAAGATGGATGAATTTGATTCATACCAAAAAAGGATTTATTAGAGAGTATGGTTTCAATGAATTTATACCACCTTCCTAGCAAATCTTAGAAAAGAAAGATTAATTTGTATTTTGCATGTAAAGAGAGAAGAAAAAAATGTTGCATGAAGGTAAAATACATTTTGATCGTTTAATTTTTAATCACTTTACTTTAGTTACAAGAAGTAAATGATAGCATGGAGAACTCATATAAGTAAGAAAGTGTGGTATTTTCTGTGATCCTTTTTCTAGCTTACACTCCATTCTGACCATCATATAGAAAAGGGTAATTTTGCTTTATTCTCTCTCATTTGGTTAAACTATTAATGTGGAAAAAAAAGTTAAGAATCTCATTCTCAATTATCAGAAGGATACATTTTTTTAGCCAAATAAATCACTCTTCACTAATTACCCTACTATTTGGAGTCGAAGTAGTCCCTATAGATGATAACATAGATTAATTATGACCTGGTGTTCCCTCTGACATTATTAGGCATCAAAAGAGGGCTTAAAAGAGATAGAAAATAAAACAAAGTCAATTCTCAAAGGGGAATAATTGACTTATGTTAGGAAAGAATAGTACTGAAGCTAAAATATGAGCAACGGAAAAAAGTGGGAGAAAACACAGAGAGAGAGATACCCATAGAGAGCATTCTCCATATATACAAAGAGATATGATGAGCAATATTATTTGTATTTTAGAGAATATTTAGTTTGAAGTTATAGATAGAGTGTCTTTTGGAAGTGATATATAGTCTCTAACAATAATGGTATTGGATGCAGAAAAATAAGATTCACTTTGGGAAATACAACTCTAAAATAAAGAGTTATCCTTTGTAGTAATGCAAGAAAAGTTTGAAGAAATGATTTTTTAACCTCTTGGAATTTGGAATGAAACATGTTGAGGCTCATGTAATATATAGTGTACAATCATTTTAGAGGCTCTACAAGTTCATTGTAATGGAAAGAAAGACAATAATGATTAATAGAGACCAAGGGCTTGAAAATGATGTGTTCTACTGAGAGAATTAGGGGATAAGACAAGATGTATTGTATGACATGATTGTTGAGATTTGGATTGAGCATCAAGTTATACAAGAGATTCGAAGAGACCATCTACTTCGTTGCCACAATTCAAGTACTCCGAATCAAATTTTGTTTTTAAGGAGTATCATCCTTAGGACAAATCATACCTACGACCACCTTGAATATGTGGATATGTGCTATTTTTTTTGTTTTTTCTTTGAGTACATAAAATTAATTAGATGTTTTTGTAATATTGTGGAAGCTGTTTGATATGTTATCATTTTGTAAGTGAGGAATGAATAACTCGAGGATAAATAATGATTTGTGTGTGAGTTTATTTGACATGTCAAATACTAAATAATACTAATCATTTGGTATGATTTTTATGATATCTTTTACCTAAAAGATGTATTTATTTGTAACGGGTTTACAAAAACTTAGTTTTGAAGAATTTTGATGAATAGTTATGAAATTAAAAATTATTAGGGTGAAATGTTCATTTTGGTAGAGTGGGTGACTATAAGTTGAACAAAAAGTCATAAAGGTCATAGCATCTAATATGTTATGCCTTGATTACACCTTTGTGAGTACTCATATTTAAGTTTTGGTAGCTATTCTTGGTTAAAACTCTACACACATATTCATAAAAATTCTTATACGTTATAACTCTACCACCTTGTCGACATAATTCTTTCACTATGCAACACATTATTTTGGCTATGAAGATTTCTTGGAGTAAAAGTCAAACTAGCTCAAAACAACTTCATGGCTAGGATATTAATTTCTCGCCAGCACAACCAAGTATCCCACTTGTGCTAAATGTTTCAAAAACCTCTAGATGACACATATTTTTCATTTACACAAAACCAATTAATATTTAAGCCAAAGCTATGATACTAATTTGATACCATGAATTTTGGCTTTAGAATATTATAGAGAGCTAAACTTGAACCACAACTAACACAAGTTCCACAACATTTGGAACAAGATAAAAACTAAAGATTTAGCCATTCTTTAATGCTATAATTAAGGATTACAAAGCAAAATGTATAAGATAGGGCCATACTCACCACCATGATAATGAGTTATAGAGACTAAAAGTATAAGCCATGACCACATCAAAGTAGAAACTTTATGTTGTTGAGCTAAATGAGTCATCTTGACTTTTCTCAGCATCACAAACATCAAGTAGATGAAAGAGACCAGGGCCATGTTTCATATCTAGTACAATGACTTTGTATTACAAATCAAAAGACTAAAGCCACAAATTGTATTTAATGTTATGACTTCCAAAAAAATGTTATGACTTCCAAAAAAAATTTATATTAGACACTCTAGTACATTAGAAAAATTTTAAGCTAAGACAGATCCATGAGAGGCATGAGGTTGACAACTCAAAAGGCTCCACAACTCCATTTTCAAGGCGATTCACTAGAAATAAAGGCAATACAATGAACAGACATAAATTCTAGGAAACATTCATGTATTTTGACCCCCTCCTAGGAGCAAATCAACATAAATTTAAGTGATCTTTGAAGGATTTAGGTTTTTAAAGCCTATATTCTATTGAATGCTCAAATTGCACACCTAGATTCAGATAAAATAAATTTCTTATTGTCTTGTAAGTTATTCTCCAAAATTTCATGCTAAAAGAAGAATCTAGGAATGATATAATACATTTATATGGTGAATCCATATTTACTGATTTAATCTGATACTTTGTTATGATATTATTTGGTTATGAATAATTGATAATAAAATAGAATTGAGATGAGAGTGATAATAAAATAATTGATAAATATGGTGAATGCCATATTTAAAGAGAATTGATGCATTTATTTGTGATTGACATGGTTGACATGATAGGTAAGCCACAAAACACACTCACATATATGGTAGAAAGAAAGTGATAGCCCTTTTGACCATGATGCACGATACAAACCCATATACCAAAACCTAAAATTGAGGTAATTTAAATCATTGTGAGTATGGTACTCTATTATATATGTCTTAGAGGAACTGACCCTCAATTAATATATTTTGGTAAATATAATATTCTCAAGGGTTTCAATGTTAGTGTGAGAGTTATATGTCAAAGTGAGGGGTAGTGATAGGTAAGACACATGATAGACATGGATAGATATTATTTGTATAGTGGTGAAGTCCTATGAGTTACATTCAGTCATATGGCTACTAACAATGAACAACAAAGGAAAACACATATTTATTTTGCTAGTATAACACAAATTAAGTCAAGAGTACATATATTTTTATCAGCACATCAACTCTCATCAAGAAATGCACTAGGAAAATAAGAATGCGTATTCAAAGAAACCTTAAGGGTAGTTAATGAATCACCTAAAAAGTAAGGATATGTGAATGACCTCCAAGTAAGAATGATGTGTTATCTCAGTGGTAAAGTACCAAAGGAACAACTATGAGGGGACTTATGGAATAATATTGGTTGAGATTGATATATAAATTAAAGATTCACTTTAATCCTTGTATGATCCATATGTGGAATATTTGGGATGTACTTAACCATAAAATTTAGTGTCATAATAAAATCATAATAAGAACTTAGTTTTAGCTTCGAACCTTTTGGTCATGTTATCATTATTATTTATATTTGAGTCAAATTCATTTTCATTAAATTCAACATTTATCATTTTTATTTATTTATTTATTAATCTAAGGTTCTAAATAAAATAAATTAATTAAAATGAAATTACAATGTATACCTTAGTTTACTATTCAGCAAACACTTTGGATGTTGCACTTTCACCATGCCCTTAGAAGTTGTTGCTCTTGACGACTATTAAAATTAAAATTAAAAATAATTTAAAAACATTGTAAAAATAGTGCACAAAAATTACAATGTTAGTTAGTGAGCATTAAGAAGGGATGAAAGGATATAGAGTAACTATAAAAAAATAAATAAATGAATTAAGTATTTATAATTTTTTTATTAAAAAAATTATTTTAAAAATAATATATAAAGGATTGAATTCTAAAAGCTCTTGAATTTCTACCTATGAGCCATGAAATGCAATCAAATAAAATATTAAATGATTTTTTTTATATTTCACAACATGACATCGACAAGTGTTATCCAATCATTGTTAATGTCGAGTCTAGAGGGTGACTGAATTACTAAAAAATAATATGCTAATGGAGCAAGCCAATTTTTTCCTTGATTGATTTTTTTAAATCATCTATGTCATGTGTTGGGCAATTGCGCTCTCACGGTTATGATTTTAAGATATAGACGACAACAAAACAACAACACAACAGAACAATATATAACCAATCCACTATCCAAACATGACAGAATCAAAAAAACAAGAAAATAAAAAACTAGAAATAATGTGGTTCGCTAGTCGCTCAGTATGACTAGCTACATCCACCAGAAAATGCTTATGTATTATAGATTAAACCAAAATTATCTTACAGTATGTGCAACGCAGAGACAATCATGGTAAATCACATAGAGAGAGAGAGAGAAGATAATGAATAGTTCCGGATCTGAAAAACAACAATCCGAAAAATAAAAATAGAAAACATTTATAATAAAAACTCTTAGTTCAATTAACCTGGGTAGGTCTGCTCCAAAAATTTCGGCCCACTGAACGGATAGTGGGACCTCCGTAATTGTGCTACTGCTGCATCTCTGGCCTCTTAATATTTTCTTTCTTGCACTTATATGAAAATATTAAGACAAAAATATTTGGTTATACAGACAGACTATTAAAACAAGTTATATATATAGTACCATGTGCCAAGTTGACATGCCATACATGTGGACCATGCTTGGCACCACATGAGGCATGGTGGGTGTCAACCTGACACATCTAAATTGGGTTGTACCTCATGTCGTGCCTAGGCTTCTTGACCCTCATGATACCTCTATGTAGGAGTCATATGTTGGTCATTGCAGATAGTGATAGCTAATTCATAGGACACACATAAGAGCAAATGTATCATATGGTGGTAATAACCTAGTGAGCTATTTTCTATAATATGATTTCCACATGTGAGATTCATGAGAAGATGTAAGTTAATTAATTCGAGTATTATATTTACAAAGCTAAAAGCACAAATATAATAATTATTATATTTTTTATTTCTTTATGTTTTTAGAGGTCAGAGAATAGAAATGTAAACTCAAAGCAGTCATTAATAAAGTTTTTATACTACCTAAAAGGAGAAGAAGTATAAACGGCTCATGAATAGAATAAAAGTGATTTTAGTTTGAAATACCAATGGTACAACTATGAGAGGACTATCCTTGTTTATGAAAGTTCAAAAATGATAACCACATTGCATGGCAAGAAGACCCTCAAACATTTCCATATAAATATATTATTCATCTATCAATTAAGCATTACATTATCCAATTACTAAAAATATCACATCATACACAAGGAAGTGAATCAACTCTAGAGTCTAAGCATCTTTATGAAACCCAATTTTATCTACTCAACTCGAATATTAGTTAGTTCACTATTAGTTGATCAAACTACCTTTAAAATCCTTTTGTGATTAATATCTAGACTTATGTCTTTTTTTATTATCAGTATAACTCATATGTTTATGGATCCACATTGGATGATGTATCACCCATAAGCTTTTGGGATGGTATCATAAATAATAAGTTCTAGCATTGTAACAAAGTCACAAGAGAGAATGTGAGGTTTGATCTAATTATATCTAGTAAACAATGTCCTGGTGAATGTTTCTAGTGATATAATCATTAAGGATTTTTCAAAGAAATAGGAATTACTTTATCAAAGTAAGTCATTAGTGAAAAAATTATTTCTGAGAAATAAGCTATACAAATTGTGCATGAAAGAAGTTGAATCAATGATTCTTTCACTTCACATTTAGATGAATTTCATACACGAATCATCTAATTTTCCTTTGTTGACTATGAGATCAACAAGGATGACAAAGCTATTACCCTCATCTATTTGCTACCAAATTTATGAGATAATTTGATTATCATTATTCATAGTAGTATAATAGATCTATCCTATATAATAGTTATTTCAATGCTATTTTCCAAGGATATAAGGATGCATGGTATTGAAAAATACTCAAAAATTAATTTGTATATGATTGGGAGGATTGGAGAAGAGATTTATAATTTAAAACCATACCAAAGGCAAGATAAGGATCAACGAGTGTGGATAAGCCGAAGATTAGATGATAGAAATATAGTTTAGTTGGGCATTTCAAAAGGATTTTTCATTGAAGCCAACAAATCAAAACAAATAAATATAGTGTCTCGATCCGAGCAAGTGGTGGTTTGGGAGATAGGGAGATATTCATTAGTGATGAGGTTCATTTTTCTAAAGCCTATGTTGCTCATATTAATGAGGACGTTTGGCATATTAATATGGGTATGTCATATCATATGTTTCCTCATTGAAATTGTAACTAGTATGAGTTATTCAATGGAAGAGATGTGACTATGTTGAATGATTTAATGATGAAGATAATTAGCCATGGAAATGAAGATGCATAATAGGTCAATCAAATTTCTTCAAAGGGTGATGCACCTTCTAGGTTTAAGTAGAAACCTAATCTCCATGAGTATAATGATAAATGATGGTATGAAATTTTCTTATGATGACAAGGCTTTCAAGGTGATGTGATGAGCAATGATAATTAGTCAAGGAACAAGGTGTGGAAACTAGTACAAGTTGTGCATAACAACCATCATGATTTCCAATTGTGGGTTCTTGAATTTTGAGAAGAATGAAGGCATAAATTAAAACAAGCAAGGCATTCAATAGAGTATGTCAATGGAGAAAAAGTCCATTATAAGTTTAGAGTTGTGACATGGAAACAAAGTGTCATGACATGGTATGGTGTCCCTACCAAGAAAGATGGTGTCAAGAAACTTGGAGTCATTACATGAAAGTATGCTATCATGATAGGTTCTAGAGTTGTGACATGGAAACATATATTCGCAAAGTCGAAATGAGCATCACGAGATGGAACTAGGCAGGAGATTCAGAAAAGGAAGTACTCTTGATCAATTAACAATTGCAAATTGAAACCTGCGAGATACAAACTTGAAATGGCTATTAGCTTTCCAAACTTTATTCCATCACATAATTAAAATGCTAAAATTGCACCATGCCTTATAATCTTTATCTAACAGTACTCTTGATCGACTAAACCATCCCCAAATGAAGCTTAAGTCAAAACCTTCAAACAACCCTTGACACCACTCCACAAAAGACAATATCATTTGAAAAAATTGAGATCCAATGGAGGAACATTATAGCCTTTCACTAATACAAATATAAAATATGGTTGCAAAAATTAAAAAATAAAGAGAAAAGAGTTCATGATCCTCATATGCAAAATGCCAGTCAAAATCATATATAGGATGATGAAAAGCATTCAGAATAGGCACTTTGATATCTATAGGTATTATTGTATCATCCTCTATAATAGAAGCATATATGAATTAGGAGGGTTAGTGTGTCTCCACAAGGTAACCTGGTATAAATGACAATAAGGGGGGAAAACATGGACTTATGAAATAACACCAACATGCTCCAATCAACCTTTTAAATAGTAAGTAAAAATGAATTCACTCAAGAATAAAGTGGACAAATTAGGTAACAAGTCATGCGGCATCTAGAAGCATTGAAATTAAATGTCCACACACACAAAAAAGAATACTACATGAAGAAGTCTAAAAAATTAAAATAAAGAATTAGGGAAGTAGGGTGCAAAATTTCAGTGATAGCAAGCAAAAAAAATTGAAGGACTAGCATATTTAGATTAGGTTTTTTTTACAAGTTAATGATTAATAACAAACCAAGAAAACCATGGGTATATTGGCCAAGTCTTTTGGATGAATTGACCAAGTTTCGAGTAAAAAAAATTACAAATCTTGGGTGAGTTCAAAGTTCCAATATTTCCTATCACAAACAAAATGCAAATAATATATTGCACAAACCAAAAATTCATCTATGCAGCAAAAAAAAAAAACTCTGAATATGAAATAGGGATTTCAACTAATCTTTTGAAGATGAAGAGAAAATTATTAGAGGGGGAGATAGAGAAAGGGCTAGCAATACAATTCCATTGTATCACAATATAAACTAAAGGCATGGATATGACACTATATTATGATATAATTCCCTTGCGTCACGATATGTAATTTGTATCGAGATATAGACTAAGAAAGGGCCAACATTATATCATACTATGTAATTTGTTGAAGATTATATATAAACTTCAACAAATTACATTAAAGTATAAATATTTTTAGATGTGTGTGTGTGTGTGTGTGATGAAGGTTTTGATATTTTAAAAGTACATTTCTATTTTTACACAACATTTTAATATTTATACTTTATAACAAAATATTCAAATAATTTTAATTTTTTATATCAAATAAAATTTAATATAATTCACTTAAAATGAACACGCGCACGTGCGCGCGCGTGCGCGTGTGTGTGTGATGAAGGCTTTTAATAAAAATCCTTTTTTAAATAATTCATTTTGTAATATTTAAATTACACTTTAATATTTTTATTAAATTCATTTTCAGCCTATTTTTCTTTTAAAATAATCAATGTTATAAAAATCAAAATTTCATTTATTTTTAATAAAGAAAATTAATAAAAAAACGTATTTGTTTTAGAATATTCCATTTATATCATTTTTTTAAGTTATATTTACTAATTTATCAAAACATTTGACTATTTAAATTTTCTCTAATTTCATTGCAAATTTCATTTTTATTCTCTAGTAATTTACTTTTGCCAACAATTAGCTATGGAGCTTTCTCTTGTTTCAAAATTTTGTATTTATATTTATTTTTTGTTTCTATTTGATTTCTATTCCATTTCTAAAGTTAAAAATAGAAATTGCCATTTCTATTTTCCAATTCTATATAGTTATTTTCTTGTAGTAACTGTTATTCATTGGTTGCTATTGTCTTAAGACCAATTATTGGCATGCTTTCTAAGTATTTATACTTTCATATTTGTAAGCACCATATTGGCATAATTAATGTACGTCTCATTCAAATTTCACCCATGGGAACCAAATAAGTATGATGAACTCACAAAGGATGTCACTAGCTTGCAAGTCACACATGCATTACCTATAGATTACCTATCATCATCCACCTTGATGAAGGAGTTACTTCCACAGTAAAGGTGAATCCTTAGAAAAAATATTCTATACAACATTCATCCTAATCAAGAACTATTTTCCTCTAATATGTGTATAATGAATTGATATATAAAAATATTGATACTTTCGGTTTCATAAGTATCATACTCATAATAATTAATATACTCAAACTTTAGGTTTTGATGTATTTGTTCATCTCGTGTATCATAATTAGAAGGGATATCATCACATTCTTATCATATGCACAAGCGAGTCTCAAGACATAGTTATCATTATCCATCATGACAACCTCCTACAAACCTACCATTAGTCTAAACCCTAAATTCAAGATTTATTTTATCAATATCCATCAACATCCATAAACATAAAATATTAGCAAATCAATATTGTATCAATCATTTCAAACCATTGCATCACATAATCTAATACCACAAACTCTAAAACAAATAAATTTAATACAAATTACCAGATTTGTCCCTAGAGGAGGAGAATTTAAAAGTCACCCCCTACTCTTATGGATTGGCATTACTCGTATATCTCTTTCTTGCTTGTGAAGTCCCTATGGAGTACAAAATTTATCCCTAATATTTGTAGTTATCATGGCTATGCTTTTTTTCTGAGGATAAGAGTCACAACCTTATAATTGAGAATAATCTGGTAATATCCTCTATAATATTTAGTGACCTAAAAGTGATAGTAGTAAAAAACTATATCAACGTTGGCCCTAGTATTTATGATTCTTTATTTTTATATAGTTCAAAAGTCAAAACTTTATAGAAAAGTCATGGCTTTAACGTGAGACTATCGAATAGAGGTGTCAAAAGTCATGGCTTTAACGTGAGACTTTCGACCCAGCATGGCCCATGGCCCGGAATCCCCCTGGGTTTAGGCCAGTTAGGGCCATGTCAGTTGGAGCACTTTGGGTCGGATCGAGTGTTTTCTAAAAAAATTAGGGTTTTAAGTGGCATGCCACCACGCCGCCCTTACCTTTCAGGCATTGCCACATCATCTCCCCATCAGGCATCACTCGATGTAAGGTGCCATGTCGTGCCCACGTGCCAGGCATCTATGCCATGCCTGGCACGACATATGGGTCGAAAACCCTCGGCACGACATGGCACGACATATGGGTCAAAAACCCTCGGCACGGCATGGCACGACACGACACGGTTTGTGGCGAGGGTCTACCTGACATGGGCATGGGAAAGATACTATCGCATGTCATACTGGGGCAGGCATAGCTGAATTGTGCTAGGCTTCGAGCCACCCGACTCATTTAACACCTGTACTATCTAGCCATGTAAAGATAAAGTCATAGCCTTATGAAATTACCCACATCCTTGAGCATCAGTTAGGTATTTGATTACTATGATTGAAAATTAATATCATAACCATTAAAATTTATGAGCCTGGTATAACTATGACTCCATTATAATTTCACAGCCATTAAGAAAATGTCACATAGTGAAAAGATTCGGCTAACGTTTGGGTAGGGTTAAGGCATATAAGATTTTTCGATGACCATTTAGATAGAGTTTTGACTAAAAAATAAATGCCAAAACTACCAAGAACTTATAAATTCTACTCCTCTACTAAATACCTTCAAAAAATCATTGATTTTATTATTATTCATCAAAATTCTCCAAAATACCAAATATTATGAAATTAATACATATATGCCCAATTTCCACACATACACGCCATTCTCAACCACAAAAAAAAACATACCAAAATATTCGATAAATTAAATACCAAACATACTTTCATAGTAAAATATTTTCTCATCCCGGTGTAATAATTTTCCCAACTAGAAAAATAAATAAATAAAATAACAATAAATTCTTATGACTATGTTTGCATGTTATAGGATCTAATATTAGTGGAGCAATTTCAAATAGACTTGTCTATAGTCATGACTAAGTTTGAGTTCAGTGTCAATACTTGTGATATATTGGGTATATGACCTTATTTGTGGTAGATATGCATATTTATTATATCACACATATAGAAAAAAAAGTTCTTAGGTCGCCACCCAAGTAGTGCTTGTTTAATATCTATAGATTGTTAATATTTATCATCTATCGAAAATCTTTATAGTTAAAGTAATCTTTTTAGTGCATTATTTTACTTCATTCTTTTTAGTTTATTCATTCAAACTTTATTTTGCTATACCCATTTCTAATGTTGTCTCCTCAGTTGATACTATAGCTTTAATAAAATTTGCAACTTCTACTTCTCTGATTCAATCTTGCTTTTCCTTTTGAATACTCAAAGTCATGTAACTGAGTAATTCTTTGGATTTTTTTTAACAACTGTCATATTATTTTTAAGCTCTCCTTGGTCATTTTTATTTTTTAGCGCTAAAGTCATGGAACTGGGCACAATCATAGTTTTATCTTCTATGTTTTTAACCATTTTCATTCTATAACCCCAATGTTATATTGATGATGTGTATAGCCACGACTTTGACTTTATATTTCCATTCCATAAAGTCTGTCTCAGCCTTATCTTTTTTTTCCTTAGAATCATTATCATAAGGCTCCATAGAGGTTATGATTTTGAAGAATGTCATGACCTCATAGTAGTCATCATCCTATATTTTCTCAATTATACAACTCTAATATACTTTTTTATATTTTTCATTTTTATCACCATCAAGTTATTCCTCTATCTTATACATAACATCGCACATGCAATTTGAAATTTCTACCTCCATTCTATAGACTTAGTTACTTTCACGACTCAATTTCTTCGTATAGTCCAAATATTTCATCTTCATCCAGTCAATGACCTTATATAGATTTCTTCTACTATAAATCTACTTTTGTTGCTTGGCAGTATGGAATAGATTATCAATCCTCCAGCATCCCATTTCATAGTCATTTAGATCTCATAAACTATTATAAAGATTGAACTATACTTATTTTTATCACTTGCGTGGAGAGTAAACTCCCACTTTTTGACATCTATGAAAGGCTTATCTCATGGAAAAAAATAGATGATCCAAAATTAATGGTACATATTGATTTTTTTCATATCTAAAACTATAATGCCTTTTGAAATGCCTTCCGAAATTAATGTGGGGAAAATTAGCTAGTTCTTCCCCTTCAAGCATTAGTTTATTTTTTCTTTTCTATTTCCTTCAATTTCTCTTTTTGCACTTGACAATGTTATGGGGGACATTATCGGACACATTTCATTGATTTGTTTATCTTGGGAACTAACTTGGCTAAACAACAAAATGTAGTAGGAAAATGATAAAATAGTTCGCTAGAAAATTCACCCTCAAGGATTCCATGAATTGATTTCTCTAAAATCTTTATCACATTTAAGGGCTACCCAACTAGAATGGCATATAATAATATTGCTCTCTCCATAATAATCATAAAAATATGAAGAGTAAAAAAAATTAGCATGTGACTTACAATCATACTTTACTCACCTCTGTGAGTTATCTTCTCATCAAATATCTATATATACTTGTTGATATCACCCTCCATAATAATTCATTTATAGTTTAGCAATAGTTGGAAACTTTGTGTCCCTAATGAGAGATTTAAAATCTATATTATCATTCTCTCAGGAATCCATGTAGCTCATTAATGATTCTCATATCAAAACAAATCAAATCTCTCTCACATAGCATATATTCGAGTGCCTATCCTCTAAATTTGTATAGAACTCCTTTATAACCAAGGTATTTTCTTATCTCTATGCATATATAACATCATCTAATTCTACTTTCTAATAATATTATCAAATGGAAAAATGAATTTTTTGAATCATTTCTCTCCAATACACCTTTTTTTTTCAAACTATAGAATCCATTTCTACCAATTTCTATAATGAAAGTCACCTTGGGTGCTATGACTTTAGGTGACATCTATGTGGCACTAGCTTTCTATATCTTCTCTTTCTCCTTATGGCTCATCTCCATGATATTTTTCTTTGAAGATCATCTTTCTATTGTCTAATCAACATGTAAAGAGGATTTAGGGCGGATCACCATGGTGTTAGTAAAAAATTAGGCATTTTGTGGAGGGAATTAAAAAGTTATGTATTTATAGTCACTACTTGGTAATTGAATGTCACAATTCTACAGGTTTATTTTTTTTTATAAATAAAAAGCCTTGGATTTATGGCAAGTAGTACCTTCAAAGGCCCGACATTGCATCAAATTCATGGCTTTTTCATAAAGCCTCTATAACACTCTCCCTTATATAAAACAAAAGTCATGGTCTTTTCATTAATCTTCATTGATATTTTTTTCTTCTATAACACCAAACTCATGGCTCTGAAAAACTATCATAGTATTATTATGTAGTTTTTGATGATTTTTTCTTTCTATAACACCAAATTTTCAACTCTAAAAAACTATCATTGTTTTAGGAAAAAAAAGTATGAATATCTATTGGTTTGAATATGCTATTCCTTTGTATGTTAGAGGAGGGGAGTATAAGCATAAATATGTGCATGAAATTTTTTATTTTCACAACATTCATGATTTATTAAACAAGAAATACAAAAACTCTTGGGTTGTCTCCCAAGCAGGCTACATTTAATATCAGTAGGTATACTTTCAAAACTTTTTTTAATGCATTAAAAATCTATGTTATCTATGCTAACTTTGCAGTTATCATCCTACTTCTTTTTTTGTTATACTTTGGTATCAATTATGGATGATGAAAGAATGATTGTCTCTATTTCGTCATCCATGAATTAAATTTTTGGAATGCACTCCATCTTTATTTTCTCTCTAGCCTTAACATTATGAAAAGTTTCGGCTAGTTCAATTTCACGCACACATAACTCATGAATTTTCTCCAATTCATCCATCAAAGCTTTTTAATCCATCAAAATTTTTGATTACAATATTTTATATACTAGCTATGGAGATTCCATCTTTCATTTCATTATTTTTTTTGGATACTTGATATCATATATTAGATTTTCTCTTTAAAATTTTCTATCACAATTATCTTTATACTATCCATTAAGATTTCATTATTTGCTTTAGCTTCCACTTCTTGAAAAATTGAGGTAATATCTTCAAGTTCATTTACAAGTTTTTTTTAGCACAATTAGCTCTTTATTGGTCACATAAGTTTTTTTTTTTGGTTCTTCCTCTACTCTTCATTTAAATGAAGCTATAGTTTCACTTTTGCTATCTTCTTCTAAAGTTTCAACCATAAATATTTCTATCTTTGTTACATGGATTTCTAATAAAATATTTCCTTTAGACTTAAACCAATTTTTGAGTTCTCTCATTCTGTCATCTCATTCGTTCTTCTTCATGAGATTTGACACTTTTCAATTCCCTTAGTAATTTATCAATTTTAGTTGTCTAATAAAATCCTTAAGATAGATAAGATCCTTAAGATGGTTAAGATCCATAATTTGTCATCTCTTCATAGATTTCATATTTCAAATCTCCATAACTGTACTTCTACTAATAATAGGGTTGATAATAGTTATCATAAGATTCACAATAAAAGTCACTTTCTTGAGCATGATCAGTCTCATTATAATTATAGTTTAGTATGTTCTCACCCACTTGTTTGATTTTCCCAAAATACCTTTCGCAAGCTTCATTACCCTCTCATAGCTTTTTAAAATTTGTTAGGAAGTGTTGGCAAGATTGGCTATACATTCTAATTTTATATATGGTTGGCTGAAAAAAAAAGCAAAGAAGAAAAAATGTGAGCAAATCCAAAAGACAACTATCCATGTTACAAACAAGTTTACAAGATTTAACTATTATATCTAGAAATATTTATGAAACTTAATACCATCTAAACTACTAAATAGAAATTATCTATTTATAAGAATATATTCATCAACACATGTTGACTAACCAAATTAAAAAATCTCAAGTAATGGTTCCAAAAGCTTATTGTGACTTTGAAAAATCACATAATTTTATTGGTTGGGAAATATCCCAAAATCTCATTAACGTGAGTGTCTCGTCAACTAAGATCCACAAGTAAATGGGTCATACAAGTAGTATAATTAATTTCATCCAAATATCAATCTCATGGGAATTGTATTGCTAGTTTGGTTATTCAACAATAAAACAATCCATTTTTTGTAAAAATTGATACTTAGATTATTAGATAATCTTAGCGGTATAATTTATTCATTCGATCTATGTGATACTATTAAGTCACCTGATATATATTATGTTGGATAAAAAATGAAGATTATGATATTGTACAATAACTCCTTGACCAAATAGAATACAAAGTGGTTATCACAATTGAGCTCTTCCTAATTATGGTCTCATCATAGTCATCTCCTCAATACATTACTTTAAGAATATATATGACTATATGATTATGACTATATGATTATATGATCATATGACTATATGATTATATGACTATATGTCTATATGACTATTTTTCTATATGACTATATGTCTATTTGACTATATAATTATATGACTATATGATTATATGAATATATGACCGTATGATTATATGACTATATGCGTATATGATTATGTGAATATATGACTATATGACTATATGACTATCTGACTATCTGACTATCTGACTATATGACTTTATGACTATATTACTATATTATTATATGCCTATATTACTATATGATTATAAGATCATATGACTATATGCATATATACTTATATGACTATATGACTATATGACTAGCTATATGATTATGTGAATATATGACTTTTTTGTATATGACTATTGCTCTATGACCTTATGACTCTATGACTATATGACTATATGACTATGTGACTTTATGACTATATGCCTATATCACTATTTGACTATATACATATACGTCTATATAACTATATGACTATATGCCTATATGAGTATATTACTATAAGACTATATGAGTATATGACTATATGCCTATTTGCCTATATGCCTATATGACTTTATGACTATATGTCTATTTGACTATATGAATATATGCCTACATGCCTATATGCCTATATGACTATATGCATATATGCCTAAATGACTATATGCCTATATTACTATATGACCATATGTAAAGGTGTCAACTAGGCCGGGCCGGGTTAGACCGGCATGTAGAACGACATGATTCGGATGTGCTTGGGCCGGCCCGCCACGTGATTTCTCGTTCTCGGCCCATGTCGTGCCCTGTAATGACACCGATCGTGCCGTGCCCTGCAACGGCACCATTCATATCGTGTTGTGACGAGATCAAATGGGCTTAGTGCCTTGTTTGACTCGGCACGATTTGGTGGCCTGTGGCATGGCCCGCCGATGCAGGACATGTCCTCATTTTTTTCGCACCCCACGTCCCCACTCCCACCTCAAGACTCCATCACAAGTGCCATTTGGTTCGGATATGGAAAATGCTCGGGCAGGGGTCCTATTCCAATCTGACATGACCCACAGTCCCCCCCCCACCTCTCTATAACATTTATGTTTTTCATAAATATTTTTTTTAAATCTCACCTTCATCATTCGGCTCGGCTTTTCGGTACTCTCAACTAGAGTTTGGAAGTTTGAACTAGACTGTGGTGCACTGTGCACATGATCTACATCTCTGCTTTACTAGTTATTTTAATTTTTTTTGTTTACTTTCTTTCTCTCTCTCTCTAACCAGAAAATCTAAAATCTAAAATCTAGGCTCTACCTCATGTTTAACAGAAATCCAAAAAAATGACTAATACTAATAAAACATACTTAAATTTAGAAAATAAAAATCTTAAATAGAGATCTGAGAATTCTAAAACTTTGGTTTATCTAGTTGTCTCAACCTAAACATCTAAAAAACAAAAAACTAGGACTTCTGTAGTTTGGACTCATTTTAATATAATAAAACAAAAAAAAAATGCTAGGGATGAGCAAGAAGAAATCGCACACTGCAAATATTTCTCAAGTCCTCATATATGCAGATAGGCATAAAGTCATATAGTCATAGAGTCATATAGGCATATAGTCATGTAGGCATATAAATATATAGGCATATAGTCATATAGGCATATAAATAGATAGGCATATAGTCATATAGGCATATTGTCATATAGGCATATATTCATATAGTCATATAGTCATATTTGCATATAGACATATTTGCATATAGTAATATATTCATATATTCATATATTCATATATAGTCATATAGGCATATAAATATAGAGGCATATTGTCATATAGGCATATTGTCATATAGGCATATATTCATATAGTCATATAGTCATATAGTCATATTTGCATATAAACATATTTGCATATATTCATATATTCATATATTCATATATTCATATATTCATATATTCATATATTCATATAGTCATATAGTTATTTAATGATATAGAAATATAATCATATAGGCATATACTCATATAGGCATATATTCAAATAGGCAAAATACATTTGGATGAAAAACAATATCACTAAGTATGCTATTAATCTTTGGATAGCGAAACAAGAGAAATTCTGGACCAAGGAATGCTATTAATCTTTCTCAAAGCTAAGCAACAGTAATTGTGACTACTACAGTCACACGGAATACTTTAGACATATTTTCTTTGATTGCTATTATTCTAGGTATATCATGGAAGAAGTCCAAGCATTGGTTGAATTTACGGGAGAAATAACCACTATCTCAAAAGTTTTTAAAGCTATAAAGAAACTGTACAAGGCTGAATATCTCAGAAATAATCTCTAGAAAGAAGCTTTAGTGGCTGTGGTGTACCACATATGGTAGGAAAGAAATTGAAGAGTGCATGAAGGAAAATGCTTGAACGTAGATTTTTTAGTCAGGAAGATTTAAACGGACATTTAAATTGTTTTCTATAAAGAGTGTAATAGGTTGAGCATGTCTTAGATTGTAGAGAATTTTTGATAGTAAATATCTATTTATCAAAAAAAAAAATCATATAGTTATATAGTCATATAGTCATATAGTGATATATTCATATAGTCATATAGTCATATAGTGATATATTCATATAGTCATAGTCATATAGTCATACAGTCATATAGTCAGATAGTCATATAGTCATATAGTCATATAGTCGTATAGTCATATAGGCATATATTCATATAGTCGTATAGTCATATAGGCATATATTCATATAGTCATATATTCATATAGTCATATAATCTTATAGACATATAATCATATTGACATATAGTCATATAGTTATATAGTCATATAGTCATATAGTCATATAGTCATATATGCTTATAGTCATATAGTGAGTCATATAGGCATATAGACATATAGGCAAATAGGCATATAGACATATAGTCATATAGTCATACAGTAATACAGTCATATAGTAATAGATACATATAGTCATAATGTCATATAGTTAGATAGTGATATAATCATATAGTCATATATTTAAATAGTCAGATAGTTATATAGTAATATTGTCATATAGACATATAGTCATATAGTGATATAGTCATATAGTCATATAGCCATAATGTCATATAGCATTATAGTCATATAGTCATATAGTCATATTACCATATTGTAATATAGTCATATAGTCATATAGTCAAAGCCATATAGTCATATAGTCATATAGTCACATAGACCTATAGTGATATAGTCATATAGTCATATAATCATATAGTCATAGGGTCATAGTCATATAGCCATAGTGTCATATAGTTAGAGAGTCATAAGTCATATATTCTAGTAATTTAGTCATGTAGGCATATAATCATAGTCATATAGCCATATAGTCACATAGTCATATAGTAATATAGTCATATAGTTATATAGGCATATAGTCATATTGTCATATAGTCATATAGGCATATAGGCATATAGGCATATTGTCATACATGCATATAGGCATATTGTCATACATGCATATAGGCATATTGTCATATAGTAATATAGTCATATAGACTATATAGTCATAATGTCATATAGTCATATATGTATATAGTCATATAGTCATATAGCCATATATGCATATAGTCATATAGTCATGTAGTCATATAAGCATATAGGCATATAGTCAGATAGGCATATAGAAATATAGTCATATAGTCATGTAGTCATATTGTCATATAGTCAATTAGGCATATAGGCATAAAATCATATAGGCTTATAGTCATATAGTCATATAGTCATATATACTTATAGTCATATAGTGAGTCATATAAGCATATAGGCATATAGGCATATAGGCATATAGTCATATAATTATATAGTCATATAGTCATACAGTAATACAGTAATATAGTAAGAGATACATATAGTCATAATGTCATATAGTCAGATAGTGATATAATCATATACTTATATATTTAAATAGTCAGATAGTCATATATCATATAGTCATATAGTCATATAGTCATATAGTCATATGGTCATATAGTGATATAGTCATATAGTCATATAGTCATATAGTCATAATGTCATAGTCATATAGTCATATAGTTATAATGTCATAGTCATATAGTCATATAGTCTTATAGTCATATTGTAATATAGTCATATAGTCAAAGCCATATAGTCATATAGTCATATAGTCACATAGTCCTATAGTGATATATTCATATAATCATATAGTCATATAATCATATAGTCATATAATCATATAGTGATATAATCATATAGTCATAGAGTCATTGTCATATTGTCATAGTGTCATATAGTTAGAGAGCCATATAGTCATATAGTCATATATTCTAGTCATTTAGTCATGTAGGCATATAATCATAGTCATATAGCCATATAGTCACATAGTCATCTAGTAATATAGTCATATAGTCATAATTTTACATAGGCATATAGTCATATAGTCATATAATCATATAAGCATATAGGCATATAGGCATATAGTCATACATGCATATAGGCATATAGTCATATTGTCAGATAGTAATATAGTCATATAGTCATAATGTCATATAGTCATATAGTCATATTGTCATATAGTCATATAGTCATATTGTCATATATGTATATAGTCATATAAGCATATAGTCATATAGTCATATAGTCATATAGTCATATTGTCATATAGTCATGTAGTCATATAAGCATATAGGCATATAGTCAGATAGGAATATATAAATATAGTCATATAGTAATGTAGTCATATTGTCATACTGTCAATTAGGCATATAAGCATAAAGTCATATAGGCTTATAGTCATATAGTCATATAGTCATAGTGGCATATAGTCATATATTCATATAGTCATTATGTTATATAGTAATATATTCATATAATCATTTTGGCATACAGGCATATAGTGAAATACTCATATAGTCATATAGATAATCAGTCATATAGTCATATAGTCAATTAGTGATATAGTCATATAGTATTATAGTCATATAGTTATATAGTCATATAGTCATAGAGGCATATTATCATATAGCCATATAGGAATATAGGCATATAGTCATATAGTTATATGATCATATAGTCATATAGTCAAATAGTCATATAATCATATAGTCATATAGTCACATAGTCATATAGGCTTATAATCATATAGTCATCTATTCATATAGTTATATAGTTATATAGTTATTTAAGCATATAATCATATAGTCATATAGTCATATAGTCAAATATTCATCGAGGCATATAGTAATATACTCAATAAGTTATATAGTCATTTTGACATTCTGGTATATTGTCAAATAGTGATAGTGATATAGTTTTATAGTCATAAAGTTATATAGTCAAATAGTGATATACGCAATTAGTCATATAGTCAGATATTCATATAGAATTATATTCATTTAGTCAGATATTTATATAGTCATATAGTCATAGTCATATAGTCATATAGTCATAAAGTCATATAGTTATATAATCATATAGGCATATAAGCATGTAGGTTTATAGTCATATATTCAATTATTCATATATTCATAGATTCATATATATATATATATATTCACATATTCATAGTTTCGGATATTTAAATATTCAAAGATTCACAAATTTATAAATTCATAGATTCAAATATTCATATATTTATAGATTCATATATTCATATATTCATTCATAGATTCATAGATTCATATATTCATATATTCATAGATTCATAGATTCATATATTCATAAATTCATAGATTCTTATATTCATATATTCATAGATTCATAGATTCATAGATTCATATATTCAAAGATTCATAGATTTATAGATTCATAGATTCATATATTCATAGATTCATATATTCATAGATTTATATATTCAAAGATTCCATTATTCATATTCGTATATTCATATATTCATAGATTCATATATTCATAGATTCATATATTCATAGATTTCTATATTCATAGATTCATCTATTCAAAGATTCATATATTCATAAATTTATATATTCATAGATTCATATATTCATAAATATATATTTTATAGATTCATATATTCAT